>CM071579.1:21533932-21683273 GCA_036426205.1 Ascaphus truei | reverse complement strand
GCAATGTGAGGGACATGGGTAGATCATGGTGTGATGCAATGTGAGGGACATGGGTAGATCATGGTGTGAGGCAATGTGAGGGACATGGGTAAATCATGGTGTGATGCAATGTGAGGGGACATGGGTAGATCATGGTGTGATGCAATGTGAGGAACATGGGTAGATCATGGTGTGATGCTATGTGAGGGGACATGGGTAGATCATGGTGTGAGGCAATGTGAGGGACATGGTTAGATCATGGTGTGATGCAATGTGAGGAACATGGGTAGATCTTGGTGTGATGCAATGTGAGGGACATGGGTAGATCATGGTGTGAGGCAATGTGAGGGACATGGGTAGATCATGGTGTGATGCAATGTGAGGGACATGGGTAGATCATGGTGTGATGCAATGTGAGGGACATGGGTAGATCATGGTGTGAGGCAATGTGAGGGGACATGGTTAGATCATGGTGTGATGCAATTATTTATTTATTTATTTATTTATAAAATATTTTACCAGGAAGTAATACATTGAGAGTTACCTCTCGTTTTCAAGTATGTCCTGGGCACAGAGTAAAACAAAATAATACATGGTTACAAATACAGTTACATAAATGAACAAGGTATACATTATATACAAGACATTGCATGCACAGTTAAAGAAACACACACACACACACACAGCAAGACCAAAGTGATGTTCACAAAATATTTTAACTCTATAAAGATCTAAATAAATTAAATAGAACTAGAAGTCAAAAACGACACAATGTTTACCATGGCCAGTAAGTATCAATGGATGAGATACTTTCAAATAAAATCAATAGGAGAATGAAGATGGGATGGGGACATTTGGAAGAAACAAGACAATCTTGCAAGCCAACCTTCCTCTTTACCTCAAAAAGAAAGTGTTCCACCCGTGTATCCTGCCTGTGCTCTCGTATGGTTATAAGATTGGGCCCTAAATGTGAGGATCATTCAGAAGCATCGGACAACTCAAAGAAGAAACAGCAATGAGTCGGACCATATCACAGGAAGAAATTACCATCGTTGGACAAAGATGGTGCTCGACTGGATTCCAAAGGATATCAAACGACAAAGACTATGACCAAAAGTGAGATGGGAGGATGAAATCGGAAAATGTGTTGGAGCAACATGGAGAAGAGAGGCTGTAACAGCAATATCTGGAAGCTCATTGGAGAGGATTCATCCAGCAGTGGTGCATTCTCAATCACCCTGTCCCTTTTTCACCTGCCAAGTTCTGTCAGCAGCCAACCTCCCTCCCTCCCCCCCTTTTCCCCTGTCCTCCTGGCTATCTCAGTGAGCTCCTCTCTCCTGTCCCCTACACTTCTGGTTAGCACAGTTAGTCCCCGTTAGTCCCCGACACACTTTCCCACTCTGACCTTTCCCTATCGGCCTGAGTCGGAACCTGGCCATGGAAAATTGGGTCGGGCAGCAATTCAGATCATTCCAAACTGTGGAAGCTCACGAGGGGAGAAAGGGTTCTCAGGTTTTGCTCACCAATCTCTATTGGTCAGTAATAGTATCCAGTCAGACTATGCACTCATGCTGGGATTCACTAATCTCTGATACAGAGTACCGGAGCTTGATACTGCTTTATCTGCCATTGATTTGAATGCTAGTTAATGCCAGATCAAGCAATGATACTCCATACCAGAACTTAGTCAATCTTCCTTTACTAAGCTGTGCTAAGCCTTATTGACCATTCATTTGAATGACCCACACAATGCTTACATGCTTACCCCAGGTTAGTATTTCAGGGCCTAAATATCCAGATGTGCCCTACATTGCCGTCTCCTGGGGGTTATCATGTCAGATTATTTTTACCAGATACAAATTCAAAAATAGTGTTTGAATTGGTTTAAACAATAGGGAGATAATGATACGCGAATAAAAAAGATGTATTTTTTCACCCATGCCCGTGCGGTAATTATAGAATAAACAGCATTTTGTTTTTGACTTATATACGAGACAATGACGTGTACAAGGAGACTTCCTTCCTGTATTTATTTCCTTTAAATTGACTTCTTCCTTACTGCCCAATCCTTTTGTCTTCCTCAGAGAACTTCAGTGACAGATAAGACAGAATACAGTTCTCCAGTAATTCATGTTCTGACATGCTGGCCCATATTTTGGAATTTAATATGAAGCACGTTTGACTTTTTTGCAGCAACATTTACATTTTTGAGTGGGGGGGAAAGAATAGTTCCGAGTTAACAGATGTCTCCTTTAGCTCTTACCAAGCTCGATGAATTAATCTTTTGCTAATTAGCATGGATGGTAATTGTCTAAGGACCTGAGACAATTATTTCAACAGAAAGTCATGCTTTGTACCTCTGCATTTAAATGAGCGGGTCCCACCTGTTCCTTCTTCTTTCTTTGGATAACGGAATCCCATCCCCAAATCCTCCGAGTACCTTAAAAGAGCAAGAGAAAAGATGCGTCTTAGTGTCTTGGTGAAAGGCGCCTGACTCAATTTAGGTAAAGAGGTAAAAGACATATAAGTTGCATCTAGCAGGAGCTGCGGGGAGATACTTATAGTCAGGAACAATAAAGAGGTGAAAGACATTTGGGAGCAATGATACATAGTAAGACAGCGAGGATGAAAGACCCATGTACACAGTACAATTGCCCAGGTCTCAGTATATACCGGGGTTCTCGGTTTACTGTTACCATCTACACTGAAAGGACAGCTTGGTCCTCTGATGAGTTTGTAATTTACAAAGAATATTAAGGCACAATCCACCTTTGGAGTGTGAAAATGTAAGCCGCAGACACATCACACAGCTAAAGCCAGCGTAACGTTGGTCACTGCCTGCGGCTTAACCCGGGTCCCATGAAGAATGGAGCCCCCCGCAGGCGGAGGCAGCAATTCCCCAGAGCCACACCAAAGAAAAACCAAAGGTCAGTCTGGCTATATATAAAGTAGTTTAAATACCAGTGTAATCCTTCTTACACGGCTCTAAAAGAGATCACATCCGATTAACTATACACAGTGGCAGGGCTCGGTATCTCATGCCGTTGCTGGGTAGGTGCAGACTTGCCGTGAATAAGCAGATAGGAAAAAGACAGACGTCCGAAACTTTTATAAAACATAAAGGTGCTTTATTTGACAGCAGTCAATAACCCTCCACAGTTATTGACATACTTGGTACTTGACAGAAAACTTGTGGCAAACACTATACTTCGATACGTCATCTCCTGGTGGCTCTCACTCCTACGCTGGGGAAGCACTTAACTTGAGAGCCCATTATAAAGGATATCATGGGGACCGCCTGCAGGGAGGATATGATGTGGTGAGAACCTGCGGGACGGGCGGGTTATATATGAATACCGACTGCAGTGTCAGTAACTCAGTGAGCACAGTGGCAGTCAGGCTGCGGTAAGGGCCACGCTTCTAGACCTGGACCAGTGACTGCCCTCTCTCACAACTGAAGTTCCACATTCCTCTGACAGGTGCTATCTTACAGGGAATGTTCCTAATTGTAAACAACAAATGGTGATGGGACTGTTCTTAATACACAGGACTATACACACAAACCTATTTACAGGGTTCACAGTGAGGACCCCAGCCAGAACTCTGAAAAACCAGCATCTAGAACAAAGGGTAGGGCTATCTATACCCTAAAATTGTAATCACACATCACATGGTGGGGAGGGGAGGTACCTCATTGGGCCCACAAAGTTAACCCCTTAAGACATTCAACCCTTTAATAGAACTAGTAGTCGCCAAAGAGGGGGCAACACCAGTTAGTAAGAACAGGCACTCCAGGTCTTTAAGAAAAACAGAGTAGAAGAACAAAAGAGAAACATTCCCCCCATACCTTTAAGAAAAACATATCAAAAGTTTATTTAGAAAAATCAACATTTCGGCTCACTGGGGAGCCTTTACAATATGGAAGAAAGAATTTGAAGAAGAGCATAGTGCTCACAGTGAGGGCATGGAAGCCAAGTAATGAATACCAGGGAGGCAGGCCCACAGAGGTAAGTAAAATATCTGATTTATATAGTATAAAAAGAAGAATATTCGAGCTTACAGTTCTGAAAACATCGGCGCATTCACAGCAGCATAGCCAAGAGCAGATCTTGGGCAGCAGAATAAATGGTGCCCAGCATGCAAGGACGCCACTACAGGTGCATACAGTCCACAGGGCGTAGCTGGTAGAACCGGAACTGATGTCATTGGCAAGGCTCGACCAATGCCAACGCGTTTCTCACGGCCAGTGCTGGGCCTGAGTCAAAGAATGTCTCTCACATACTACAGTATATAGCCTTCTCATTACATTTATTAGCTGGCGGGCCAATCAATCAAATATATATATAAGACAGATGACACACACCATACAAAATTCAATTTCAATAAACAACTGTTCGTGTCGCAAACTGTAATAGCTATAATAAGTGAATATTCATACATTAGTGCATGAGTGTAATGCAGGATACAATTTACACACATTTGTAAAACTTAAGTTAATGCAAACAGTTTAAATAACTATTGTATGCTTAAAGAATGATCTTATAATCAGAAAGATCATATAGTGCAAAATGTGAAATAGTGGCATATACAAAACATATTAATGGTGTGAGTCATCTGTCAAACATAGATAAATACTCATGTATGTTAATGACATATGACTCACGCCATTAATTATCTATAAATACCCAAATTCCATTTCACATAAATATTTTTCTAAGAATACATTTTCATTTATCTTTTAGTTATTTCACTTACATATATGTTTTCATATATGCCACTATTTCACATGTTCCACTATGATCTTTCTAATTATAAGATCATTCTTTAAGAATACAATAGTTATTTAAACTGTTGTTGGATTTAACTTAATTTTTACAAATGTGTATGAATTGTATTCTGCATTACACTCATGCACTAATGTATGAATATTCACTTATTATATCTATTAGTCTGCGTCACGATCAGTTGTTTATTGAATTGAATTTTGTTTGGTTTGTATAATCTGTTTCATACATTTATATATATTTGTTTGATTGGCCCGCCAGCTAATAAATGTTATGGAAAGGCTATATAGTATGTGAGAGACATTCTTTGGCTCAGCTCCCGATTTGCTGTGAGAAACGCGTTGGGATTGGTCGAGCCTTGCCAATGACATCAGATCCTGTTCTACCAGCTACACCCTGTGGACTGTATGCACCTGTAGTGGCATCCTTGCATGCCGGGCACCATTTATTCTGCTGCCCAAGATCTGCTCTTGGCTATGCTGCTGTGAATGCGCCGAGGTTTTTCTGAACTATAAGTTCGGATATTCTTCTTTTTATACTAGACTAGCTGAGAGACCCGGCATTGCCCGGGATGTAAATGCGTAATAGGTAGTATTATTTATAAATCGTGGAACAATAGGTGAGTATTTGTTGTAAAGGTTGGATAATAATATTGAAAAGAAAGATGGAATAAAATGTACTGTAATACGATGTTGTTTAAAAATGGTTTATTGTAAACACACCACAGTACAATGTATATTTTGGTGACATAACAGATGTAGTAAAAATGTGAGTGAGGCGTGTGTAACCTGATGCTAGGGTGTGGTTTTTTGTGATTGGAAGGACATTGGCTGTAGATGTGGCGTTGTTAGAGGAGTTGATGTCTATGTGAGTGGGGGTCTGCTAGGGTGTTGATGTGAGGAGGCAGTATGGCGCGTGGGTGGTGAGTGATGTAGTGAGTGGGGGCCTGACTAGGTGTGAGGCGGCAGGTGGCGCGTGGGTTGTGATGTGCTGTCTGTGAGTGGGGCGGTACTGATAGGGTGTGAGGGCGCAGGTGTCGCGTGGGTTGTGAAGGATTGCTGTCTGTGAGGCGTCTGACGGGGCGTCCTGCTAGGGTGTAGGCGGGGGTCAGTGAGGTGAATACGGTAGGAAGGCAGGCAGACCGTAGAGGAGCAGGGAAAGGCCTCTGGGAGGAGAGAAGAGGGAGGGCACGGCAGGTGTGTAGTGGCGGCAGGTATGTGGGAGACTGTCGAAAGGGAATTATGTGAAGCGGGTGTCTGTTGAGGCGTGCTGCAGCGGCGGTTGAGGCGGTGGGGTTGAAAGGTCAGAGGCCAAGCCGGAAGGAGTAAAGTGGGTGAAAGGCAGAGGCGGAATGGTGGGTGTGGGGAGCGGATCTATTAGTGGGGGATGGGAAACAGGAGTGAGGACACAGGAGCAGAAGCGAATGGCGTGTGCCGAAGAGGACCACAACGGACGATTTCTCCTTTATGTACGGCCTACTCCCCAGACCCTGAGGGGCGGGTTGATAAAAGGAGTTAGGAGTATCGAGAGCGGTTTTACCCCAAGCTTTAAAGGGTCTGGTCGCGGAAAGAGTGCCAGAGGTTTCACGGAGCAGTGTTTGTAAAAAGGGTCTTGAGAGGTGTAGGAGGCACCAGATATCAAGGAGAGGGGGGATAAACGTGGGGACGAGTGAGAGCAGATGGACCCACCTCTACTTAGGAGGGGGTGACTGAGACCTCAGTGGAGAGCCGAGTGGGGGAGCCGGAAAGGGGAGACAGAATGATAGGAAAGAGGGAGGGGGAAGAAAGGCGGAAGAGCACCCCGGGGGGGGGAAGTGGGAGAGGAGGGGGGGCGATGGCACCAAAAGGAAGTAAGGTGGGTGGGGAAGGGGGAGAGGGGTGGCGGAAAGGGGCAGAGGGCCGAGGGGGAAAAAGGGTAGAGGGGGGATAAAGGGGAGTTGGGGGGGAAAGGGGATGGTGGGGGGGAAAGGGGAAAAGTGGGGGAAAGGGGAGTAGGGAAAGGGAGAGTGGGCGTGTGGGATAAGGGGGGAGGGAAAGGGGAGTGGGGGTTGGGAAAGGGGATGGGGGGTGTGGAGGCGGGGGCATATGTATTGTATAATTTCTTATCTTCATGCCACCCCCACTGCCCCCGGCGTCCGGCACAAATAGGGAAAAGAGAAAACAGGATAGGGGTGGAAACACCATGCGCGGACAGAGAATTAAACTGAATAATCAAACTCCATAAGACTCCTCAGAACGTTGTTGATCCAAATCAAATAAATCTAGTCCACCCAACTCCCTCATCTCCCCCAGTCACCCTCCTTGCCTCTCAACCGGTGTCTGTCATCCTCTGATTTCTGCCGATCACCCTTTGTTTCCCAGTACTGACTCGCCCCCGCCAGTCCCCAGTGACTCGGGGCTCGCCCCACCCCCCGCTCCCCGTTGACTCGCCCACCTCGCTCCCCGTTGACTCGCCACCCCCACCGCAGTTCCCGGACTCGGGGCTCGCCCCCCCCGCTCCCAATGACTCGGGGCATGCCCCCCCCGCTCCCCGTGACTCGCTCCCCCGCTCCCCGTGACTCGGGGCTTGCTGCCCCGCTCCCCGGGTGCCGGAGACGTGTGCAGGCGGCGGCAGGAAGCGGCCTGTGTGTGGGGCCTGTGTGGGGCCTGGTGTGATGCGGGAATGGCTGAGAGTTACTGGGGCCATATGTTGAGGCGGGACGCGCAGTGTTGTGACTTACCTGGGCGGGGTGTGTGTGTGTGTGTGCCCAAGGGACCAATGAAATTTCCCCTAGGGACACAGGAGATGCAGACAGGCATACAGTGCTTTCAAAAATATATAATAAGATAAATCAGATATTTCCCTTGCCTCAGTGCGCAGAGGGACTAATTTGTTTTGAGGGCACGGAACCCCCCTGGACCTTGACCTCGGCTTCAGGAACAATGTACAGTATATCAAACCACAATTATTTCCAATTTCACACCAGCGCTTTAACATTTGTAGGGAACAAAAGGATACTTTGAAAATCATATTGGAGTTTGGTTACCATTACAGAGCAGATGTGTTTAAAACTTGCTTGGGATAGAGGCTTATCCTGCAGCGAATTATTTATGAAAGCCAAGGAACAAAAAGGGCCTATTAAAATGGGCAAACTGGGGGGGTTAAGTGGTCCTTTTCTGCCGTCAATTCTAGGTTTCTTTGTCTCTATAGGGAAGGGGTTCAGGGAGTGTGACAAATAGTATTGTGCTATTCTGAACCACAGCAACAAACAACTACTTTCTTTAGATGCACTTTGTCCAGAGACAGCATCCTGGGCTTACACACAACACAATGCAAAATGATGCCCGCCTGCTGAAATGCGCTCATGTAAGACTGCGTCTCACAATAGCTGGTTGTATCCTGCGACTGGTGGCAAATAGACTGACTGCTCATGAAATCCCCCCCCCCTGCTGGAAACGTGACGGTTCTTGTCAGTTCCCGTCTGTTCCAAGACAACCGGCTCACAGCACCCTCTTGCTACAGCCCTTTGTTCGCTCACTCCTTCCTAGTGTGATAGCTTGAAAGCCTTGTGTCTGGCAGTACAAAGCTTGGAAGACTGTTCCTTCAGAGACAATGGAGAGATAGAAAGAGAAAAGGATGTTATTTGCTTTGTTAAGACTCAAGTTCAGCGAGTACGACTTGGTAACTCCAGGGAGTGGAACAAAGTTTACGGAGACTGGAGCAGCGCGAGGCTTATGGAAAGACTGCCAAATGGAACGTGGCTTTATTTAATTGGCAGCTGGACTATTTCTGGCTACTCTGTTAACCCCTTTAGTGCCAGGGTGGTCAGTGATGCTTTCCATGGCATTCTGCTGGAAAAGCTCAGACATGTTCTGGTTTACCCAGGACTCTCCCATTTTGCACATGTCTACAGAAGAGCACACGTAGTTCAGGTATCACTGCAGACACCATAAATGTTTTATTTTTTTTATTTTATAGTCACCAAAATGATCTTTGCTTTGAAATAATCTTTCCTCCCTCACCCCACCCTCCCCAATGCCCATGATCTCCCCTGCCCTCACCCCTTCCTAAACCTTACTAAAGTCTCTCCAAAACCCTCCAAAGACCCACCTCATAGATCCAACTGACACCACTGTCATACCCATCACCATGCCACTGACCAGATTAAATCTAGAGACCTTACCCCAACCCCGGTCCACCAACCAAGCAAGCTCTTAAATGCTCTTAACCCATATCCCGGTCCATAATGTTCCGTCCCCTGCCCACCAGCCAAACAAGTTTTACTAACTAAAGTGCAGCGCTCTGGATAAAGGCGCTATATAAATGTTGTTAGAAATAAATAAGATACCGCAGACTATGGACAATGTTTGCTAAGTGGTGCTATTTCCCACGATACCTTTCAGAGCCAAAATATAAATTGCCAAGACACTTTAGTAAGTGAACAGGCCATAAAGTATCCTCCAGCACCAGAAGGTGCCTAATGAAATAGCTAATTGGACTAAATATGGGCCTATCGTTTTAAAGAAGCCCATTTTCTGTCTCCAATATACTGTGTATATATAAACCTGTGCATGTGGAGCCTTCCAGAAATGTGGTATGATACAGTACTTTACTGAAGTGGTGAAGACTGCAGTCTCACATAGCAATATATATTCAAGTTACTTTAACCTTCTAGTGCCAGAGGGTCTTGCAACCCAATACGCTTCATGAGTTATGCCCCCTGTAATCTGTAGACCTTATATGTAAAGCTCTAGCCACGTTTGGTAATGTACAGTATATCGGAGATGCAATAAAATGAAAGCACTCAATGATCTAACACATTCTTTACCGTTTTCAACCACTGTTTCATCGTTCAAGATGTGTTCATTCGACCTATGTTAACAAATATAGGCAGAATGACAGAGATTGATATTATAATATTAAGTTTGTCACTTCAACCAGCGAGCCCGGCTATCTAACCACCTTTTTATTTATATTTATACAACGTAACAACTAATTATATTATCTAGGCTGAAGTCCACGGTGTCCGGGATACTTGAAGTTATCGGCTTTCATTTCTGTTTCTTTTTAAACTTTGCAAATGCCCGTCCAACAGAAAGCGCTGTGGCTTCATATTGACCCTGTCGAACCGGACCTGAATTATCCATTGGGCACAACGGGTACAGTGCCCAGGGCCACACAAAAGTTTAAGGCCAAAAAAAATCTCAGATGACTCAAAAATGAGAAAAGAAAACTGCTAAACCAAACCTAATACAATGCTTTAATTGGATTACTTTACAAAACCTTTTCATTCTAATAATACATCTACAAATGTTGAAGAATTTATACACATGCATGTAACGCTAACTAAAATAGTGAGATATTATGGAAAGACCAATAATCAAGAATTTAACAGCATAACAGCATCACACAATAGTACAGTACAATGGAGCGTGTTGGATACGTGAATTAAGTTTAATGATACAGTATTAGCTCTGACTTAAGTAAATGTACATTCAATATTAACTTGGTGTCTCTTTGTGTAAGCCAAATCACAGACTGCATATTCCAATTTCAATTTTTTGTAAAAGCTCATTCTCAATTGAGAGTTGTGCAAGTGAAGATTGTCTCAATATCCGCACATTGATTGTAACACACACACACACCTCATGACAAAGCTCTCCCGCGTACTCCAGTTGTCTTCACCAACTTTCTTCTCTCCACTGACTTATGGCCTCCTCGATCGTTAGAGGCGGCCACTTACATATAAGGCAAAACCACTAGCAGTATTATAGACAAAATATCATAGTCCTAGTATCAAAGTATCAGAGTCATATATTTTAGAGAGCTATGATTATATTATGGGACCCATACATTGTTTACAATGCAAATATTTGTTTATCGATCTCTCTTGGGGGCCTACGATGAGATTGCTCAGGGCCTACAAAGACTTTAATCCGGCCATGCGTGGAACCCACAGGATATGGTGACCATTGTTTTCCTTGGAGACATTTTTTCACCCCGTAACTTCACTGGTATATATCTTGGGAAACTAAGGGGACCCGCAGCTGAAAATAACGGGGATCAGCTCCTGAGCAACCTATGCTGTAAAAAAAAGTGGGGTGTAAAAATAAAGATAACTGTTCCCAAACTCCTCCGACTAAATCTCCCCACAAATTGGCAAAGTAGGCACAGGTGATTTTAATACACCGATGTTGAATGAGGCAGAATGACAATGTATGAACTGAACAGCACAAACACTGGGTTTGTTGCTTGGCTACAAAAGCCATGAACAGTTTGTCTTTAATTATTCTAGAGAGCATATTGCAATGTACACTTCCAGCACAACAGAAAAGCCACAAACTTTTATTCCAATCAATTATTAATACAGTGAGGGTATGCAGTGCTTCTTTGGGGTCCTTTTATCCTACTTCTTATTCCTCTTTCCTTTGCATTGTTGCACAGCATGATAACAAGTAAAATACTTGGCAGGGGAATCACTCAGCCCATTCCTTCCGGCAGAGGTCAGTATGAAGCCATCTGTCACTGCATCTCCCATAGAATCTGCGCAGGCACAGAAATGGAACATGCTCAGGCTCTCACGTCGCTGAGCAGACTCTTGCCAGCCAGAAAGCATTAGCTTTTATTTTTTTTTCATCCTGTTTGCTTTTGGTAAGTTGCCTAAAGCATCAGGTATGAGGATTGAGGAAGCATTGAATTGTACCCGTGGCCAAGAAGGTACCTCTGTTTCTATTAAGAAATGGATGCCTTTATCACATGAGCGCACAGAAATTGCTCCGTGAGTTATATCGACCCCTTGGCCTGCAAGGCAGCCTGCAATGCCCTGCAAAACTTAACCAGTAGGAAAGGGGAATTTTAGGTCAGTACCTTTTGCAGGGCATTGCAGGCCTTTATTAAAGGGTCACATATGTTTTGCTGTTATCATTTAAAATTATCATTAACAGCTGGTTTGGGTGGCATTTTACAAGCGAGGTGGAGTAGAAATAGCACGGGAGGGGAGATTTCGTGGTATCTCAGTGAAAAGGCTTCAGGAGAACAGGGGCGGTGTCTAGGTAAAAGGTGGTAAGGTTCAGCTGGTAGCTCACACGGCTGGTTTGTAGGATTGCACCAGTTAAATTGGGCTGGGGTTTAAATCTCAGCCCGAGAGGAGGACTATTTAATCTGGTAATCTGGTAAAGCCAATCAGATCAACAGGTAACTCGCAGTGAGAAAAAAATACCAGACTAA
The DNA here is from genome assembly GCA_036426205.1 of Ascaphus truei. Taxonomy (NCBI): domain Eukaryota; kingdom Metazoa; phylum Chordata; class Amphibia; order Anura; family Ascaphidae; genus Ascaphus; species Ascaphus truei. The sequence continues at coordinate 21,671,304 of CM071579.1, read as the reverse complement.
CAAAAATATAACATAAACCGGTATCAAGTGCAAAATATGGGAGTTAATGTAAAAAAATCCAAATGGGAAGATACCGAGCAGAGCACACCGCCTGACACCCACTGGGTGGCAAACTCTGAAACCGTCCCAGTGGACTCGGCGTACGTGTACTCTGCCCGGATACGGGAGTGCACCAGCGCCCGGAACATGGCCACGATGTTTGTTGGGACCTCCCTCTCCAACACTGGGCACTCAAAAATGAGGAGGAGGGGGGCAGCTGACGCAGTAAGGTCTCTGATTTGTCGAGGTTACAGTATTTGCCAAGTGGAGGCTTTTATTGGTGAGTGAGGAGGCCCACACAGAATTTTGATTATTTTTACATAAGGGGCTAGAAAGTGGGGTTGGTAACAACATTGTATTTAATTAGGTCAATGAAGAATGATTCTTCTCGGATTCAGGAGCATTGGAGATGTGGGGGGAGGGGGGTTATATGGTGGTCAGATTTTGTTCACAGGAAGACGTGGAAGGGGGATCGGCGAGCTAGGCCAGTGGAGTGAATGACAAAGAACATTAACAAGGCTGCAGGAGGGACCCGAAAGTGTCCCTGCAGGTTTGGGGGTACGGGGCTAGTTTAAGGGAGTTAAATAGCCCCATGAGTGGTGGCTGTTGGGGGAGTAAGTGCACATTAACCTTGCCAGGCGACGTCTCTATGGTATGGAAAAGCCCTGCGGTGTTTGGGGGGGAGGGGAGGAGGGGAAAGGGGGCTGGCGAGTGGGCAGGGCTCATTTGTGTGTGATTCTCTAGGGCCAAGGCTCACTAAACGGCCAGGCTGTGGGGCACCCGGCTTGGTGGGTCTTGCGGGCCTTGATTGGGGTGCCATTGGCCTTTACCCAAGGGTGAGTATGCTGGCAGGTTTGGCACTTTTTTGGGTACATTATATGTTTGAATAAAACCCAGCTGTGTACCTCCAGACCTTCTTTGTGTGGCTATTTATTTATAGGGCACTTTACGTGGAGGTTTATGCGGGGAGGGAGGGGAGGAGGACAGGAGGGTGAGGGAAGGCGGGATGGAGTGGGAGCTTCCTCGCAGGCTCCAAGGTTAAGAGAATACCCCAAAGCTCCGGGCAGCCACCGCTGTGGCATTTTATTCAGTGGAAAAGCTGTCCTCGCTTGGGGACTGCCATGGTGGTTTTAATCTGGAAGTCTCGGGACAGGCACAAAGTCATTTAGGGCTACATCAGCAAATTAGTGCAGTCTTGTGCACCAGTGTCACAGCCAGGATTCTCTCCCTGAGAAGAGAGTTGTCCCTTAGCACCATTGCTCCAAAGTGGCCATGTTACATAGTGTTATTTACTGAAGGCTCACAGCTGAAAAACTGGGGAAACCAGAGAAAAAGAATTGCACCCAGTTTATGAAAATGGAAAACTCAAACTACCTTCAAAAGGATTCCTTTTTGTATAAATATGGTGCTGGTTTTTTTTTTTTGCAATGGTTTCCACCAGTTTTGCAGATTGGAGATGTTAGTAAATAATCTATTTATCTATCTGTCCGTCGATGTGTGTGTTTCATTATTATTTGCACTGATTGATGACATCTTTTAAAATACATATTTTACATTTCCTCATAAAACACGCACCTTTTACTTGTTAATCCAGTGAGCTGGAGCTAAACCTTTCTTTGCCCAATTATGGGAAAATCTTTATTAATTAGCAAACTCTTTTGAAGGCCCAATCTCCCACCTCTTTACAGTTAAGCCACACACACAAGGAGAGTTTCAAAGGGTCACAGGGGCCTATGATTTCAAATTAATTAATACCACAGAGAAAATGCTACAAAGCTTTCACGCTAATATCTATGGGAGATCTAGCAACGGAACACCAGTTATAAAAGAGCAGTTTCATAATTATTTCTAAACAAAGCTGATACATGTTGCAAGTGACTCATGAACCAGATTTATCTCTGACTGATGTTGAGAGATGTGTAACCCCTTTGAAGGACAATACCCTGTAGACTCGACAGGCACTGAGTGATAACCCCTTTGCATTGCAATGTGTTGCAAATGCTGTTCTCTGCCAGCGATGGGTTTATATCATGTGAGCACGGGAGTTTTATAGCTACTGTAACCCTCCAATGTCTTCTAGTAATCTGTATGCTATATCTGGGCATTTTCCAAGATTGTATCATCTGTATGCGGTATCTGGGCATCTTCCAAGATTATATAATCTGTATGCTGTATCTGGCATCTTCTGACTGACGCACACACGCTACATGAAGCTGTAAAGGAGGGAGGGAGGGGGGGGACTGGATTGATGTGAATGGGGGACAAACAGAGAGAGGGGGGAGGAGAGAGAGGAACGGGAACATTACATCCCGGGCAACGCCGGGTCTCTCAGCTAGTTATATATATAATCAGCAGTGTCTCTGCGTACATCTGACTTTATAACTTTCCTCCTAGGTGATAATTCCGAAGCATCCTACATCAATCCTACATCCTTTAGCAATAAATAGTTTATTCTCATACAGTGTAAAGGAGGCAGAGTTTGGAGTCAACCTTATTAGCAAATCATCGAGGGAATGTATGGTTTGGTCCTAAAGATGACATCATGTGATCAGCAAAACAAAGATCTGGGTTTTGGTTTGTAACTGAGCCTTCCCACTTCAAATGTCAGTTCGAGGCCACTCTCATTTTCAATGAGATGGGACGTGTACAGTAGAGTAGGTGGCATGTCAGGTATGTTGTGATTGGCTCACATCTCCTACCGTTTGAGCAAGCAGCGCCTTATTGTAAATCTAAGTGCATTCAACATTTTCGCTTGGAGCAGAGAAGGAGAGTAAGTGCATCAGATGGGGTGCAGAAGAGACGAACGAGGGGGTGCTCCTCTGGCATCAAAAGAGTTTAAAAAAAAACCCTGTGTTAGAATCTTCCAAATAATTGACAAATATATTATTACAAATTATGTTAGAGGGGAAAATAAACTTTGTATCAGACAAGCGGACTTGTTACATGATGTCCTAGTGCGTATGAGTTTCTGGGGACCCTTTAGGCAGACTTGTCCTACTGTACAGCACTGACGTGACCCCTCCCAGCCCCAGCAAAAGTGAATCATGTGAGCCAGCAAAACCATTCCTCAGAGAGGGATCTCACTGTGCGTGGATGGACCAGGGGAGGGAGCGGGAGACACAAATGGCACTGCGTTCTGACCTCTAATGATATGATTCTGGCTGACACAGAGAGGGGGTAAACACAGGGTTTGGAGGGAACCTATTTGATGACAGGGGAGTGATAATAATATATTTACTGTAACATGCAGGGCACAGATTAAAGTTGCAGTCCCTCCTAATCTATTTTCTTTCCCTGTTTTTTTTTTAACATATAAATGATTCCATATGGAGATAGGGGGATCTTAGTTATTTTCTGTTTTTCAAGCCAGTGGGATCACGGATAGAAAACACGGTTCGATCTAGATGTTGCAATAATTACTGGTTTTGGGACCAGGACAAATCGTGGGGCCGCAACTGCCCTGGTGCTGGAGGATTATCTCTATGGTGAGTCCGGTCCGGAAGCATGGACCCCCTACAGTGCCACCATAGCAGTGCTATCTCCGGAACAGCGGCTTTAAGCCTATTCAGACGGGACAGAGACAGTGGGGACTATTCTATACACTTTGGTAACTAACTCAGAGGATTTTGAGCAGTTCCCGGACGATTTGGCAATGCTGCTATTAAGAAAGCTCCGATTACCTGCCAAACTCATTTGGGAAGTGCGTCTCCCCGAGCGCTAGCGCTCCTGCTCAATCACACCGAGCGGGAGCTCCAAAAGAGCTCCAACTAGTGATCATTGGAGCTCTGAACAAGCGAGCTCCTGGCAAATTTCATTTCGAAACCCAAAGGGTGGCGAGATGGGATCTGCGAGTAGGACTTCGATAAAAGAATGTACCACATGGTACACTCCCAATCCGATTGGTTGAAGTACCATGTGATGGCAGCCATTTTTTTTAAAAGGATGTGACATCATCCCTTTATGATGTCACATCCTTTTAAAAAAAATGGAAGCTGTCACATGGTATTTCAACCAATCGGATTGGGGATGTACCATGTGATGACTTGCATGGTATATCTCACAATCCGATTGGTTGTAGTACCATGTGATGGCAGCCATTTTTTTTAAAGGATTGACATATCTCCTTATAAGATGACTTGATAATAGTAATGTTTCCTATTATTGTACTGTATGTTTTAAGGGGGGTTGACTGTTGGTGGCCCTTGAGGACTGGATTTGGCCACTCCTATATTAGATTTATTTATTTCTAAAAAATGTTTTACCAGCAAATAATATATTGACAGTTAACCTCTCATATGTAACAGTTACAGACAAGATTATAATGTGAGGCAGCCGAAATCTTGAAAATAATTTAGACTGGTGGCAGCTTTGAGAGTCTCAGGTAAGTTGTTACAGTTTGGAGGTGTACAATTTACCATGCTTACTATTCCCTGCCCTCCCCCGCCCCCCCCCCCCCCCCCCCCCCCCATCCACTCTTCATGCTCTCTTTAAAGCTGCAGTTCAGTCAATATCCTGCATGTGTGTTTTTTTTAAATAAATCAGTTCTGTAGTAAGAAAAAATACTTTTAGCATTTTCTGTTTTTAAAAAAACAACTTTGAAAGACCAATTTTCTTGTATTCTATTTTAACAACCATTTGCTAAGGCACTGCCCCTTCATGTCCTGTCACAAGCCCTGGCACACCCCTTTGTCAGCCCTGCCCTCCCTCTAGCACATGTCAGTGCAGGACTGCTCATGAATATTCATGAGCTTCCACTGACTGACAGAAGCAAATAAAAACATATGCCAGCTCTAATTATGTCACCAAATTTTGCCTATCAATACATGGAGAACGAATTGACCTGCAGCTATGCAGTTCTTTAGGTAATTAGAGATTGCCCACATAAAACTATTGAAGTAAAAAAATAAATTAAAAAAAAAAAAAAAGACTGAACTGCAGCTTTAATGAGTTAATATATAAAGCTTCCTTGGGTTGCTATAGCAACCATTTACAAAAGCACAGCACTTCCTCTTTTCAAATACGCAGCCACATTGAAACCAGAGAAGCAGAATCTTTGCCGATCAATCATAGGAGAGCGGATCGATCGGCAGCTTAAATAATTACATTTCCTTAAAGCTAAGCAACTGTTGCATCAATTAAAGCAGCAGTTCAAGCAATATCCTACATGTGTTTTTTTTTTTTTAATAAATCAGTTCTGTACTATGAGAAAATACTTGTAGCATTTAAAAAAAAATGTTTTAAAGACATTTTCAATGTTTCTAATGTAGGAAGCATTTCCAAAGTGATAGCCCCTTCCCCTTCTGATAGGCTCTGGCTCTTGAGCCCCGTCCTCTCTCTAGCAGTGCACCAATTGTATCTAGTAACTGCCCAGTCACATGATATTGCTGGACTACATTGCCCACAATGCTGTGCAAGAACTGAATTAAATAACCCTGAGCAAGCGATCGATTACAGGAGAACGGATCGATCTGCAGCTTAGCTAATCACTTGTCAGTCTGCAGATTGTATTGATGCACATATTGAATGGGAACAATATATATATATATATATATATATATATATATATATATTTTATTTTTTATTTTTTTTTAAACGGCAGCTTGAACTGCAGCTTTAAAACATGAAAATGAAATTGAAAAAAAATGCAACCTGTGTTGCAACTTGGGTTTTGGGTTTTGTATTATATTCCAAAACCTAAGGTTGTAGTAAGTTCTGTTTTCACACGCCCTATTTGGCCCATTTCTGTTTGATACATAATCCTCGTCCATGGTAAGCGCTTGCTCGCTGAAGCGTGCTGACGCTCGCTCATGCTTGGCACTGAGTCCCTACCGTTGCAATTAGAGCGGCTTTAGTAGGGGCTCTCCTACGCTTCTGCAAGCATTCGGAAGCGTAGGTCTTAGCAGATTTTTTAATTCACGCGCTTGCCGGAGCGCAGGGCCGGTCACGTGAGCGGTTCGCCCAATGAGGGCGAACCAGCTCCGTGACGTCACTGGCCCGCCCCCGGCCCGCCCCCTGAAGGCGCGCAGGGCAAGCAACCGCAAGGCCAGGGAAAGCACCCGCTTTCCCTGAGCCTCAGCGCGCCTCAGCACGCAAGCGGGGAGCCTGGCCGAGGCCTAACACATGCTGCAGTATCTGTAAGGAAACAATTACTTCTAGGGACAGTATTTTCAATGCACTGCAATGAAGGGGTTAACTCTGACAGGATCTAGAGTAACATTCTAAAGTTTCATATTACAAACAAAAACAGGTGATTGAGCGCTCAGAAATGACACTCTTGGGTTAATCAGTGTTAATACAAAGCAATGCCCAAGGAGGGTAGCAGCTGGGAGGTTGTGTGGAGGAGAGTGGAGGACAGACAATGGAACAAGGATTGTGTGGTCTCCTCCGTAAGTTAACTGGATCTGATGCTTGGTACAGGGTGATAACTGTCCTGGAACAGGATGACACATTTTCTGTCTCCCTTTGCAGTTTGACTATTCCTGTCTCCCTTGCTCAGCTGCCTGTAATTCTCCCTGTTCCAGCAGCTAGCTGCATGTGTAAAACAACATTATTGCTACATTTGCCCTTTCACACAATTCTAGTTGGTTGCCCTGACAGCTTTCCAATCCTCGTAGATAGAAGATTGGTTCAATCCTACTCCGCTGCCTTTATAGCAGTTACTTTGGTCCTTAGACCCTTCCTGCCAGCCACAGAAACATGTGCTTTAGATCTAACTAGCTGGCTTAGCGAGTACTGTACATGCTTTCTCCATTTCACCCCTGCAAGGCCATCCATTTTTACCGTCCCCCATAACAGAGCACGTTCACATAGAGAAGCCCTCTCTCACCACACATTACCATCTGCAAGTACCCTTTATATTTGTTTTTGACTCCCCCATTAAAGTTGAAGAAAATAAAAAGACTCTGTGTGCTCTCAAAAGGGGACGAGTTAAACCGCTGGACTCACTCACATCCCACATGTGATCGTGGTTCCAGAAAAGTAACAATGTGACGAATTTAGACCACAGTGTATGACATGAACCACATGTAAAACCCCTAAACAAGACAGACAACAGATAGAACTAATGGAGAATCAAATCCTTGATATAATTACTACGTTCAAGAACCAAACTGGTAGAGATGTTGTTCAATAGATAGAGACTACATAGTTAATAGAGGTTGAAGCCTAATAATTGCCAAAAAAAAGTCCAGTCCCAAGTAAAGTAACTTGCAGCGGTATACCCATGCACCAGCTTGCCAGGGACCCGTGGAGAACTTCCAGGACACGGGCGAGGGACGGCACATCCCCCTGAATTGGACTTCTACTTTTATCAGCCAATTTATCCTGTTTTTCGTTCTATACATTTTTATGTGTTATTAATTGCATTTTTCATTTCCTTCTATAAAGCATTCACTTGCACCCCTTCTTTTTTTGTTTTGCTTAAAGTTTCATATTAATTGGCTCAAAATATTCTATATAAACAGTATGATATGTGGATAATTTTATTCCCCAATGGAAGTTTTAACACAGAGTAATCTTTCCTTGATCTTTACTCCGTAGCTTTGTGTATGTTTAAAACCCCGTATTGACTGGCAAAGGGTAATTGAAACTTTTTTGGGGATTGTTTTGAATGTAATAGAAGATACATTGCAAGTGTGGCGGGATTATAGGGATCCCGTTGAAGGAATTAGTAGCAGAGGAGGGGAGTGAGGTGTATCTGTCAAAACTGAGAGCGGGGGGACCCCTTCAGAAAAACAGATTGTTTTTTTCTGAGCTCAACTCAGGGGGAACAGTGATTCACACATGTGTTTGTCACTTAAGACAGCATCTGTTTTAATTATTCTCAATTATGTATTTCCAGATGGACATCTATTGTTTCGGTATCTACCTTTGTCTCAGTGGCACATATTGTTAAAGCTGTACCGTTGTTATAAAAAAAATGAATCTTTGGCTGTGGATGTGTACAGTATATATGTATGTCTTTATTTATATAGCCCTATCCATGTGCACAGTGCAGCACCGCAGTAATACACATGATATAATACAATGGGAAGACGCGCTTTCAGACATAAAAGTAACATTAGGAGAGGCGCATGTGCGGAAGCAATGGGCATGGAGGGCTAATCTGACAGCTCCACTTCGCCCCACGCAGATAACCAGCGAAAAACACCCTTACAATTCCGCAAACCACACAGAATTAGTTACGGATCATTTAGCTTAACATCCAGCGATGACTACAAGAGCACGGGCAAAGAAAATAACGCCGGATTTAGCAAGTTATTTAAAATAATTGGATTCGGCGCGAACGGCGGAGATGCCGGCTGAGGGGGATAACGGGGGCTCAGACTGTGAGAGAGATCCAGCGGATGGAGATCCAGCGGATGGAAACTTAGCTATTCTGAAAAACATGGTCACAAAATCAGACATTGAAAGACTGTGTAGCAGAGTCCCCTTCCTTACCTCCAGTGAGAGGGAACTGCAGAATTGCCGCCAGAGCTCTGCGCCATTCGGGAGTGTGGGGGCGACCATCATAAGTCTCGCGCATGTGCAGAATAACGAGGCGCGCATGCACAGTATTGGTAGTGCAGCGGCCATCTTAGAATGTTTCCGTTTATGGTACTGAGGGACTACAAGTCCCAGCATGCTCGGGGGGGGGAAACCCACATGGGGCACCTGAGACAACAGGGCTCAAGGAGTAAGGAGGAATAGAATAGGTTTGGCGCTCAGAAACACCGCGTGTGAGTCGGGAGGGAGCCAGCAAGGGAGCAGGCAGTGTCTAGGGAGCAGGCAGTGTCTAGGAAGCAGGCAGTGACTAGGGAGCAAGTGGCTCCTGGACTAGGTCTAGGCTTGCTCCCTTAGCCCCAAGATAGGCTCTGAGTCACCCCAGTGCAGTATTGCAGGGAAGGCCCAAGATAGGTGACCACACGGCCATGCGGTGCCCTGCGGCCTGGGACCAGGTCACAGGGAATAGACATTGTGTGAGACCCTCCAGCTGGAGCTCGCACCTCACACAGTGGATTGGGACTCATAAGGAGAGAGGGGATTGTTGGAGGCCCCATGTCGTGGGACCTTACTGATCCGTTATTTCATCTGCGGTACCTGGGTACAGGAGTACCCAGGGAGGTATTAAGTGCACCAATGGTTCACAGGGGTAGTGTTACCTCATATATTGGGTGGGACTGACATTGGGAAGGACACCAGGGTTATTGGTGCCACCGCACACTCCGTGCTTTGGGGGGTTACCATGGTAATTGTTATTTTATTGCATGTGTGTTAGTAAATATTAGTTATATACCTGTGTGTGTATTATTTGATACTGTATTGGTTCCTGTGAGGGGTTCTCCCCACCAACGCTGAGATCCCTCATAGGTTGAGGCGCTGTATCGAGAGGAGAAAAAGCTCACCCTAGGCTCTCAGCGGCTTAGGCCTCCTGTGAGCAACAGGTAAAGCAGCAGGCGTAGTTTCCCTTAGTCATGGGCAAAGGGGGCTACAACTGTTTGGTGAGCTAAAGAACATGTTCCGAGAGGAGATGAGAGAGATGGGGAGGAATATAACTATGACAGGAGGAAGGACTGATGAGCTGGAGAAGAAGTTAGACTCCACGATCAAGGCACTTAATAAAAATCTAAAAACCTTACCTGAAAGGCCAGGTTGCGGATTTGAAAGAGCGGCGAGAAGACTCTGCAAATAGAGACTGCAGAAACAACAGGAGAATCTGATGGGGACACTGAGTCTATCCTGGAAGTTGAAGATTTTGGATCAAAATGGCTGACTTCCATGATTACAGATAAGACCGAAGCTGAAATTGCATTGGACAGATGCCATAGGAGTAGACAGCAGCAGGGGGACACCCCGAGAGAGATTATCCTCCATTTTCATTTATTTAAAACAAAGGAGGCCTTATGTAAAATCACAAGGACCGCCAATAATCTCACCTTTGAAAAAATAAAATTGCAGGTTTTTCAGGGCTTGATTCCCTTGACCCTCAGCAGACGGCGCAAATTGCAGCCCATCACGAAATTTCTGCGTGATAGGGGACTGCGGTACCGATGGATCTTTCCATTCCGCCTCCTTGTAATAAAAGATGGTAGAGCCAATATCCTAAAAGAACTGGCTGAAAGGGGATGACTTCCTAAAGACGCTGGAGATACCTGGATCAGTTTCTTACCGTGGATCAGACAAGAAATCCTCGCTGGAGACTACCTAGCATGAAGAGAGGGGATCCTCACATGGCTGACAGGAGAAAGAGACCAATTAAGAGCAATTAAGGCCTTTAAAGGAGACTGTGTCCATTTTCTGACTGAATTTAAAGTTACAGTACAGAATTGCGGCCTGAACAGCTCTAGCACTTACCCCATTGAAGGATCCAGTCCGGTTCTTCCCCATCACAGACACCTTGACACTGTTCCCGTGAGATGTGGCAGCGACAAAGGGATGGCAGAGGCGGCACGGGAGGAATCGGGAAGCGAGTGAAGGCATGCAGAAGGAGGGGAAGAGGAGACAATGAGAAGCAGGAAGGCTGGAGAGACGGTGTTCCCGAGGGTGGAGGTTTTAGGACAATACCTCTTAGTAGGCAGGGGTTGGGGGCCCTTCTTCTTTGGCCACCATTTGTCAATTGACTTGCTCTGGTGGGAGGCAGAGAAGATGGTGCCGGGGCGTGGAGACGAAGCGGCGGTTGAGGTGAGACAGGCACAACACCCTAATTTGAAACGGAGGCGGGTAAGTGCAAGACTGAGAGGGGGCAGATCTGCCTATCTCCCGGATGGGTAGGGTTGAGTCATGATGGGACACTGGCGATGAGTCAATGGGCATCTAGAGACAAAGACTTGGAGGGTTTCTCTATAATGCGATTATGTTATCCATTTGAGAACCCAAACAGATTTGGAACAGGAAGCTGGAAAGACAGGCCCTAAGTTACCATTACTAGCGGTACCAGGTTCTCTTAGGATACAGAACATGGGGTACCCCTTCGCCCCCACCATCTTCTCTGCCCTGGTCTCCATGTTTAACCCGTGTAAGCAGGGTTTAACTATCAGGATTTAGACAATATAGTTTAACCAGGGTCGCAGCAATATAGGTTAACATACTAAGTCATTCACTGTGACATATACAGTGGTGTGAAAAAGAAAGTACACCCTATCTGAATTATATGGGTTTACATATCAGGACATAATAACAATCATCTGTTCCTTAGCAGGTCTTAAAATGAGGTAAATACAACCTCAGATGAACAACATGACATATTACACCGTATCATGATTTATTTAACAAAAATAAAGCCAAAATGGAGAAGCTATGTGTGAAAAACTAAGTTCACCCTTACCGCTTCCATAGGAATTAAGATGCTAAGTAGCAGACAGGTGCTGCTAATCAAATGCCCTTGATTAATTGATCATCAGCAAGTGTGACCACCTCTATAAAAGCCGAAATTTTAGCAGTTTGCTGGTCTGGAGCATTCAGGTGTGTGTTAACACAAATCCAAGGAGGAAAGACATCAGCAATGATTTTAGAGAAGCCATTGTTGCTGCCCATCAATTTGGGAAGGGTGATAAGACCATTTCCAAACAATTTAAAGTCCATCATTCTAAAGTTTGAAAGATTATTCAAAAGTGGAAAACATTCAAGACAGTTGCCAATATTTCCAGGACTGGATGTCCCAGCAAATTCCGTGCAATGCTCAGAGAAATTGCAAAAAAAACAAGAGTTACATCTCAGACTCTACAGGCCTCAGTTAGCATGTTAAATGTTAAAGTTCATGACAGTACAATTAGAAAAAGACTGAATAAGTATGGTTTGTTTGGAAGGGTTGCCAGGAGAAAGCCTCTTCTCTCTAAAAAGAACATGGCAGCAGGGCTTAGGTTTGCAAAGTTGCATCTGAACAAACCACAAGACTTCTGGAACACTGTCCTTTGGACAGACAAGACCAAAGTGGAGATTTTTGACCATAATGCACAGTGCCACGTTTGGCGAAAACCAAACACAGCATATCAGCACAAACACCTCATACCAACTGTCAAGCATGGTTTTGGTGAGGTGATGATTTGGGCTTGTTTTGCAGCCACAGGACCTGAGAACCTTGCAGTCATTGAGTCGACCCTGAACTCCTTTGTATACCAAAATATTCTAGAGTCAAATGTGAGGCCATCTGTCCGATAGCTAAAGCTTGGCCAAAATTGAGTCATGCAACAGGACAATGATCCCAAGCACACCAGCAAATCTACAACAGAATGGCTGAAAAAGAAAAGAATCAAGGTGTTGCAATGGCCCAGTCAAAGTTCAGACCTCAACCCGATTGAAATGCTGTGGCTGGACCTTAAGAGAGCTGTGCATAAACAAATGTCCACAAACCTCAATGAACTGAAGCAACGTTGTAAAGAAGAGTGGGACAAAATTCCTCCACAACGATGTGAGAGACTGATAAAGTAATACAGAATATGATTACTTCAAGTTATTGCTGCTAAAGGTGGCTCTACAAGCTATTGAATCATAAGGTATACTTAGTTTTTCACACATAGCTTCTCCATTTTGGCTTTATTTTTGTTAAATAAATCATGACACGGTGTAATATGTCATGTGTTGTTGTTCATCTGAGGTTGTATTTACCTCATTTTAAGACCTGCTAAGGAACAGATGATTGTTATTATGTCCCTTCTGATTAGTAGAAACCAGGAAATTCAAAGAGACGTGTGTAGGGACGTTCGGGTGCAGGGACTGGCGGGGGGGAGAGAGAGAGAGAGAGAGAGAGAGAGCGAGGGGGAGAGAGATAGACGGGGGGAGGAGAAGGGAGAGAGAGAGAGAGAGAGAGAGAGAGAGGATAGAGAGGAGGTTAAGAGTGAGCGATGTAGAGGAGAGAAGACTAAGACTAGAAGTATATAGAGATAGAGAGAGTTAGACCAAGGTAGATGTGATATGATAGGTATATATATATATATATTATATAATAGGAGATAAGATTATATTATATATATATATATATATATATATATAATGTAGATGACAGTACCACTGTTCCACATATAATTCGCTCTGCAATACACTAAGCCTTACAGTACTGGCAGGTAAGGGCAGATCATCATCACTAATCAGTGTTATTAGCCTTTGCAAAGGGGTAATTCCTTCAGGCCACAAAAAGATAACAAGGGAGCTAGATCTCCCATTTAATAGCTCTGATATGCGGCTGAAGTTGATCCTGGTATAATTCTGCAATTCCGATAGCAGAGAAATCCCATCAGCTCCAGAGAATATTCCTAACAGCTGAGACAGAACAGGCTTTAGTAGCAGCAATTGGCCTAACTGCCAACCTGAACTCCTTTATTACCCTGATAATTAGCAGCTCGGAGCCCTTTCTAGGAGACACTCACAATGCCTGGCTTTAATGTGACATGTTGGAAATAACCAGTCCACCTCAATCGGCCCGGACAAGCCCGTGACGAAGGATTTGCTTTGTATACTTGCCGGGGTTATGTAATATAACAAAACCGGGAACAAAAAAGTACACCAGATGTATCAAAGAAATATGTCCCAGTGGGGAGCAGTGGGTTAGAAAGGGAGATTAAAGTGGGGATTAGTGGGAAGAAAAGGGAGCAGTGGCAAGCAACGGAGAGAAAAGGGGAGCAGTGACAAGCAATGGGGAAAAAAGGGGGGCAGTGGCAAGCAATGGGGAGAAAAGGGGGGCAGTGGCAAGCAATGGGGAGAAAAGGGGGCAGTGGCAAGCAATGGAGAGAAAAGGGGAGCAGTGACAAGCAATGGAGAGAAAAGGGGGCAGTGGCAAGCAATGGAGAGAAAAGGGGAGCAGTGGCAAGCAATGGGGAGAAAAGGGAGCAGTGGCAAGCAATGGGGAGAAAAGGGGAGCAGTGGGGGGGAATGGGGCATTTTTTTGATTTGATACATGTTGGTGCCATTTTGTTCACTCCGGTGTTACTTTGATACTGTACAAAATAAACAAACGTTTATGCAAAAAAAAAATGTAAAAGATGTGAAGCACTATTTTTTATTAGAGTGCAAAATGGGCACACCTGGGACACCTGAGAAATGTATCCAATTAGCATATTTCCCAGGTATCTCAGGGGTGCCCATTTTTTGTGCACTGGTGTCTCCACACGTCTATAGGTTTGTTTGTGGGATTAATATAGCAGCTGGAACTGTAGCTAAGAAGAGTCCCATCCCCCCTGCTCGCTCCTCCTTCTCCCCACTCCCCCTCCTTCTTCCCCCTCTCCAACTTGTGATACATTCACCCATCTCTACTCCTCCTGAATCTCTTTTTTGTACATCGCTCGCACTGATCTCCTCTCCTGATTGCATTTACAGTACTCACCAGGAGTATCAGGGGCTGAAAGGAACCCCATTGGGAGCCCAGGGATATCCAAACAGCCCTGGCTTGTGTTATGTACAATAACTGTGATCTGTTTTTCCCTTTATTTATTAATTGTTTGGCACCCAGCGTCACCCTACACACCCAGAAATCTCCGTACAAATCTCTGCTCTTCCCTCTGCTAATCCTTGCACTGTACTTTGAGTGATTGCTTTTGGAATAGACAAGACCTCGCTTTGTCTGTGTAGATGGAATGACCTTGAAATAAAGCGAAGAAATTAGAATTAAATAGCATGCCGCTCGGTTTGGTTCTCTCAGTTAGTGTACAACAAAGGACAATAATTCCCACCACATCAAATATATTCAGGTCCTAACAATACCTGTGAGACTTCTCATTCTAATTCACAGGCAGTGTTAGGACCTGCATGCTGGTCGTGCCGTGACGTGGCTGCATACTGGTCATGCCGTGACGTGGCTGCATACTGGTCATGCCGTGACGTGGCTGCATACTGGTCGTGACGTGGCTGCATACTGGTCATGCCGTGACGTGGCTGCATACTGGTCATGCCGTGACGTGGCTGCATACTGGTCATGCCGTGACGTGGCTGCATACTGGTCATGCCGTGACGTGGCTGCATACTGGTCATGCCGTGACGTGGCTGCAGGCTTATAACGCTTTGGCCAAAGGGTTTAACTAAATGACCCTTACTAATGGGAAGACAAACAATTAAGTATTTAACTAAGTATTTGTTGTCATATTGGATGTAGCATTAGGAATTATTGTCTTATGTTGTATACATACATAAATACAGTAAATACTGTACATACAATAGTACTCTTTTTGACACAAATATACACTGTATGATGTGGTGGGTGATGGGTTTAGAGCGTGCAGGGATTGTGTATGTTTCCCTCAGTTAATACAGACTCTTATGGACCATGACAGACAAATAACATGCATTTATTTTACCCTCCAGAGAAAGTAAAACGCTAATCAGACTTTCCCTCAATCTTTAATACTCTTTTGCCTACAGGTCCCACTATTGGAACCAAGTATAAAAAGGTTAATGATACTACAGTATATTGTTGGCTTTACGCAGATGGCCAAAAGAGACGGTGTCTTCTGGAATAGCACTGCTTACTAAACCTGGCCCTAAGGGTTAGAAAGATGGGTATCTACAATAACGGGGTTGTTTTTAAAAAAAATATTTTGCAAGGTCACACCCCATCAGTTCCCATAGACAATACAAGGCTTAGCCGCATCAAGTTAGCAATGTATTAATATTAAAGCAAAAAAAGCCCTAAATGCACGAAAATATAACCCAGGCACAAATATACAGTAAATAGAAAAAAAGAGAGTATCCAGTAATGAGACAAACCAGTCCCCTAACAACCATTTCTAAGAGATCGATAAGTAATAGTCAGCCCCCATCTGAGGCAATCCACTAATCTACAGTATATCAACAATTAGTAGTCGATTTTCGTTTTCATGTATTTTTTCTTTTCGGTTTATATTGTCGCCGGGGAATATTTCGGAACTTTTAGGGCTTGTTTTCCTTCATATGAATAAGTTGCTGCAGCTGCTGCATTGTATCTTTGTTGAGCGCGCGGGGTTGAGGGTTCAGGGATGCTCAGACGTGTTTACACTTTACAGTCCGTGTGCCTTGCGACGCTGGGTCAGGGTGAGTCTGCCAAACAGTGAGCTTGTTATTTGTATTCAATATGCTGCCTTCTTACACACCGACGCAGGGAGGCGCTTCCATTTGAAAATCTTGTCCCGGGTCACATGATAGAGATCAATATTTTAAGTCAAGAGTGGCACTAAATAATCCCTGTAACCTGAAATATATTGACTCTTTCTCCCCTCTTCCCAAGTTCATTCTCTGACAATTAGCCATGTGCAAATTACACAATGTACACAAAAACGCTGACCCAATGGGTTCTGTGTATTGTGGCAAAGTTGGTGCCATTCCAGGGCAAAACAAACGGCTCCATGTGTGAAATAAAAAAATCCTATTTCAATGGGATTCTTGTTCTTAAGATCCTTATGCAGCCCTACAGATGGTGTTAAGATATCATGGGAAAAAAAATTGTGCATCAAAATGTCAGTGCTTAATTTTACATATACTTTTGGCAACTAAGTGTACCAATGCTGGAGCTTGGAAGCTCGTAGAAGCGCCCACTCCGAAACAGGCGCAAACAAAATATGGGGTGCCATGGTAATGGAACGACGGACTGGCGAGAAACTGGTCAGAAATTCCAGAACACATCGGAGCCATGGAGTGGTTCTGGGTCATCTTACTAACCCAACAAGTCAGGCAAGGTTCAAATTGTTTTCTTTAACCCATATCCCACTAAAGGGCAGTTCCAGCTAGAATGTAGCAAAAAACAAAACTGAAATAATGGGACAACATCCCCATTTGGTACTCTGTTTTTGTTATGGCTTATATTGCTTAAAATGTATGTATAAATATTTAAGTGTGCGTCATTTGACGTCACAAAACTGAAGGAGGAGGAGGGCGGCATGAAGGTAAGAATTTTATAGGGGCCCACGTTCTCCCCCAACAATCAGTGGGGCAGAGAGCAGGGCCTCTGTATAAGGGGGGGGGTGATTTGCTGCCCCCAAATTGTGCTGCCCGGGGCCTATCGGCCCTAATAGGAGATCCGCCACTTGCCAAACGAGTTGTCAGTGATGGAAAACAAAAGGCGGATTGGCATTTTTGAGACCAAAGGAACCGGCTGATCCGACGCAGATCCAAATCCAACCTAAAATGTTGCTCTTTTCTAGTCACAATCAAACATTTAACGGACTTCTGCGGATCGTGCCCCATTGGTAACTTTTTGGAAGACTGTTGTTAGTTCAGATTTTCCTCTTTGCTGACGCGATGAAGGACAGGGACATCGTTCTGTTGCAATCATGCCTGCCGTTTGTATTTACGGTGAATATACAAGTACATTTATTTATAAACCGCATGCGAAATATTGTACAGTTAACTTTAATCCCCTTGTGTTTTTCCCCTTAGCAGACGTTACAAGTTTAGATCATCGACATCTCTTGCTGAAGCATTGGAAGGGTTAATCCATTTGCCACCTCTTAATAGAAACCTTTTGATTTCCAGGAAACAAAAAAATGTTTCTTTGTAATGAGTTGAGAGAGACAGCTCCCGCCGCAAAGAAAATGGATTCGTGAAAAGGAACGTCCTGATTCATTATCACTGCACTTTGTTACTACAGGCTGACATCCGCGCCTGTCATTAGAAAACATTTAGTGCTATAAATTGCCCAAAAATGATGCAAAACGGAGCAATAATAGATCTTGTGTTTTCTGAGGGCCTGGGAGTAATAACACTTAGCTGTCCAGTGCTTAGCTGCTGCGTGACTGACATGATCAAAACCCTTCGTGAGCTCCCTGCCCTGGGAACTATTATTAACCTGCTCACTGCTAACAACTAAGCCAGGCATTGCGGCTTTCTGGGGCAGCAATGAGAATGAGAGAGAATAGGAATTGCTTGTATAATGAGCTTAGATTGTAAGCTCTTCGGGGCAGGGACTCCTTTCCCTAATGTTACGTTTATGTCTGAAACGCTTATTCCCATTATGTGTTATATTATTGTGTCACATGTATTACAGCTGTGAAATGCGATGTACATGGGTGGCGCTATATAAATAATGATATACAGTACATACATTAATCAAAAAAACCTTAAGGCAGTTTTTTTTAAATTGTATCGAATACACAAGAATTTACTATGCATCTGATCTCAGACGCGCTATTAGAGAGGGTTGGGGTTCCTTACAATGTATCTGATCTCAGCCGCGCTATTAGAGAGGGTCGGGGTTCCTTACAATGCATCTGATCACAGACGCGCTATTAGAGAGGGTTGGGGTTCCTTACAATGCATCTGATCACAGACGCGCTATTAGAGAGGGTTGGGGTTCCTTACAATGCATCTGATCACAGACGCGCTATTAGAGAGGGTTGGGGATCCTTACAATGCATCTGATCTCAGGCGCGCTATTAGAGAGGGTTGGGGTTCCTTACAATGCATCTGATCTCAGACGCGCTATTAGAGAGGGTTGGGGTTCCTTACAATGCATCTGATCACAGACGCGCTATTAGAGAGGGTTGGGGTTCCTTACAATGCATCTGATCGCTCTGTGATCAGATGCATTGTAAGGAAACCCCAACCCTCTCTAATAGCGCGTCTGTGATCAGATGCATTGTAGGAACCCCGACCCTCTCTAATAGCGCGGCTGAGAATCAGATACATTGTAAGGAACCCAACCCTACCCTCTCTAATAGCGCGTCTGAGATCAGAGCTAAATTCTTGTGTATTCGATACAATTTAAAAAAAACTGCCTTACAGGTTTTTTTTGATTAATGTATGTACTGTAATCATTATTTATATAGCGCCACACCCATGTACATCGCATTTCACAGCTGTAATACTGTGACACATATATAACACATAATGGGAATAAGCGTTTCAGACATAAACGTAACATTAGGGAAAGGAGTCCCTGCCCCGAAGAGCTTACAATCTAAGCTCATTATACAAGCAATTCCTATTCTCTCTCATTCTCATTGCTGCCCAAGAAAGCCGCAATGCCTGGCTTAGTTGTTAGCAGTGAGCAGGTTAATAATAGTTCCCAGGGCAGGGAGCTCACGAAGGGTTTTGATCATGTCAGTCACGCAGCAGCTAAGCACTGGACAGCTAAGTGTTATTACTCCCAGGCCCTCAGAAAACACAAGATCTATTATTGCGCTCCCGCTTTTTGCATCATTTTGGGCAATTTATAGCACTAAATGTTTTCTAATGACAGGCGCGGATGTCAGCCTGTAGTAACAAAGTGCAGTGATAATGAATCAGGACGTTCCTTTTCACGAATCCATTTTCTTTGCGGCGGGGAGCTGTCTCTCTCAACTCATTACAAAGAACATTTTTTTGTTCCTGGAAATCAAAAGGTTTCTATTAAGAGGTGGCAAATGGATTAACCCTTCCAATGCTTCAGCAAGAGATGTCGATGATCTAAACTTGTAACGTCTGCTAAGGGGAAAAACACAAGGGATTAAAGTTAACTGTACAATATTTCGCATGCGGTTTATAAATAAATGTACTTGTATATTCACCGTAAATACAAACGGCAGGCATGATTGCAACAGAACGATTGTCCCTGTCCTTCATCGCGTCCAGCAAAGAGGAAAATCTGAACTAACAACAGTCTTCCAAAAGTTACCAATGGGGCACGATCCGCAGAAGTCCGTTAAATTGTTTGATGGACTAGAAAGAGCAACATTTTTAGGTTGGATTTGGATCTGCGTCGGATCAGCCGGTTCCTTGTTGGTCCAAAAAATGCCAATCCGCCTTTTGTTTTCCATCACTGACAACTCTTTTGGCAAGTGGCGGATCTCCTATTAGGGCCGAAGCCCACGGGCAGCACATTTGGGGCAGCAAATCACCCCCCCCCCTTATACAGAGGCCCTGCTCTCTGCCCCACTGATTGTTGGGGAGAACGTGGGCCCCTATAAATTCTACCTTCATGCCGCCCTCCTCCTCCTCCTTCAGTTTTGTGACGTCAAATGACGCACACTTAAATATTTATACATACATTTTAAGCAATATAAGCCATAACAAAAACAGAGTACACCAAATGGGGATGTTGTCCCATTATTTCAGTTTTGTTTTTTGCTACATTCTAGCTGGAACTGGCCCTTAGTGTGGATATGGGTTAAAAAGAAAACAATTTGAACCTTGCCTGACTTGTTGGTTAGTAAGATGACCCAGAACCACTCCATGGCTCCGATGGTGTTCTGGAATTTCTGACCGTTTCTCGCCAGTTCCGTCGTCCATTACCTGGCAACCCATATTTTGTTGCGCCTGTTTCGGAGTGGGCGCTTCTACGAGCTTCCAAGCTCCAGCATTGGTACACTTAGTGCCAAAAGTATATGTAAAATTAAGCACTGACATTTTGATGCACAAATTTTTTTTCCCATGATATCTTAACCACCATCTGTAGGGCTATCATAAGGATCTTAAGAACAAGAATCCCATTGAAAAGGATTTTTTATTTCACACATGGAGCCGTTTGTTTTGCCCTGGAATGGCACCAACTTTGCCACAATACACAGAACCCATTGGGTCAGCGTTTTTGTGTACATTGTGTAATTTCACATGGCTAATTGTCAGAGAATGAACTTGGGAAAGAGAGGGGAGAAAGAGTCAATATATCAGGTTACAGGGATTATTTAGTGCCACTCTTGACTTAAAAATTGATATCTATCATGTGACCCGGGACAAGATTTTCAAATGGAAGCGCCTCCCTGCGTCGGTGTGTAAGAAGGCAGCCATATTGAATAACAAATAACAAGCTCACTGTTTGGCAGACTCACCCTGACCCAGCCTCGCAAGGCACACGGACTGTAAAGTGTAAACACAGTCTGAGCATCCCTGAACCTCAACCCGCGCGCTCAACAAAGATACAATGCAGCAGCTGCAGCAACTTATTCATATGAAGGAAAACAAGCCCTAAATTCCGAAATATTCCCCGGCGACAATATAAACCGAAAAGAAAAAATACATGAAAACGAAAATCGACTACTAATTGTGATATACTGTAGATTGTGGATTGCCTCAGATGGGGGGCTGACTATACTTATCGATCTCTTAGAAATGGTTGTTGGGGACTGGTTTGTCTCATTACTGGATACTCTCTTTTTTTTCTATTTACTGTATATTTGTGCCTGGGTTATATTTTCGTCGCTTTAGGGCTTTTTTTGCTTTATATTAATACATTGCTAACTTGATGCGCTAAGCCTTGTATTGTCTATGGGAACTGATGGGGTGTGACCTTGCAAAATATTTTTTTAAAAACAACACCCCGTTATTGTAGAGATACCCATCTTTCTAACCTACCCTTAGGGCCAGGTTTAGAGTAACAGTGCTATTCCAGAAGACACCGTCTCTTTTGGCCATCTGCGTAAAGCCACAACATATACTGTAGTATCATTAACCTTTTTATACTTGGTTCCAATAGTGGGACCTGTAGGCAAAAGATATTAAAGATTGAGGGAATGTCTGATTAGCGTTTTACTTTCTCTGGAGGGTAAAATAAATGCATGTTTATTGTGTCGTCATGGTCCATAAGAGTCTGTATTAACTGAGGGAAACATACCAATCCCTGCACGCCTCTAAACCATCACCCACCAATCATCAGTGTATATTTGTGTCAAAAAGAGTACTATTGATGTACATATTTTACTGTATTTATGTAGTATACAACATAAGACAATAATTCCTAATGCTACATCCAATATGACAACAAATACTTAGTTAAATACTTAATTGTTTGTCTTCCCATTAGTAAGGGTCATTTAGTTAAAACCCTTTGCCAACAGCGTTATAAGCCTGTAGCCACGTCACGAGGCATGACCGAGTATGCAGCCACGTCACGCCATGACCAGTATGCAGCCACGTCACGGCATCCGTAGCAGCACGTCACGGCATGACCAGTACAGCCCTCACGGGCATGACCAGTATCAGCACAGTCACGGCATGACCAGTACTCAGCCACGTCACGAGCACGACCAGTATGCAGCCACGTCACGGGGACCCCCAGACCGTATGCAGCCCCCACGCCTCACGGCATGACCAGTATGCAGCACGTCACAGGCATGACCAGTATGCAGAGGCCCGTCACGGCATGACAGATGCAGCCACGTCACGGCAACCCAATGACCAGTATGCGCAGCCACGTACGACAGTATGCAGCCAGTTCACGGCATGACCAGTATGCAAGCCCACGTCACGCATGACCTAATGCAGCCACGTCACGGCACGACAGAGCATGCAGGTCCTAAACACTGCCTGTGAGACTTAGAATGAGAACGTGTCCACAGGTATTGTTAGGACTGATATCATTGATGTGGTGGGAAATTATTGTCCTTTGTTGTACACGTGGCACAACCAGGGACATTTCTAGTCATTTAGATTTTCACCTTTGGGTTCAGGAGCGCCGAATTCCAGGCATGTTAAAGAATCCAGTAGGACTATAGTCCCATATTTAAGATGATTACATAGTTTAATCTTATTCAAAGGCTTTTAATGCCTTAAAGCAGCTGTCTCCAACCTTTTTTTGGTTAAGGAACCCCATGATGAAATTCTGAGGAACCCCAACCCTCTCTAATAGCGCTTCTGAGATCAGATACATTGTAAGGAACCCCAACCATCTCTAATATCGCGTCTGAGATCAGATGCATTGCATGGAACCCAACCTCTCTAAAAGCGCGTCTGTGATCAGATGCATTGTAAGGAACCCCAAACCCTCTCTAATCACATGTGGTGATACGATGCATTGTAATGAACCCCAACCTGTCTAATCACGCGGTGAGATCAATGCATTGTAAGGAACCCAGACCTCTTTAATAGCATGTCTGAGATCGATGCATTTGTAAGGAATCCCAACCCTCTCTAATAGACGTCTGAGATCAGTGCATTGTAAGGAACCCAACCCTCTCTAATAGCGCGTCTGAGAACAGATGCATTGTAAGGAACCCCCAACCCTTTAATAACGCGTCTGAGATCAGAAGCATTGTATGGGACCCCCAAACCTTCTATAAAAGAGCGTCTGTGATCAGATGCATTGTAAGGACCCCCAACCCTCTCTAATCAAGACGTTGAGATCAGATGCATTGTAAGGAACCCCGACCCTCTCTAATAGCGCGTCTTAGATATTAGAGAGGGTTGGGGTTCCTTACAATGCATCTGATCTCAGACGCGCTATTAGAGAGGGTTGAGGTTCCTTACAATGCATCTGATCTAAGATGCGCTATTAGAGAGGGTTGGGGATCCTTACAATGCATCTGATCTCAGACGCGCTATTAGAGAGGGTTGAGGTTCCTTACAATGCATCTGATCTAAGACGCGCTATTAGAGAGGGTCGGGGTTCCTTACAATGCATCTGATCTCAGACGCGTGATTAGAGAGGGTTGGGGTTCCTTACAATGCATCTGATCACAGACGCGCTTTTAGAGAAGTTTGGGGTTCCATACAATGCATCTGATCTCAGACGCGTTATTAGAGAGGGTTGGGGTTCCTTACAATGCATCTGATCTCAGACGCGCTATTAGAGAGGGTTGGGGTTCCTTACAATGCATCTGATCTCAGACGCTCTATTAGAGAGGGTTGGGATTCCTTACAATGCATCTGATCTCAGACATGCTATTAGAGAGGGTCTGGGTTCCTTACAATGCATCTGATCTCAGACGCGTGATTAGACAGGGTTGGGGTTCATTACAATGCATCTGATCACAGACATGTGATTAGAGAGGGTTGGGGTTCCTTACAATGCATCTGATCACAGACGCGCTTTTAGAGAAGGTTGGGGTTCCATGCAATGCATCTGATCTCAGACGCGATATTAGAGAGGGTTGGGGTTCCTTACAATGTATCTGATCTCAGAAGCGCTATTAGAGAGGGTTGGGGTTCCTCAGAATTTCACATGGGGTTCCTTAACCAAAAAAAGGTTGGAGACAGCTGCTTTAAGGCATTAAAAGCTCTTGAATAAGATTAAACTATGTAATCATCTTAAATATGGGACTATAGTCCTACTGGATTCTTTAACATGCCTGGAATTCGGCTCCTGAACCCAAAGGTGAAAATCTAAAATGATAGAAATGTAAAATAAAAAAGGTGATATGTCCAGCTGAGACATACAGGACACGATACAAACAAACTGATGGTGAGTGGTAATTTTTCATCACTTGGGTAGATGTCTGCTTTATTTGCTAATCCGTGAGGTGTGGGCCCTCTGGCTCAGAAGGAATTAATATTACAAACATCTATGGATAATATATTCTCTAGAACACGGGTGGTCAACTCCAGACCTCATACCACTCCACCCCCCCTGGCCAAACAGGTCAGGTTTTCAGGATATCCCTGCTGCAGGTGGTTCAGTCAGCCTACTTCAGCACACGTGACTCAATCAGCCTCTGAGCCACCTGCGCTGAAGCTGTGATTTCCTGAAAACCTGACCTGTTGGGGGGGCTTGGGGACTGGAGTTGATCACCCCTGCCCTGGAAGGATTGCATCCAGGGCTTGTTCTTTAAACCACTCCTGATTCCCAGCTTCCTTTGTTTGTGTGAGATTCCCTTTTATCTGCTGCCAAAAGAGCACTTTACTTCCGTGTGATCGTTGCCAAAAAAAAAGCCATTTTCAGACTTTTTAATATAATAATGGTCTATCTGTGTCATACAGCCCCAAAAATCCCTTCCTTCTTGGATAAATTCCAGGACCTTTAACCATTTGTGCTGTTGAGATGCTCAGCACTGCTCTTTTCCCCCTCCCCAGGATATTACTCTTCTTGCAGAATATTGTTCTACAAGCTCCCTGTGTCAGCAAAGTGGTTAACAATTGTCGATATTTCATATTTAATAAACAAGGATTCTTTTGGCGTGTTCTGCAGAACTCCCTTATAAATCTTCTTTAGGTTTCTTGATATAATCTCACAGTAGCTGGAGTGCTTCTTTGTGAGTAATATTACAGATATACAGATGCGCCTTTAACAATGTCTTTTTATCAACTATTTTCGGATAGCTTTTACCCCCCGGATTGAATAACTTGTGTATTGTGAAGTTACATTGTAACGTGTCTCCTTATCTTCTCTATGTAGCAAAAAATGAAATCGTTAGAAAATATGTCCCTACATTTATTTTTAAGCGGTGTTACAATAAGACGGCATCCCGTGTCTGATGGTGCTTTATTGAGTAGCACTGCTTAGTAAATATGTCCATCGGCACAATGGATAAGATGGGTTTTAAAGCTGCACTCCAGCTTCATGGATACAATCCGTGTGGATTTTTAAAGAATCCGCAGTCAGATTCCAGATTGAATCCGAAATCCGCCTCCCCCTCTCCCCCTCACCCTCCTCCTCTCCTCTCTTTCTCTCTTTCCGCCCTGCTCCCTCTCTTTCTCTCTCTCCCTCTCCTCTCTCTGTCCCTCCCTCCCCCTCTTCCCTCCCCTCTCTCTGCCCCCCTCTTTCTCTCTTTCTCTATCCCTCTCTCTCCCCCTCCTCTCTCTCTTCCCCCCCTCTCGTGAAATTACATTTTTGTTAGAAACCATTTTTATAAATCTCCTTTTCATAAAAATGAGTTTTAGATAGTAATACAGAGATTCCCATGTACGCCTGATGAAGGGGACACCCCGAAACTTTGTGCTATTCCTTTTTTGCTGTCATTAAAGAAACAGGTTATGTGAATATTGGGGATTCGTGACAAAGTTTTGTGGGCGAGTGCGTGGGAGGGCATTTATACTTTATTCCTATATACAGTAATCAATGGGACTGCATCTTTAACATAGCCTTCTGCCAACTGCCTGCTGTTTACCTGACAACGCTGGTCTTAAATGTGAATGCTATTTTTAATCTTTTTAGTGTTTATGGTAAGGGAGCAATTACTGCGAGACCATATAATGATTTGAAAGGTGTAGATGGAGAGCAAGCTATGCCATGGAAAAGATGTCCCCATAAAAGGATGATCTTGTGTAGAGCAATCCCTGACATCCAAGGGGAGTGTAGGGAGGTACATGCTATCGCTGGTATAGGTATATCTCTGTGCTCTCCTGATATTTGGAGATAAGTGGTGTTCAGTCATGTGTCTGTTGATAGGAAAACACATCAGCTACTCCTGACCTTGTGCCCATGACTTTATCTTCCAAAGTCCCAAATGCCCTAGGTATCAAAATGATATTGTAGGGTTTTGAAGCACTGTTCTGTAATGCAAGTAGCTGCATTCATTAGAAGCTAAATATATAAGGGGGAGGTATTTTTTTATTCCGATTAGATTTTTTTTATTTGGTAAATGTACTGGTTTTTTGCACCCGTTTTTGCACAAGTGTTCAAATAAACAGTCTTCGGAATAATCATATTATTGATGTCAATTTAGAGCAGCTATTCGTCTTTGCGATCACAACCCTAAAAAGTGGCAGATGACAACATACTTTCCCAGAGTCGGCCCTCTTCATTGGGTGTTTGGTTCTAAAATGTTTTAGTTTTTAGGGATTTGACTATAAAAGAAAATTGCGTTTTGATCTTTCCAAAACGATTGGTTTAGGTTTTGGTTGAATAAAACTCAAATATTTCTTTCCATAATGTGGCTAAACTTTAAAGAAAAACTGAAAATAACAAAAACTCAAACAGAGATTGGATAAGACTTTGTTCGGATTTAAACATTTGATCTGAAGTGCAATTTCGGCATTAAAAACAAACTTCCATTTTCCAAAATATTCCATGTTCTAAAGGAATGCCTGAAT
The DNA here is from genome assembly GCA_036426205.1 of Ascaphus truei. Taxonomy (NCBI): domain Eukaryota; kingdom Metazoa; phylum Chordata; class Amphibia; order Anura; family Ascaphidae; genus Ascaphus; species Ascaphus truei. Next base: position 21,644,670 of record CM071579.1, on the reverse strand, counting down.
CTGTGATTTCTCCATCCTTACTGCAATACTGTCAGTGAGTATGAGTATCTGGTGCAATGAATACCTACTATTAGCTAATACTTCGGTATTAGGTGGTACCTTTTTTTATTTGGATTAACAATTGGTATTATAAGACAAGCTTTCGAGAGTTCTCCATTCCCTCCTGAGGAAGAGCGGAGAACTCGCGAAAGCTTGTCTTACAATATCAATTGTTAGTCCACATAAAAAAGGTATCACCTAATACTTAAGTATTCATTTGCTCTGCACAATCGCAACTGGACTAAAATGGCTATTTCTATTTAATGCCATTAACTAACAGAGATTGAAAAGATACGTCTCCGATGCATGAAAACCGAAGACGGCGGAGGAGAAGTGTGAGCCTTTAAATGACCATCAGAGGTTGAGTGAGCAAGCTGCTCATAGAATTCCAGATGCATTTGCTGCTTTGATGTCTCTTTATTCATCGTCCTTTGATAAGTGATCATGACGTGACACCTAGTGGTTGGTACCTGAGCCTCAAATCAACTGCGGCATCGATCTATTTCTGCTTCACTTCCAGTAGGAAACAGCATGAATCCCATTTCAAATCAAAGCCAATACAAGTGCATCATGTAGAGATGGATTTCTGCTGCCTAATTAACAATATCCAGGTCAATCAGAACATGGACGCATCATATTGTCGTCCACCAGCCTCCCGGCCAGACGGCCTTCAAAGCATTTATCTGCAGAATGTCGGGCGGTGACAATTTGTATAGAAATCATTTTGATTGAATGCTACATTGTGACATTGTGCAGAATTGCAATCCGTACATGGCAACGCCGCCTGTCATCCACTCATCTTGGAAATGGAGCCATTTTAATTCAAAGATGATCCCCTCGGGTTATTAAAGTGCTTAGTGTTTGAGATCCTCCTGACCATCTCTCCCCTGTTTCATGGCGACGGGTCAGTGGTTGTACAGTTACCCCTGAGCCGATGTGAAAGGGTGTAGCAAACGAATCAAAATACTTGTCTTTTTTTTAATTATGTATGCAAAGTAAGTGATGGGAGATACAGTAATATTTGTTTTTGTACTTCATGAAAGTGAAAATTAGTGAATGCTGCTTGCACAGCCAGTGGCGTAACAGCACTATAAGGGGTCACCGGGCAACATCATAACGTCATAACGTCGCAGCTTCACGTGTCGGTGCATTGTCATGTGACTTCACATTGCCATGACGATGCAGCGTCACATGTTGCACCAACGTCGATGGAGGGCTGCTCTGGAGAGGCCCTACTCTCTCCCCCCAGCAATCAGTTTCATTGCTGTGAGTTAGAGCGCAGGCCTCTTTAACCACTTGGGGAGTTCATCACAAGTCGGGGGAGAGAGTCCTGACTTCCTTCGGTGCCCCCTCACCGCAGCGAGCTGGGGCCCCTGGGATGTGGCGTATCCCAGATGGTAGTTATATCACTGTTCACAGAATATTAATATAGCAACAAAGGTTGGGCATTTTCACTCGTGTTTTGGTTCCAAAATAATGATGTGTTTTGCTGTTGCCTGAACGCAATTGGCTTTGGTTTGGGATTTGTGAAACGCTATTGCAAAACCCCCACAAAATAAGCGTGAAAATGCTATCCTAACATTAGAACGCATTACAAAAATGCAATTAGGAAACTAAAATTATATAACTGAAAAACATCAAATAAATTAAAAAAAGAAACATTTTCAGCAGTTACCATAGGGTCGAGCAAGTGATCTCCGCTGGCAGCCATGCGTTCCAAAATATGCATTATGGAGGGGCTGGAGATTTTTCAACTATGATTAATGCATAAACACTGCCTGTCGTAGGGATATGTACGTGCAAATTCTGAAACAAAAAAAGGATCTTGCTCTTACATTTCTGCATTAAACCATAGTGCTGTATGGGTGTCAGAAAAGGCACTATTTGCAAAGAGGCAAACCCCCCTTACATCTACATCTGATTCTATTTCTAAACGCCGAGGTTCCCCTGAGCCGGGTTTAGGGAGAGAGCATGAATGGAACGTGAGACCCTGAGAGCCACAAGTTAAAATGCTGCGGCTGCTGCCTAGGGTCACGATTATAGTCGCCGCGGGCGTGTGTGCGACGGAGCGCATGACGTCACGTGCACCTGCCGCTCGCGCGAAAACCTGCTCTGAGGTCCGAGGCAACAGGGAGGCGTGGCCCTGACGTCACGTGTGTGGTCCGCCCTCATAGGCTGAACCGGGCACGTGACCAGGCCGGCGCGCGGCAAAGACAACATTCTTTGTCTTCTCCAGAAACGCGCTTCATCGCTCGTGGCCTAAGCTGACTGACCGAGCTGCAACCAGTGCAATACGGCGCATGCACCACCACCACCCTCAGCACCCACTAGTGTAAGTGACCACCAAAGGTCATACAACAGGGTTAACCCAACTGAAACAGAAACCTCCTTTGGTCCCCAGAAGATCTGCGGTTCTACTGCTGCGGCCGAGTTTATTCGAGCATTTGCCCGTTCTCGGCCGCAGCAGTAACCTGGCGCGCGCCGGAGGGTGCCGGGCGCGCGCCAAAGCAGCGGAAGAGCGCCCTCCGATCGGGGCGCTCTCCCTACCGCTGCCGGGTCCGCCGGGTCCCCCGGAACCCCCTGCCGCCGGTGCGGGACACCAGGGCTCCCTCGGGGAGCCCTGGACGTGCGTGCAGGGGGCGCTGACACCCGATGACGCGTGACCGCGCATCGGTGACGCGCGGCACGCCGAGGGAGTGGGGCTAGCAAGCCGGGACATCCCCCGGCTTGCGGAACTAGCCCTGCTAGGATAAAGTGTGTCGGTAGTGTATAAAGTGTTTGCATTTGCTGACTGATCCTGGTGCCCGGGACTACAGTGCTGACCGGCGCCACGCCCTCCCCCCACCGTCGGCAGTGTTACGAGCCACATTTCACACCTCGCAAGCCCCCTCTATTTCCCTCCCTCTTCCCATGTATTTCTCTCCCCTCCGTCTCATTTTATTTATTTATAAAATATTTTACCAGGAAGTAATACATTGAGAGTTACCTCTCGTTTTCAAGTATGTCCTGGGCACAGAGTAAGACAAATAATACATGGTTACAAATACAGTTACATAAGTGAGCAGGGTTATATATTATATACAAGACATTGCATGCACAGTTAGAGATAATATATATTATGGGCGTATGAAACAGTTACAGACCAGATTAAAATGTGAGACAGCTTTAGTTCTGAAATAACTCATTTCTCACTCTCCCCCCTCCATCAATTACCCACTCACTCAATCCCTCCCCGACTCACATGTATTTCTCCCACTCTTCTCCTCACCTCAACCCCACTCTCCTCTCACTCCCCCCGCGTCAATTACCCCACTCTCACTCAATCCCCCTCCTCACACTCATTTACTCCCCCCCCACACAATTCCCCCCACAAAATATATATCAAAAAACCCAACCCTCCAATCCAAAAAACTTCCCACCCCCAAATACATACAAAAAAATCCCCACCCCGCCAAATATATACAACCTCCTCACCTCCCTAAATACAGTGGTGGCCGAGCTGAGTCTTCAGCGGCCGCCACCGCAATGTGCGTCCAGACGCGGCTGGGGTTTTTTTTTCTCCCGCCGCATGCCGCACGTCACTGATGCGTGGTCACGCGTGCCAGGGTGCGTGCGCGCGTGGTGCGCGTGCCCAGGGTTCCCCGAAGGGGATGTGGGAAGCAGAGGGGGACCCGGGGGACCTGGAGAAGCAGGGCAGAGCAGAGACAGAGGTCGTGAGGGGAGGGGAACGAGGGGAAGGATGCAGGGAAGATGCGGCTGGCGCTCGGCCAAATTCGGCACCAGCCCGAAAACAGCCGCGGGACAAGACGGGTAAGTGTAAGACTGAAGCTGGCCGCAGCAGTATATACAAACCCCCCAAATACATTTGAAACCCACCAATACATACGACCCCCCCAATGCATATATAAAAAACAATACATAAAAAAATATATATATATAAACCCCCCATACATATAAAAAAACCAATACATATTAAAAAAAAACAATGATAAAAAAAAAACCCAATACATACAGGCATACCCTGCTTTAAGTACACTCGCTTTAAGTACACTCGCGAGTAAGTACATACCGCCCAATAGGCAAATGGCAGCTCACGCATGCGCCTGTCATCACGTCCTGAACAGCAATACCGGCTCCCTACCTGTACCGAAGCTGTGCGCAAGCAGGGAGACTATAGAGCCTGTTACACATGCATTATTTACATCAGTTATGTACGTATATGACGATTGCAGTACAGTACATGCATCGATAAGTGGGAAAAGGTAGTGCTTCACTTTAAGTACATTTTCACATTACATACATGCTCCGGTCCCATTGCGTACGTTAATGTGGGGTATGCCTGTATAAAACCCACCCAAATACATATAAAACCCCAATATATATAGAAACCCCAATACATATTAAAAATACACCAATATAAATTAAAAGACCCAGGTGCATATAAAAAAAAACAATACATATAAAAAAATACCCCAATACATATAAAAAATACCCCAAATGCATATAAAAAATACCTCAATGCATATAAAAAAACAATACATATAAAAAAAACCCAATACATATAAAAAAAAACAATACATAAAATACAGACTTACCTTGAGGATGGTCAGGCCGGGCCTGGTGTCTGCGGGGCCTGACCTCTGACCTGGCCCGGCTGCTGGTGCTCTCATGGCCGGGCCCCAGCTCTCCCTAAGCTGCAGGCCTCTTCCACACTGTCCCACATGTTCGAGCGCGCGCCGGGCCTCTGTCTGCTGCCGCACGCTGGAAGCAGAGCCGAGCTTCCGGCGCGCTGACATCACAGAGGCCTGTCACGTGCCGGTATTGGAAGCGGCGTGGGATATAGTGGTAGAGGCCTGCAGTTGATGGAGAGCCGGGGCCCGGCCATGAAAGCACCGGCAGTCGGGCCTGGCCAGAGGTCGGGCCCAATGTTCAGCACCAGCCTCCGGGCCTCCCGCAGATACCGGGCACGGGACACCTGTCCCTTCTGTCACCCCTGTCGGCGGCCCTGAGTGATTGTGTTTTGCCTGAACACCGTTAGGTTTGCTTCTTCATTTTGGATTTGACAAAAATTATGGTAAAACCTTTTTTCCCTCATTTATTTTCAGAAATTATTGACCAAAACTTAAAAAAAAAAAAAAAAAGAAGAATCAAAGGATGAGCCTTTTGGGGGTTTGTATCAAGTTTCACTCAGATTTGAAAGTTTATTCTGAAGATCGACTCAATCTTCTGAACGAGCCTCGACGTTTACAAAGTTCGGATATCAAACCTGTGAACAGGCCTATCCTTAATTATTATATATAAATAATGTGTCTCTCTACACTCGCTCTCTCTTTATTATTCAGGACTTTGGAGCTTGGAAGGAACTCTCCCTTCCCCCCTGCACACACCTCCCCAAAATATACATATAAATAAATAAATAAAAACACTACAAAGATCTGGAGATACAAAAGGCAAGGGCTTTTATTAAACAAATAATATATATATATATATATGTGAAAATTGCCCAACCTTTGTGGCCCTATATTAAGATTCTGTGAACATGATATAACTACATCTGGATACGCCAAATCCCAGGGGCCCCAGCTCGCTGCGACCGCAGCGAGCTGGGGCCCCTGGGATGGGCGTATACCAGATGGTAGTTATACACTGTTCACAGAATATTAATATAGCAACAAAGGTGGGCATTTTACTCGTGTTTTGGTTCCAAAATAATGATGTTGTTTTGCTGTTGCCTGAACGCAATTGGCTTTGTTTGGATTTGTGAAACGCTATTGCAAAACCCCCAAAATAAGCGTGAAAATGATATCCTAACATTAGAACGCATTACAAAATGCAATTAGGAAACTAAAAATTATATAAGAAAAACATCAATATAGAAAAAAAGAAAACATTTCAGCAGTTTACCATAGGGTCGAGCAAGTGATCTCCGCTGGCAGCAGTGCGTTCCCAAAATATGCATTATGGAGGGGCTGGAGATTTTTCAACTATGATTAATGCATATAAACACTGCCTGTCGTAGGATAATGTACGTGCAAATCTGAAACAAAAAAGGATCTTTGCTCTACATTTCGCATTAAACCATAGTGTCTGTATGGGTGTCAGAAAACGGCACTATTGCCAAAGAGTGCAACCCCTTACATCTACATCTGATTCTATTTCTAAACGCCGAGGTTCCCCTGAGCCGGTGTTTGGAGGGAGGAGAGCATGAATGGAACGTGAGCCCTGAGAGCCACAAGTTAAAATTGCTGCGGCTGTGGCCTAGGGTCAGATTATAGTCGCCGCGGGGCTGTGGTGCGACGGAGGAATCAGTGACGCACGATGCACTGCCCGCGCGCGGAAAAACCTGCTCTGAGGTCCGAGGCAACAGGGAGGCGTGGCCCTGACGTACGTGTGTGGTCCGCCCTATAGGCTTGAACCGGGCACTGACCAGGCCGGCGCGCGGCAAAAGACAACATTCTTTGTCTTCTCCAGAAACGCGCTCAATCTCGTGGCCAAGCTACTTGACCGAGCGCTGCAACCAGTGCAATACGGCGCATGCACACCACCACCCTCAGCACCCCACTAGTGTAAGTGACCACCAAAGGTCATACAACAGGGTTAACCCAAACTGAAACAGAAACCTCCTTGGCTCCCAGAAGATCTGCGCGGTTTACTGCGTGCGGCCGAGTTTATTCGAGCACTTTGCCCGTTTCCGGCCGCAGCAGTAACCTGGCGGCGCGGAGGGTGCCGGGGAGCGGCCCAAAGCAGCGGAAGAGCGCCTCGATGGGGCGCTCTCCCTACGCTGAGGGTCCGCCGGGTCCCCCGGACCCCCTGCGCCGGTGCGGGACACCAGGGCTCCCTCGGGGAAGCAGCTGGACAGTGCGTGCAGGGGGCGTGACACCCCCATGACGAAGTGACCGCGCATCGGTGAGCGCGGCACGCCGAGGGAGTGGGGCTAGCAAGCCGGGAAATCCCCCGGCTTGCGGAACTAGCCCTGCTAGGATAAAGTGTGGTAGGTAGTGTATAAGTGTTTGCATTTGCTGACTGTCCTGGTGCCGGGACTACAGTGTGACCGGCGCCACGCCCTCCCCCACCGTTCGGCAGTGTTACGAGCCACATTTCACACCTCGCAAGCCCCCTCTATTTCCCTCCCTCTTCCCATGTATTTCTCTCCCCCCGTCTCATTTTATTTATTTATAAAATATTTTACCAGGAAGTAATACATTGAGAGTTACCTCTCGTTTTCAAGTATGTCTGGGCACAGAGTAAGACAAATAATACATGGTACAATACGTTACAATAGTGAGCAGGGTTATATATTATATACAAGACATGCATGCACAGTTAGAGATAATAATATATGGGCGGTATTGAAAACAGTTACAGACAAGATTAAAATGTTAGAACAGCTTTAGTTCTGAAATAACTCATTTTCCATCTCTCCCCCTCCATCAATTACCCACTTCACTCAATCCTCCCCGACCTCACATGGATTCTCCCACTGCGTTCTCCTAACCTAACCCCCACTCTCTCACTCCCCCGCGTCAATACCCCACCTCTCACTCAATCCCCCCCTCACACGCATTGTGACGCCCCCCAACAATGTCCCCCACAAAATATATACAAAAAACCCAACCCTCCAATCCAAAAAACTTTCCCACCCCAAATACTACAAAAAAATCCCCACCCCGCCAAATTATACAACCTCCTCACCTCCATAATACAGTGGTGGCCGAGCTGAGTCTTCAGCGGCCGCCACCGCAATGTGCGTTCCAGAACGCGGTGGGGTTTTTTTTCTTCTCCCGGCATGCAGCACGCATGATGCGTGGTCACGGTGCCAGGGTGGTGCGGGTGGTGCGCGTGCCCAGGGGTTCCCGAAGGGATGGTGGGAAGCAGAGGGGACCCGGGGGACCTGGGAGAAGCAGGGCAGAGCAAGAGACAGAGGTCGTGAGGGAGGGGAACGAGGGGAAGGATGCAGGGAAGATGCGGCTGGCGCTCGGCCAAATTCGGCACCAGCCCGAAAACAGCCGCGGGACAAGAGGGTAAAGTGTAAGATGAAGCTGGCCCGCAGCAGTATATAACAAACCCCCCAAATACATTTGAAAACCCACCAATACATACGACCCCCCCATGCATATATAAAAAACAATACATAAAAAAATATATTATAAAAACCCCCCATTACAATAAAAAAACCAATACATATTAAAAAAAAACAATGATAAAAAAAAAACCCAATACATACAGGCATACCTGCTTTAAGTACACTCGGCTTTAAGTACACTCGCGAGTAAGTACATACCGCCCAATAGGCAAATGGCAGCTCAAGCATGCGCTGCACACGTCCTGAACAGAAATACCGGTCCCCAACCTGTACCGAAGCTGTGCGCAAGCAGGGAGGACTATAGAGCCTGTTACACAGGCATTATTACATCAGTATGTACGTATATGACGATTGAGTACAGTACATGCATCGATAAGTGGGAAAAGGTAGTGCTTCACTTTAAGACATTTTCACATTACATACATGCTCCTGGTCCCATGTGACGTACGTTAATGTGGGGTATTGCTGTATAAAACCACCCAAATACATATAAAACCCCCATATATATAGAAACCAATACATATTAAAAATACCCCAATATAAATTAAAAGACCCAAGTGTGCATATAAAAAAAACAAACAATACATATAAAAAAATACCCCAATACCTATAAAAAATACCCCAATGCATATTAAAAAAATACCTCAATGCATGCATATAAAAAAACAATCATATTAAAAAAATACCCAAATGATATAACATACCCCAAGATATAAAAAATACCTCAATGCAATAAAAAAACAAATACAATATAAAAAAAACCAATAAAATAAAAAAAAACAATACATAAATACAGACTTACTTGAGGATGGTCAGGCCGGGGCCTGGTGTCTGCGGGGCCTGACCTCTGACCTGGCCCGGCTGCTGGTGCTCTCATGGCCGGGCCCCAGCTCTCCCTAAGCTGCAGGCCTCTCCACACTGTCCCACATGTTCGAGCGCGCGCCGGGCCTCTGTCTGCTGCAGCACGCTGGAAGCAGAGCCGAGAGCTCCGGGCGCGCTGACATCCACAGAGGGCCTGTCACGTGCGGTATTGGAAGCGGGTGGGGATATAGTGGTAGAGGCCTGCAGTTGATGGAGAGCCGGGGCCCGGCCATGAAAGCACCGGCAGTCGGGCCTGGCCAAGAGGTCGGGGCCCAATGTTCAGCACCAGCCTCCGGGCCTCCGCAGATTACCGGGCACGGGAACACCTGTCCTTCTTGTCACCCCTGTCGGCGGCCCTGAGGGATTGTGTTTGCGCTGAACACCGTTTAGGTTTGCTTCTTCATTTGGATTTGACAAAAAAATTATGGTAAAAAACCTTTTTTCCCTCATTTATTTCAGAAGATTATTGACCAAAACTTAAAAAAAAAAAAAAAAAGAAGAATCAAAGGATGAGCCTTTGGGGGTTTGTATCAAGTTTCACTCAGATTTGAAAGTTTATTCTGAAGATCGACTCATCTTCTGAACGAGCCTCGACGTTTACAAAGTTCGGATATCAAACCTTGAACAGGCCTATCCTTAATTTATATATAAAAATGTGTCTCTCTACACTCGCTCTCTCTTATTATTCCGGACTTTGGAGCTTGGAAGGAATCTCCCTTCCCCCCTGCACACACCTCCCCAAAATATACATATAAATAAATAAATAAAAACAAACTACAAAGATCTGGAGATACAAAAGGCAAGGGCTTTTATTAAACAAATAATATATAGATATATATATATATATATATATATATATATATTATATATATATATATATATATGTAAGGTTTTTTGGACCCGGGCCTAACACCCAATCTCACATTGGCCCCTGTGGTCTAACCGGTCCCATTACAGTGTGGTAGTGTCTGGTGGTGCACCTGTTGGCAACAGACTCCTGGTCTCCCGCATGATGGTTGTGTGGGGAGAACCCGTCCAGACAGGCAGCTGAGGTAGTGGCTTGAGTCTCACCATAGTTTCCAGTGCAGCGCCTCCACCTCATCAGGGTTCCTTCGGTCACTGGGGATGGTCCTGGGCGAGGAACTCCTCTGTGGTGCTCCCCTCGTACATTCATCCACAAATGTACACGAGAGGGTGTTTGAATAGAGCATCTTTATTGCGAGGTGGGCTAGCTGCCCCACGCAGTAGTTTCTCTAGCCACTCATATTCAGTCAGTGCTTCCCTTTGAAAGTGTATATCTCCTTTAATAGGGATTCCCTATCCCAGCCGGGATACTTTACCCTGTGCCAGGTCCCTGGACACAGTCTCCTTACAGCTACTATAACATAACCAGACTATAGACTTGCACTTGAACCAGAACTAGCAGAGAAATAACTTTAGACACAGTGCTGTGCCTTATGTAACCTCTGGGGCTGACACAACTTTGACATCACCAACCAGGGAGAGCAGGTCTGTGACCACTCCCATCCTTACACAGGGCACCTCACCAGGGTGTGAGGGCAAACCTCCATAATTACTGCTGGCATGCCCACAACTTACCAGGCCTTACTGTCAGCAGGAGAGATGACTGTAGCCATTTTACATGACCGCTACATATATATATATACCCCATGTAAGTTCCAACCCTGCTAATGTGCTCAACCCCCCCCCCCCCCCGGTAAAGGGCGATGGTACAAAGCATGGTGCGCCTACACACCAAGCCAGGCAGTTCACCAACTACACCGTCAAGCGAGAAATGGGCCCAGGGAAACATGACCCCTGCCCACTCGCCACCCCTAGCCACCACAGGGCTTACTGGCACCATGGAGCCCCCGCCTGGAAAGACTAAAGTCCACTTACCCCAACAGCTGCCATCCACAGGGACCCTTTAAAGCCCTTCTTGAAGAGTCATATTAAACAAATCTAAACCTATCTCTGAAGCCCCATCTAGCCAAAATAATCCGAAATTATCTGTATCAAACTCTGTTATTTATCACCCAACCCCCTACCTGCAAAATATATTTACCAACTGCTTTATTAATTGTCTTTCTAGTACGCTCAACCGCCCTCGCACTACGAGCCCCCTTGCACGCCTTCCTGTGAACACTGTCAGACCGCATCATTCGTACAGCACCCCCACCGCACCTGAATCCGAGTGAAATCATTTATCGACGTAGCTAAATCTAAAGATGTTACCGACCCCACAGCATCGCCCCCTACTTGAATAAGTAAAATTTTTGGAGGCCTCTTATCCCTTGTCAATAACAGCAGCTCGAGTAACAACTGAATCCACCTAAAATCAGCCCCCCAGCCCCCCAAAAAACGTTTCCCTGATTTACTCTCAAACCCAAATTACTCCTGTGTGGACGCGCTGCCACTCGCTTCTCCGCCCAATGAATAAAGGAATCGCAGATAATCCAAATGTCTGCGTGCGCAAAACCTATAATATCACAAACTAATCAACCCCTCAACTGCTGAACAGGGGAACAGCTGATTCCCCTCTCGTGCCTGATTCAAAACCTTCCCAAGCCCCCCTCATTACCCGGTAATACTGGGGGGAGCCCCAGCGGTCAAAGGAGCTCATGGCAGCTTTTTTACCCCACAGAACTATCTCCCTCTCCCTCTCTCCCTCCCTTCCTCTCTCTCTCTCCTTCCCTCTCACCCCCTCTCTCCCTCCCCCTCTCACCCTCCCTCCCTCTCACCCTCCCTCCCTCTCACCCTCCCTCTCTCTCTCCCTCCCAGTTGTGTGTGCTGTTTCTGAAGCACAGAGATGGACAGCTCACCAGTATGATCTTTAATATACAGGCATACCCCGGTTTAAGGACACTCACTTTAAGTACACTCGCGAGTAAGTACATATCACCCAATAGGCAAACGGCAGTTCACGCATGCGCCTGTCATCACGTCCTGAACAGCAATACCTGTACCGAAGCTGTGTGCAAGCGGGGAGACTATAGAGCCTGTTACAAATGCGTTATTTACATCAGTTATGCACATATATGACAATTGCAGCACAGTACATGCATCGATAAGTGGGAAAAAGGTAGTGCTTCACTTTAAGTACATTTTCGCTTTACATACATGCTCCGATCGCATTGCGTACGTTAATGCGGGGTATGCCTGTATAGGACATAGTTGAAAACGAGAAGTAAACTCTCAGTGTACAGTATTATTTCCTGGTAAAACATGTTATAAACAAATACAAGATGCTGTAAGTATGATATTTCTGTTGGTCCAAAAAACCCGCAATCAACAAAGAATCTTAAAACATTGATAACATTTTGACTTTCAGTTTTCTCTTTCAATAGTGACACTTTTGAATCCCAAGAAACTGCAGAGAAACTGATCTAAGATGGGACAGTTGGCTAGGCTCAGTTCTACGCATAAGTTCATTTTTATGAAGCATGTGTTTGGCAATCAGCATACATTTTGCTATAATTTATGTTCAGTTTGGGGAAGTGTTCATCCATAGATTTGGCAGGCGAAAAATATGTGCAATGTGCTGAATATTCATAGCTAACGTGCACTTCAGTGCTTATTTATAGATTGTTGGTGAGTAGCAAAGCAAGGTACAGTACAGTAACTGTCAGAAAGCGTATGGTATGAAACCTCGGTCTCTATATGCCCCCGTGACACAGTGTGTTTTATAGAGCACGAAATATGTGGTTTGCTGCATTACTGACAATAAGAATATGCAGAGAATCGATGGAAAGATTCACACACAGCTTTCTCCTTATATGTCTACTAGGCTAAGGGGTCAATTCTATATAACCCCAAGCAGCAGGCCTTCTAGCCGCCTAGGAGAAGGACGGCCATGAGAAGGGGACACGCCCCTCCCCCTTCACTGCGGATTGGCCGCCGACGCAGCCAGAGGGCAGAAGGGGGAGGAGAAAGGGGGGCTTAAAGGGCACAGCTGAGCGCGGGGGCGCTCACTTTGCGCCTGGCTGTGACGGTTTGGGAATGGGAGTGGGGGCGCTCACTTTGCTCCTGGCTGTGACGGTTTGGGAATGGGAGTGGGACGCTCACATTGCGCCTGGCTGTGACGGTTTGGGAATGGGAGCGGGGCGCTCACTTTGCGCCTGGCTGTGATGGTTTGGGAATGGGAGCGGGGGAGCTCACTTTGCGCCCGGCTGTGACGGTTTGGGAATGGGAGTGGGGCGCTCACTTTGCGCCTGGCTGTGATGGTTTGGGAATGGGAGCGGGGGCGCTCACTTTGCGCCTGGCTGTGACGGTTTGGGAATGGGAGTGAGGGCGCTCACTTTGTTCCGTCGGTGACGGTTTGGGAATGGGAGCGGGGGCGGCTCACTTTGCTGCATGGCTGTGAGCCGGTTTGGGAATGGGAGTGGGGCTCAACACCTTTTGCTCCTGGCTGTTACGTTTTGGGAATGGGAGGGGCTGCTACTTTCGGCCTGGCTGTGACGGTTTGGGAATGGGTGGGTCGCGTCCACTTTGCGCAACTTGGCTGTGTACGGTTTGGGAATGGGGCGGGGTGGGCGCCTCACTTTGGCCTGGCTTGGTGACGGTTTGGGATGGGAGTGGGGGGCGCTCACTTTGCGCTCGCGTGACTGTGGACGTTTGGGAATGGGAGTGGGGGCGCTCCACTTTGCGCCTGGCTGTGAGGTTTGGAATGGGAGCGTGGGCGCCTCACTTTGCGCCTGGTCGTGTGACGGTTTGGGTGAGGGAGTGGCGGCGCTCACAACTGTGGCTCCTGGTGGCTGTGACGGGTTTGGGAATGGGAGCGGGGTCGCTTCACTTTGCGCCTGGCTGTGACGGTTTGGGGAGATGGATCGGTGGGGGGGTCTCACTTGCTCTCCGGCGTGACGGTGGTTTGGGAATGGAGTGGGGGCGCTCACTTTGGCCTGGCTGTGACGGTTGTGGGAATGGGAGGGGGCGCTCACTGTTGCGCCTGGCTGTGACGGTTTGGGAATGGAGTGGGGCGCTCACTTTGCTCCTGGCTGTGACGGTTTTTGGGAATGGAAGCGGGGCGCTCACTTTGGCGCCTGGCTGTGACGGTTTTGGGGAATTGGAGCTGGGGTGCGCGCTCACTTGCGCCGTCTGTGACGGTTTGGAATGGGAGGGGGCGCTCACTTTGGGCCTGGCTGTGACGGTTTGGGAATGGAGCGGGGGCGCTCACTTTGCGCCTGGCGTGACGGTTTGGGAATGGGAGTGGTTGCGTCTCACTTGATGCGCCTGGCTGTGACGGTTGGGAATGGGGAGTGGGGCACGCTCACTTTGTGCCTGGCTTGTGACGGTTTGGGAATGGGACGGGGGCGCCTCAACTTTGCCCTGGCTGTGAGTTTGGGAATGGGAGTGGGGCGCTCACTTTGCGCCTGGCTGTGACGGTTTTGGGAATGGAGTGAGGGGGCGCTCACTTTGCGCCTGGCTGTGAAGGTTTGGGAATGGGAGGTGGGTGCTCACTTTGCGCCTGGCTGTGACGGTTTGGGAATGGAAGTGGGGGCGCTCACTTTGCGCCTGCTGTGACGGTTGGGAATGGGAGTGGGGGCGCTCACCTTTCGCCTGGCTGTGAGGTTTGGGAATGGGAGTGGGGCGCTCACTTTGCCTGCTGTGACGGTTTTGGGAATGGGAGGGGGGCGCTCACCTTTGCCGCTGGCTGTGATGGTTTGGGAATGGGAGTGGGTGGCGCTCACATTTGGCCTGGCTGTGACGGTTTGGGAATGGGAGGGGGCGCTCACTTTGCGCTGCTGTGACGGTTGGGAATGGGAGGGGGGGCGCTCACTTTGTCGACTTTGGCGCCTGCTTGACGGTTTGGGAATGGGAGTGGGGCGCTCACTTTGCGCCTGGCTGTGACGGATTGGGAATGGGAGCGATATGGCTCGTCACTTTGCGCCTGGCTGTGACGGTTTGGACATGGGCGGGGGCGCTCACTTTGCCCTGGCTGTGACGTTTGTGGGAATGAGTGGGCGCTCACTTTGGCTCTGGCTGTGACGGTTTTGGGAATGGAGCGGGGGCGCTCACTTTGCGCCTGGCTTGACGGTTTGGGAATGGGAGTGGGGCGCTCACTTTGCTCGCTGGCTGTGACGGTTTGGGAATGGGAGTGGGGGCGCTCACTTGCTTCCTGGCTGTGACGGTTTTGGGAATGGGAGTGGGGCGGCTCACTTTGCGCCTGGCTGTGAGGTTTGGGAATGGGAGTGGGGCGTCACTTTTGCGCCTGGCTGTCGGTTTGGGAATGGGAGTGGGGCGCTCACTTTGGCCTTGGGCTGTGACGGTTGGATGGGGAGTGGGGGCGCTCACTTTGCGCCTGGCTGTGACGGTTGGGAATGGGAGGGGGGCGCGCTCACTTTGCCCTGGCTGTGACGGTTGGGAATGGGAGGGGGGCCTCACTTTGCGCCTGGCTGTGACGTTTGGGAATGGGAGCGGGGGCGCGCTCACTTCCTGCACCCTGGCTGTGACGGTTTGGAATGGGATGGGGGGCGCTCACCTTTGCGCCTTGGCATGTGGACGGTTGGGAATGGGAGTGGGGGCGCTCACTTTGCGCCTGGCTGTGACGGTTTGGGAATGGGGTGGGGGCGCTCACTTGTGCCTGGCTGTGACGGTTTGGGAGATGGGAGTGGGGGGCTCCACTTTGCCCTGCCTGTGACGTTTTTGGAATGGGAGTGGGGGCGCCCTCACTTTTGCTCCTGGCTGTGACGGTTTGGGGAATGGGAGTGGACGCTCACTATTGCGCCTGGCTGTGACGGTTTGGGAATGGGAGCGGGGGCGCTCACTTTGCGCCTGGCTGTGAGTTTGGGGAATGGGGAGCGGGGGAGCTCACTTTGCGCCCGGCTGTGACGTTTGGAATGGGAGTGGGGCGCTCACTTTGCGCCTGGCTGTGATGGTTTGGGAATGGGAGCGGGGGCGCTCACTTTGCGCCTGGCTGTGACGGTTTGGGAATGGGAGTGGGGCGCTCACTTCTGCCCTGCTGTGACGGTTTGGGAATGGGAGCGGGGGCGCTCACTTTGCGCCTGGCTGTTGACGGTTTTGGGAATGGAGTGGCCTCACTTTGCTCCTGGCTGTGACGGTTTGGGAATGGAGTGCGCGTCACTTTGGCTGGCTGTGACGGTTTGGAATTGGAGTGGGGGGGGCGCTCACTTTGCACCTGCTGTACGGTTTGGGAATGGGGTGACTGTGGCGCTCCCTTTGTGCTGCGCTGTGACGGTTTTGGGATGGGAGTGGGGTGTGCGCTCATCTTTTTGCTGCTGGCTGTGACGGTTTGGGAATGGGAGTGGGGGCGCTCACTTTGCGCCTGGCTGTGACGGTTTTGGAATGGGAGCGGGGGCGCTCACTTTGTGCCTGGCTGTGATGGTTTGGGAATGGGAGCGGGGGCGCTCACTTTGCGCCTGGCTGTGACAGTTTGGGAATGGGAGCAGGGACGCTCACTTTGCGCCTGGCTGTGACGGTTTGAGAATGGGAGTGGGGGCGCTCACTTTGCGCCTGGCTGTGACGGTTTGGGAATGGGAGCGGGGGCGCTCACTTTGCGCCTGGCTGTGATGGTTTGGGAATGGGAGTGGGGGCGCTCACTTTGCGCCTGGCTGTGACGGTTTGGGAATGGGAGCGGGGGCGCTCACTTTGCTCCTGGCTGTGACGGTTTGGGAATGTACAAGCAGTCATTTAATCTTTTTGTGGGTGTCCCATTTGGTGTCACATAAAGGGCAAATGAATTATTACTTAGATTGGGTGCAAATCTGGGACAGATGCTTTTTAATAATAATATTGTGTGGGCTAATGCTTTGAAACCATACTCCCCACTGAAAACCTAGAGACTTGTGACGGAGGCCGTCATGTGTTTGCAAACAAGGAAGTTACTTTCTGGTCAGATAACATGGGGGTAGTAGAAGCAGTGAACAATTTCGGTTCACGTTCTCCATCAGTAATAGCCCTTTTACGTAGGTTCGTACTGTTATGCCTTCACCTTAACATCGCGTACAGGGCACGTCATGTCCCGGGGGTCACAAATAACATTGCTGATGCTTTATGCCGGTTACAGATGACACCGTTTTGGAAGCTGGCACCAGTGGCGGAGATTATCGGCAACCGGTGTCCAATAGACTTGTGAGAACTGGGGACGGTTCAGTGATGGACCTAGTAAGAGCCTCCTTACCTCTGGGGATGTTGGGCGCGCATGCGTCCGCATGGCACGATTACCACAATTTAACGAGGGAACTGGGATGGGAAACTCAAAAAGTAGGGGCCTTACTGTCTTATGTATTTAACTTGAGATCAAGGGGTTTATTGGGCAGGTCCATAGCGAAGGAATTAATGCTGTATCCTTTTTCTTAAGATTGGACAGCAAGGAAGATTCGAAAAAAGCATTCATAGTCAAAAGGTTATTAACAGGGCTGACGAGAGGGGTCACACAAAAAGAAAGCAACACCAACCATCCTTGAAGGGTTAATGCAGACGACAGAACTACTGTAGTTTGCTAACAAATCTACGTAAGTACCAGCACTCACTGTCTAATAGGTAAATGATGAAAACAGTTGTAATGCAGAATAAACATTTAATAATAAAACAAACCAGAAATAAATCAATGTGTTTGCAGAAACCAGTATCACAAATGGGCATGTCACAAAGTGAGGGGTGGGGGGGGGGGGGGGGGGGGAAGGAAAAAGGGAAAAAAAACATGAAACACAAGGAATATACACAAAAAATGGAGAACGGCAAGTATGCTAGGGGGGCGACGTTTCGAGGGACTACCTCTTCATCTGGCCCATTCCCCCTGGTCCAAAAGTTCCCAAGTACTTCCCTAACCCTCCCTTCCCCTATAACTGGTCAATCAGGACACCCTGAAAATAGATAGCAACAGGGAAGGAGTGCGAGGGAAGTACCTCTGGGACCTTTGGACCAGGGGGAATGGGCCAGATGAAGAGGTAGTCCCTCGAAACGTTGCCCCCTAGCATACATGCCGTTCTCCATTTTTTTTGTAAATTCCTTGTGTTTCATGTTTTTTTCCCCTTTCTTCCCCCCCCCCCTCACTTAGTGACATGCCCATTTGTGATACTGGTTTCTGCAAACACATTTGATTTATTTCTGATTTGTTTTATTATTAAATGTTTATTCTGCATTACAACCGTTTTCATCATTTAGCTATTAGACAGTGAGTGCTGGTACTTACGTAGATTTGTTAGTATTAAACAGGGGAATAAGGGTCCCCTTTGGTTCCGTGCACCCTGCAATTGCATTAATTTAACATCATCAGAGTGCTGTCTATCGTCCCACTTTTACCCTTACTGTAGTTTGCTCTTCCACCTTGGAAGCAAAGCTTTTTAAACTTACATTTACTTTGGTCTTCTTTGCAGCAGTGCGGGCAGGGGAATTGGTATGCGCATCACGGAAAGGAGGAGGGGGTTTGCATTTCAGGGACGTCATTTTAAGGGCAGGGTCTTTGAGATTGCTCATTCAAAAACGGAACAACAGGGAAGGGAGCCTGGATTTCATTGCTAGGTTTACCGGGGAGTCTTATCTGCCCTGTTACAGCACTAGGGGAATATCTGGGTTGCAGGCCAAGTGTAGGGGATCCACTGCTGGTACTCGCGGATGGGGGGCCACTGTCGAGATTTCAGAACTTGCGAGTGTTCCGCATGTGCCTTAAGCATCAGGGCTTGAAAGAAGCTTAGTACGGCACACACTCATTCTGTATTGGGGCAGCTACGGAAGCGTTGCGCATGGGGCGCCATACAAAGAATAGGACGCTGCAAATGTAATAGATACCAGTCCTACATCAGGCCTGCGTTAACAGGGAATGACCCCTTGCAGGATAAAACCCATCCCTCATTTTATGCCTTCGCAGATACATGGATCATCTGAGATTAACACGTACACTGAGCAGGAAAGCGCACGCTTGTATGCCCGTACGGGGGTAATCTGGGGTTGCGCGCAGAGCAGGTATTCGAATTATTTGGTCAGAAATAATCGAAAGGATAGTATGGCGGGGTAACAGGGTCCCGAGGGCAGTCGATAGAACACGCATTAAAGTAAAGAAGATGGTGGGGAATTTTGTAACACATTGCGGGGGATGGGTCATTAACCACCCGGACTTCAGGTACATGGCACACGGTTTATATGTTTAATATGAGCTGCAGGAGGGTATGGAGAGGGTCATTGGGAGTCTGGCGGTACGTGCCTAGTTTAAGGGGAGTTAAATAGATCCGTCGGTGGCGGAAGTTGGGGGGGTAAGTGCTTTTCCTTGCCAAACGGGGCTCAGGGCTGATAAAGCCCGGGGTAGAGGCGAGCGAGTGAGCGGGACGGATGGTAGTAATTTCCACAAAAAACGGCTGGCGCACGTGGGCACGGCAACAGTTGATGGGGCCAGCGGGTCAAGGCCCGTCTTACCCTGCACTTAACCTATTAAGCGAGCATTCCGGCAGGGGCAGCACTTACACATCATTATATAATAAACAAAAGCCGCAGCGTTCATACCTCCGGACCGAATCTGTCGTTATTTGTATGGTTTATGTGGGTACTGTAAAAGAAGGGAGGGGGGCTTCGTCGCAGCCTCCCTGGTCAAGCTACTTGGGTCATTTTCAGCCAAAAATATCTATTGCAATCTACAGGCACTTTGCCTGAAAGCGCCCTGAACGGCCCCTTCGGGATATCTAGAATTTACCCCTAGGCTAGAGTACTTTATTTCCATGTGTCTCGTGCAACAAAATTAGAATGCAAGCTCTGCGGGACAGTAAATTATTATGTCTCCACAGTCTACGCAGACTTTATTGTACTTAAATACAGACTTTATTGTACAGATATTCTAATTACTTTATTATTGAAATATTTTCTTTTACCTTTATTGTTGTTATTTAAAAATCTATATCCTATATAAAGTTATTCTATAAGTTGATAAAAATCAACTTCTAAATGTATATAGAGAAGTGACTCCATCGTAACATTTGCATGGCAGAGGGAGAGACTCCAGTGTATTTCTTCATGGGATAGAATGACCTGTGGATGTATAATTCACAGTCTTGTACCACTCTGGCTCATACTATCAATCTTCTGGAGCTGTCCTCAAACTGCCAGCGTGAAACCACGTCCGATGTACTTTCCTGTCACCTTTTTTCTAATGCTTTAAAAAGTTTGCCATGTGCCAGTTGTTCAAGGATAGATTCTGTAAAGTAATTTTGTATCAACGAGCAGTAGAATATTGCAAAACGAATCAAGATGAATAGTGGGCTGCTGCAGTGGAGAATAGCAGAGGGCTCCCAGGAGGACAGAGAGCCGTGATATTATGTTACATGGATTAAGAGGATAGAACTTCACTTAAGCATACTGTATGTATAAGAAGACAATCCGTTCCCCAACAAGCAAATGATCTGCTCTAATTTGTATCTACAGTAGTTCGACATATGTACTGAAGGCCCCTTTCTGCTACGTGGTGCTATTCCATGAAAAACTTTCTGGTGCTGGAAGACACCTTATTGCCCATTCACTTGTGTCTTCAAGCACCACAAAGCAGCGTATAGCAGGGGTGCTCAACTCCAGTTCTCAATCCCCCCCCCCCCCCCCCCAACAAGGCCGGTTTTCAGGATACCCCAGCTTCAGCACCGGTGCCTAATTCAGAGGCTCAGTCGACTGAGCCTCTGATTGAGCCAACTGTGTTGAAACTGATATATCCTGTAAACCTGACCTGTTGAGGTGGCTTGAGGATGGAAGTTGAGCAGCTCTACCTTATAAAATAGCACTAGAGATGTGTGAACGGCCCAAATTCGCTTTGCCTCATGTTTCGCTCAATCTTTCTAAAAAGTTTACAAGTTGAAGGAAAATTGAAAACGAAATTGGCAAATTTTGAGAGGGAGAAAGAGTTCTATTTAGTACCTGAGCAAAACGAGCTAACGACATACACCAAGCGCTAAGCCTAAGAAATGCCCGTAAGGCGGGTGTACCTAGTGCACACCTCGAAATATTTACTGGGGTCTAGAAGTGTCCTGACCCTGAAAAACAAACCTGAACCACCAAATGGTCTAAGAAAATTGAAAATCCCTTGCGAAATATTCCATATATATATGGAATATTTCGCAAGTGATTTTCCAAGTATATATATATCATCCATTGGTAACGTGGGTATATATATTCAGATACAAGGAGTGTGAGAAGGCAGCCTGAGGGACAAGATATAACAAGCCTTCCAAAGCGTGTTCAATTACAAGACTTAAAACAAACAGGTCAAGTCCCAGATGCAAAATGACAGAACAGTAACAATACCAGTCCCGCATGGATGTGGAAAGATAAAATAATACAAAAACCAGTCCTGTTAGCCGCACACATACATATAAAAAACCCACATTTACAATGTGTCTGCCAGAAACGCACAACACAGGTTGTCGTCCGCGGCTTTAGCCTCCTGGGCTGTTGTCCGGGGGTTAAGACCTGTACTATAATACTCCTCCGTTCGCGAACTTGCAAACTTGTGCCAATAAATGTTTTTTAGCAGTGTTATACTAGGCACTTTTTATTTAATTTTTTGGCAAAATCGTGCATTGGAGTCTTTGGTGAAAATATACAGCTGCAGACCAGATTTGGGGCTAAAGAGAGGATAAAGGACGTTCAAAGATACCCATTATATGCCTGCAATCAACTTTTTATCCTGTAAGTGAGAACTTGCGGGGTTAAAGTGGGTTCCCTAATTAGAGGTGCTGCACAATGGCTTGTCCCCTTTTATATCCTTAGGACAAACATCTTCGGAGGAAAAGAAAAACCATAAAGCCACCGTGTAGACAACAGGACTGGTTTTCAGTTCTCCACATCTATATAGAAAATACCCATCGGAGGAAAGAAAACGCCCTAAACCATTTGTGTGGCTAACAGGACTGGTTTTTATCGTTTTATCTTTCCACATCCATGCGGGACTGGTATTGTTACTGTTCTGTCATTTTGCACCTGGGACTTGATCTGTTTCTATTCAGTATCCACTGATTTGTATATAACTCCCAGAACTCTCTTCTATACAAGATGTGGAGAGAGACCTGGGATTGGTTACACACCTAAGTAGGACTCTCCCTCTCTCACTCACCCCCTCCCCCTCCCCAGCAAAAACCCCTATTTCAGGCTGTGGAGTTTTTTTTCTTCAAATTTCATGTTTTCAAACTTAAGCGAAAAGTTGCACATCTCTTAATAGCACCGTTTAATAAATATGGGCCATTATGCTTTACTTGAGAATAATCATTTTTTTAACCAAACACCCTCCTTTGAAGGGGCTGGATTGATGCATTTATATCTTACAACACTACAAGCGCGGTCACGGCTGGCAGGAGGAGGGCACGGGCAGCATTGTGAGATAAAACAGAAATACTCTTGTTCTGTGCGGGTCATATGTAAGGAACGACCTCTGACATGTAGCATGAAATAGCTACAGTAGATGTGACAGGGAATGCAGTAGTTCAGAGTACATCACAGAAACAAGTAAGGGCTCTTTTATCATGGGACCAGCAGTTCTGCAAATGCTATTTGATTTTACATGTGACATTTTTACTGCCAAAAACCTTTTGTATCAGATTTAACCTTTTCAACACGGGAGGGGGGGGGGAGGTTACACTGTGCTTATTTAAACAGAAGGAGTGGTGCAGTGAGTAACGACCCTGACTGGCACTGAGTTTGAAGCAGGGGAACCTGGTTCAATTCCTGGTGTCAGCTCCTTGTGACCTTGCGAAATTTATTTTATCTCCCTGTGCCTCAAGCACCGAAAACATAGATTGTAAGCTCGGTGTCTGCAATATACCTCTGTAAAGCGCTAGGTAAAACTAGCAGCGTTATACAAGAACGGCTCAGTGAGTAAAGACACTGACTGACCCTGAGAAGTCTATTGCTGCAGGGGAGCCTGGTTCAATTCCCAGTGTCGGCTCCTTGTGACCTTGGGCAAGTCACTTTATCTCCCTGTGCCTCAGGCACCAAAAACATAGATTGTAAGCTCCACGGGGCAGGGACCTGTGCCTGCAAAATGTCTCTGTAAAGCGCTGCGTACAATTAGCAGCGATATACAAGAACATGCTATTATTAATTGTTGTTATTATTAAACCCAGAACACAGAGGTGTTTGACAAACAACGTGAAAAAGGAAAAAAAATAACAAATGCGCCTGTTTGTGAGTGGTGTATTACTCCTTAAAACACAGTCATCTCATTTAGAAATTGGATATTAAAGCAGGAGCTGTTTGTAGTAGTAAAAAGCCACTTTGCCTGTGATTTTCCTCAACTGCCCCCTCTACTTATTCAATACATGAATTATTGTACATGACCAGGCAAACACAAGGCAGAAATGTACAGATGTCGCCTGGAGCCACGTGAAGAAAAGTGAAAATGCTGCAGCTCCGTGGGTAAGTGAAAGCCGGGGTTTCCTGGGGCGGGGGTGAGAGATTTCCAGCTGCCAGGGAGTGTCGCGCTCAGTATACTCTGCGGTTTCCCACACGGCAGCGGGTATGGTGAGTCTGGCTACTGTATATCTGTAACGTGTGCAGAATATCTTTCTACAGATGGATGAGAAGTGTTGGGTTCCAGTAGGGGGGTGTTGGCGTTTAACATGTAACGGTTCGGAGCACCTGCAGAGTTCCATACCTACTGTTAGTGAAAATAATTTCAGTTCTAAAGGGGCATTAAAATGGAGGGAAAGTGTCGTAGGAGTCGGCATATTAGCCAGATACTGTGGTGCCACAGTGAATGACCTCCGCAGCAATCCATCTTCTTTTAATTTCGCATGCTTAAGGCTGCGGCCCTGCTGGCGCTGACCGCGCTCATGCTTAAGAGCGGTGACGTCACCAGCTCTCCGGGTGTCCTGGCTATTTCGCAAGCGCGCGCGTGGGGTCGTTGCGGGCAAGTTGAGCGAGCTTCAAAGTCTCTTTTTTGTTTTTGTTTACTTAAGCGCCAAGTGTGGGTGAGCGTGCGTGCCCGCGCATGAGCGCGCATACCGCGTGAGCGGGGACGAGACAATTTCAATTGCCGAAACTAAACTCGGCAAGCACCGTGTGGTCAGCACGCTCAGCGCTAGCTTGCCCGCAGGCAACAGATCTCTGGCAAGAGGAATCTACAATCTAAACTCTCGAAGGCGCGGGGAGATAAAGTGTCTTGCACACGGTGAAAAGGAACTGGTATTGGGATTTGAAGCAGACTCACGTTCTTGAAAGGCAGGGCTTTTCCTACGAAACTGCCCCTTCAGTATTAATCCCTCCCGCACACAGTGTTAATTTGTCTTTATCGCCATCTCAATTCTTTAGAAAAGATTATTTTTCTCTCTCACCTCCCCTTCCTCCTTCCCATCTCCTGTGCCTCCTTTTCCCCCGCCGGGCCCCCGAAGTTCCCCTTTCCTCACTCCCCTGAGGCGTCAGTGTACAATCCTGCGAAAGCAGAGCAGCGCTCATGCACGGAAACGTAACCTTGGCGCTGAACTTGTCAATACATGTGGGAGCGCAGGACATTAGCATTTACACTGCACAGCCGGACACGGCTCATCTCACACTGCAAGGCTTACAGCAATATGTACTATCATAGGGACACCACCGGGCACGCGGCTCCTGGGGAGGTATACACTGTGCTGCTCAAACCACCTGGGCACACGGCTCCTGGGGAGGTATACACTGTGCTGCTCACACCACCCGGACACGTGGCCCCTGGGGAGGTATACACAGTGCTGCTCACACCACCCGGGCACGCGGCTCCTGGGGAGGTATACACAGTGCTGCTCACACCACCCGGACACATGGGCTCCTGGGGAGGAATACACAGTGCTGCTCACACCACCCGGACACGTGGCCCCTGGGGAGGTATACACAGTGCTGCTCACACCACCCGGGCACGCGGCCCCTGGGGAGATATACACAGTGCTGCTCACACCACCCGGACACGGGGCCCCTGGGGAGATATACACTGTGCTGCTCACACCACCCGGACACATGGGCCCATGGGGAGGTATACACAGTGCTGCTCACACCCGGGCACGCGGCCCCTGGGGAGATATACACTGTGCTGCTCACACCCAGGCACGCGACCCCTGGGGAGATATACACTGTGCTGCTCACACCCAGGCACGCGACCCCTGGGGAGGTATACACTGTGCTGCTCACACCCAGGCACGCGACCCCTGGGGAGGTATACACAGTGCGGCTCACACCACCGGGGCATGTGGCCCCTGGGGAGGTATACACAGTGCTGCTCACACCACCCGGGCACACGGCCCCTGGGGAGGTATACACAGTGCTGCTCACACCCAGGCACGCGACCCTTGGGGAGATATACACTGTGCTGCTCACACCCAGGCACGCAACCCCTGGGGAGGTATACACTGTGCTGCTCACACCAAGGCACACGACTGAGGATGCTCCTGCTGGGGGTGAGGATGCCCCTGCTGGGTGTGAGGATGCTCCTGCTGGGGGTGAGGATGCTCCTGCTGGGTGTGAGGATGCTCCTGCTGGGTGTGAGGATGCTCCTGCTGGGGATGAGGATGCTCCTGCTGGGTACCTGTCATCATCACACACTTTTCCAGGCTTGGGATAGGTCTGTGTTTTTCTGATACATTAATAAATCTAATGAGACTTTGTTATGAAAACGTGTCTTGTTTGAGGCACTTGATCAAGTGGAAGGATACATTGGTTATACAGATGATACATTACCCATGGACCATTTCTATTTTAACCTTGTCACTACCAGAGAGGCTTGCAATGCACTGAGGAGCAATATCAGCATGAAATATCTACAGTATGAAATATTCTGCCACGTTGCATGAAAACAGTGTCAGCTCGTCCTGGAGTCACTGTCACAATCGCATGGCTGAGAAATGATTCTAGGTATCCAATTAGACTGGCCACATTTCATTTTCTAGAATACGGGACGCCGCAATCCAGCGTGAAAGTGTGACGTCATAACGAGGGATGAATGATTTGCAAATGCTCTGAGCTGAATGGGATCTCCCGCGTGACTGATATAGTCTTCGGGTTTTATCATCTCCGCGCTTGGCCGGGCGGGAAATGACACACGCTGACCTGATGAGTAGCGGTGGGAGAAAGAATAATGCCCATAGGTGTGGGTGTCATAGTATTATGAGATGGCTTTATTATTGTAATAATTTAGTAAGTTGACATCTATTGGCAAATTAGATTGTAAGCTTCCCGGAGCAGGGACTCCTCTTCCGAAATGTTACTTTTATGTCTGAAGCACTTATTCCCATGATCTGTTAATTGCATTCTTTGTTATTTATATGACTGTCACGTATATTACTAATGTGAAGCGCAATGTACACTAATCGTGCTATATAAATAAAGACATACATACATACAAAAGGTAACTATCGCCTTCAAGCAGAAATCTATTATGTTTTTACGACTGATTTCCTTTCAGTAATTTTAAGTTCAGGCATTTCACGCCAAGGCACTAAAATACGGGACAATTAAGCATCCCAACAGACCTTTCCGGAACAATGGGACAAGTCAATGAAACAAGGGACTGTCCCGTATATACGGGACGTCTGACAACCCTATATCCACTGAATACAATAAAAAACACTGCCAAGCTCAATTGTTACGGGAAGCAGCCCTGCAGTGCCAGAATGAATAAGCACAAAGTGCGAGGGAGGCTCAGGATAAAGACACTCCCATTCACAGGTGTGTGGGCAGTGGCGGAACTACTAAATGTGCAGCCAGAAGAGGGGCCCATTCACCACCCAACGGGAAGTTCCAACACTCATTTTAGCATTGCTAAAGCCCCCTCTCTCACCCGGGGTCCGACCTGTGGAGTGGTGGTGGTGGTGGTGACGATGACAGCAGCGGAAGCCAAACAAGGTGGTCCTAACAAGGAAGTTAGGCCCCACCAGAAGTCAGACCCAACTTCTGCTATCACCGCCTAACTGGGCTCCCTCCGTCACCACCACCACACTCGCTGCACAGGTAGGGCAACAGGGGCATATCCACGCCTAGTTCCACCACTGTGTGTGGGCCTAAAATACACTGCAGAGCCCAAATCAACTCCACAGATGCGTGGTAACATAGTAACATTATTCTTCATTGATAAATCCTACACTAAAGCTTCTGGGATCTATGTATCGAGGCCATAAATCTGCTGCAAAACAAACTGCATCAGATGTATCAAAGGACAAATCCTACTGGATCTATACGTACGTATGTGTGTGTGTATAAATATAAATATATATATATATATATATATATATATATATCAAATGGAAATATTACTGTATGCTCATTTGCATGTCTTAGACATGTTTGCAGCCCTGCCTTTCACCATTACCACCCAGCTTACAGTGCTTCCACTGCAGCAAGGGATTCTGGGAAGTGACATGAGCACACAATCCCACCTTTTGCTTCAAGACCATATCACATGGTCCCCTAAAGCTTATGCTTGCTGCATTGCACAGCTTTGAGCACAGCCTGGGTTAAGATGCATAGCCAGTAAAAACACACACACACACACACCTCTCCCACACTATACTAGTGACATGCTGCCTCTCCCACACTATACTAGTGACAAAGAAGTGTTATATGGTTTCTCAAACAAACTTTCAATCAAAAAGTTTAATCAAACGTCTTTTAAAAATATTAGTAAAAGTCACAGGGCGACTATTTCCTGCTTGAAGTGAAATAGCACATTTTGAACAATTGTGGCCATTTAGAAAGTCATTTTGTCATGTTTCCCGCACCCCTCCCCCCCCCCCCCCCCCCCCTTTACCCCCTTAAAAGTTAATCTGTTGCGGGGCAAAGTGAATTTCGGAAAGGTCAAACACTTTATGCGTACCCCGTCCTGGACCCCGTTCTTTCCTCTAACCCTTTCAGTATTTGGGGTCTCGGTATAACGGACCTGTGCGCTGCATCTCTCTGTGGCACTGAAAAGGTTAATACTATTTCCCAAACCTTCAGCAGCCAGTCCTGCTCAATCAGAAGCCAGAACAAGACTGAAATACATTAGGTTAGTTAAAAACAAGCCTGACTTTGGGACTCAAATGCCAGTCTTCACAGCTCAGTGCTTCTCAGTAAATGTTACAGGCTGCCCGGGTTACCTTTGTGCAAAGTAACTGAGGCTTTTCTCTGTTAATTATTCAGCTACCAAATAAAGACAGTTTCCAAAAAGTGTGTGAGTCTTCTCTTGATGCAGAAGGCATCCCACAAAAGTGTGTTGATCTATAATAGTTAGTCATATACCCTTACACACTGCTAACATTGTTTTGCCCTACGATAAATAGTAAAATAAAGCAGCTGGAATTGTGACACATAAAAGATATAGAGATTATGGGGCATATGAAGCAAAATATCCTGTCTATCCTGTCTTATACATACAGTATGCTTCCATTTTATTGCTCTAGTTTTTTGTAAATGTTGAAGCTGGGAGACTTTAATACACAGCCGCCAAAATGACCTTGACAAAGTCAGCATAAGCTGATACTGGGTCATTTTCCAGTAAATCAGGCATTCAAATCATACTGGAAACCTTTCAGGCCATGCACTTGTTGCTTCTGCATTGTTACATAGTGACAGAGTGACATAGTAGATGAGGTTGAAAAAAGACATCCGTCCATCAAGTTCAACCTATGCTACATTTATAGGACAGATACTTTATCCTATATTTCCCATCACAGTCTCCATGGGTAATGAATCCCACATTGTAACTGCCCTTACTGTACAGAACCTTTCATTTGTTGCTGGAGAAATCTCCTTTCCTCCTACCTTAAGGGATGCCCCCGAGTCCTTTGTACTGCCCTAGGGATGAATAGTTCTTTTGAAAGCTCCTTGTATTGTCCCCGTATATATTTGAATATAGTTATCATATCCCCTCTTACAGATGTAGCAACCGGTTCTGTCGCTTCCGACTGGCGCTTTCTGCGTTTGAATGGGACTCGCACTGTGTGAATCCTCCCGGGCTGCTCCTGTCTGCAGGAGACGCACACCGAGGCTGCGGTCCCAGTGACTGCCACAGCGCACGCCTCGGCGTGCACTGTGCGTACAAACACCGCCCCCCCCCCCAGTCACTCAGGGCCGAGTACATGCATCGGCGCACATTCAGCAGCCGCGCTGTACAGCAAGATTCCACACACTCAAAAAATTGTGTGTGGAACTTGCGACGGAGCCGTGGCCACGCCCCGCCAGCGGTTCAGCCAATGAGGGCGAACCAGCCACGTGAGGTCATGGCCACGCCCCCGCAAAAACCCGAACACGCCCCTTCCCATCGCAACCTCTCCCTCTCTCCTGAGACCGCAGATCGCGGTTAGCGCTGTGCACGCGACGCCCCCCCCCCCCACACACACCGGGCGCGCGTGTCACAGTCATGACTGGGACCGCAGCCTAAGGGGGAGACTGAATCAGTCACACTCCCTGCGCGCCTCTAACAGGCAATCGCGGGGCTTTCATTTTAATAACATAGTATTGTAGCATGGGGTCTCTGGAGCTGAATCACATTCATTTCAGCCCCCGGGACCCCCTGCTTCCCAAGTTACCCGCCATGGTTAAATTCACGTCACCGGGAAATTTAAACAAATCAGGGGGATACCGGCACCCCATAACGGGGCCTGTAACTCAGGAAACAGGGGGTCCCCAGGGCTGAAATTAATGTGATTCAGCTCCGGAGACACCCTGCTACAATACTCAGTTATCATAATAAAAGCAGCTTCATTACCTTAATAATATATATATATATATAAGCTACTGAATGACTTTGGGCATACAGTTTGTGAAAAAGAAAGTACACCCTCTTTGAATTCTATGGTTTTACATATCAGGACATAATAACAATCATCTGTTCCTTAGCAGGCCTTAAAATGAGGTAAATACAACCTTAGATGAACAACAACACATGACATATTACACTGTGTCATGATTTATTTAACAAAAATAAAGCCAACATGGAGAAGCCATGTGTGAAAAACTAAGTACACCCCTACTGCTTCCATAGGAATTAAGATGCTAAGTAGTAGACATGTGCTGCTAATTAAATGCCCTTGATTAATTGATCATCAGCATGTGTGACCACCTCTATAAAAGCCGAAGTTTTAGCATTTTGCTGGTCTCGAGCATTCAGGTGTGTGTTAACACAATGCCAAGGAGGAAAGACATCAGCAATGATCTTAGAGAAGCAACTGTTGCTCCCATCAATCTGGGAAGGGTTATAAGACCATTTCCAAACAATTTAAAGTCCATCATTCTACAGTGAGAAAGATTATTCAAAAGTGGAAAACATTCAAGACAGTTGCCAATCTTCCCAGGAGTGGACGCCCCAGCAAATTCACACCAAGGTCAGACCGGGCAATGCTCAGAGAAATTGCAAAAAAAACAAGAGTTATATCTCAGACTCTACAGGCCTCAGTTAGCATGTTAAATGTTAAAGTTCATGACTACCATTAGAAAAAGACTGAACAAGTATGGTTTGTTTGGAAGGGTTGCCAGGAGAAAGCCTCTTCTCTCTAAAAATAACATGGCAGCACTGCTTAGGTTTGCAAAGTTGCATCGGAACAAACCACAAGATTTCTGGAACAATGTCCTTTGGACAGACGAGACCAAAGTGGAGATGTTTGGCTATAATGCACAGTACCACGTTTGGCGAAAACAAAACACAGCATATCAGCACAAACCCCTCATACCAAATGTCAAGCACGGTGGTGGAGGGGTGATGATTTGGGCTTGTTTTGCAGCCACAGGACCTGGGAACCTTGCAGTCATTGAGTCGACCATGAACTCCTCTGTATACCAAAGTATTCTAGAATCAAATGTGAGGCCATCTGTCCGACAGCTAAAGCTTGGCCAAAATTGAGTCATGCAACAGGACAATGATCCAAAGCACACCAGCAAATCTATAACAGAATGGCTGAAAAAGAAAAGAATCAAGGTGTTGCAATGGCCCAGTCAAAGTCCAGACCTCAATCTCATTGAAATGCAGTGGCGGGACCTTAAGAGAGCTGTGCATAAACAAATGCCCATAAACCTCAATGAACTGAAGCAACATTGTAAAGAAGAGTGGGCCACAATTTCTCCACAACGATGTGAGAGACTGATCAAGTCATACAGAAAATGATTACTTCAAGTTATTGCTGCTAAAGGTGGTTCTACAAGTTATTGAATCATGAGGTATACTTAGTTTTTCACACATGGCTTCTCCATTTTGGCTTTATTTTTGTTAAATAAATCATGACACGGTGTAATATGTCATGTGTTGTTGTTCATCTGAGGTTGCATTTACCTAATTTTAAGACCTGTTAAGGAACAGATGATTGTTATTATGTCCTGATATATAAAACCATGGAATTCAAAGAGGGTGTACTTTCTTTTTCCGACAACTGTAGATGGGGATAGAATCCGACACTGAATAGCTGCATCGGCAGATTGGATTCTAAAAATCCGTTCCCGGGCTGCAGAAATCGCAAAGTGTATTGGCAATAATAATAATAATAATAATAAATCCGCAAAACGCGAATCGCCCCTTTTGACATTGATCCGCTGAAATCCGCGGACCAAAAGGAACCGGCCAATCTGCTGCGGATCCAAATTCCCCCCCCCCCCAAATTCTCCCATGTCTAATGAGGACATAGCATGTGTGTTCTCTGTGAATATCATTGTTTTCAATCTCTTGCATACTAACCGGTCTGACAGTTTGCGCATTTCCAGCATCCCAGGATTGGCCTCTAAAGTCCCCAAAATGTCAAACACTTATTTTTAAGACCGGATAGTAAATGCTGAAGCTTTCTATCCCTGCTCCATTATCATTTCACTTAAACGCATTCAATCGCGGCGCGGAAAACAGAATGTGGAATAAAACATTTGTACATGCTCAGGGACTGTGCCCTCTTCATCAAACAGGAACGGTAATATGCAGAGTTTTGTGACATGCACTAAGTTTTATGAAATGAAAAGGCAATTTATTTCAAAAGTCAACAATATCGCATGCAGGTGCATTAAACTGATTGAAAGCGGCAGAGTGTATTTAATCTTGCGCGGTTTTTTTCCCACTCCTACAAGCCCGGCATGTGAAACAAGGTCATTTCTCACAGCGCCAGGTGTAGAGTTATGCAGGATTTGGGCAGGAAGGATGCCCCAGGTTCATGATGCCGGGCAGCTCATATTTGGTGATACAGGGCAATGTTGCAACAAAGTAATGTAGTCATGTTATATCGGAAAACAAAGAAGCGGAAGAAGCAGTTTTTACACTCGTGCATTGAAAATGATTGCTCTTGGAATCCTCACCCAGCGCCAGTGGCTGTCCTGCTCTTAATGTTCTGAGTTCTGGTTCTGAGTCCAGCCCCTGGGAGCAGAGAGGCTCTGCATATCATTCATACAGAGCCTGGGAGGTGAGACGCTCTGCATATCATTCATACAGAGCCTGGGAGCAGAGA
Source organism: Ascaphus truei (assembly GCA_036426205.1). NCBI lineage: Eukaryota > Metazoa > Chordata > Amphibia > Anura > Ascaphidae > Ascaphus > Ascaphus truei. The sequence goes on along the minus strand of CM071579.1, from coordinate 21,612,351 downwards.
GGCTCTGCATATAATTCATACAGAGCCTGGGAGGTGAGAGGCTCTGCATATCATTCATACAGCGCCTGGGAGGGAGATGCTCTGCAAATTAGTCATACAGAGACTGGGAGGTGAGACGCTCTGCATATCATTCATACCGAGGCTGGGAGGTGAGACGCTCTGCATATCATTCATATAGAGCCTGGGAGGGAGATGCTCTGCAAATCAGTCATACAGAGGCTGGGAGATGAGACGCTCTGCATATCATTCATACAGAGCCTGGGAGGGAGATGCTCTGCAAATCAGTCATACAGAGGCTGGGAGGTGAGACGCTCTGCATATCATTCATACAGAGCCTGGGAGGAGCAGAGAGGCTCTGCATATCAGTCATACAGAGCCTGGGAGGTGAGATGCTCTGCATATCAGTCATACAGAGCCTGGGAGGCTCTGCATATCAGTCATCCAGAGCCTGGGAGGTGAGACGCTCTGCAAATCAGTCATACAGAGTCTTGGAGGCAAGAGGCTCTGCATATCAGTCATCCAGAGCCTGGGAGGTGAGACACTCTGCATATCAGTCATACAGAGCCTGGGAGCTGGTTAGCATAGTCCTCTAATATAGGAAAACATGCGGTAACATTTGGGTTCTTCTGTTCACATTGATATGCAGCGGCCTCTCAGCTCCCAGGTTAGTGAAGCGAAAGAGGGGCAACAAATTTACATTTTAAATGTCTACAAAGATTGCTGCTACATTTTATAAGCACACGTGTGTCAGGCCCCTGCAGTACGGGACAGTAAGGCAAGCTGCACTCAGCCTGTATTTTACAATGACAGAATTAGGCACAATTCTAAAAACATAGAAATTATCATCACTGAATCACTGGGAGTTTTACTTTACCGTGCAAGGATTGCAAAGTTCACCATACTGGTCTTGGAGAACCGCAAAGTTACCGTTTCCTGGCTGGGAGTCCTATTCATGAGCAAAGGAATGGAAGCAGGCACACGGTCTTTCTAAGGTGCAGTTTATTGTCTTTTCGGGGGCCAACCTTGGGGCAACTAAACTCACCTTTAGAAAGACCGTGTGCCTGCTTCCATTCCTTTGCTCGAGTACCTCTGGGAATGTCCCTGGATACAGCGCACCGGCAGATAAGTACCCCCCTCCAGCACCTACCAGCGGTGTGCATGTGCTTCTACATAATCCTATTCCTGAGCCAGGAGAGAGTACAGCAGGGCCCCAGCCATGCGCCGGGTTCCGTTATAAGGACCCGCCGCAAACCGAAAATCGCCGGAAAGCGGAACCGGCGATTTTCGTTATGTGCGCATGCGCAGACCAGCAATGCGCCGTTCTACGCATGCGCAACATCCGCAAAAACCCCATTCTGCGCATACGCGACCCCGGAACGTCCCGTTCTGCGCATGAGCGACCCCGGACCGGCCCGTTCTGCGCATGCGCAGACATGGCGGCCCATTTTTCGGTACCGCCGTATCGACGGATCGCCGAAAAGCGGGGCCTTGCTGTATCAGTGTGTACAGAGCATTTGTGCATTGTCAAGTGTGATGGTACTAGGGCCGGAGCGGCCAACTCCAGTACTCTCGGGCCACCAACAGGTCAGGTTTTTAGGATATCCCTGCTTCAGCACAGGTAGCTCAATCAGTGGCTTAGTCAATGACTGAGACGGTAAAAAGTACCACTGCTTTTTAACTTACAACAGCAGAGCACTCTCGCTTTCTGCCTTCTAAACATAAATAATATAATAATCTTTCTATATAATGGCTTTCTCCCGATGTTAAATAAATGGAGATATTTTTCAAGTCAGACACAGTTACACTGCTTATTTTAAGCCACTTTGTCCACTGGTTGCAGGTAACGCATCAGAGAGACCTCCGGGATTTGAAGAGCTCTGTGTACAGCGGCATATTGCTGAACAATATCCATGCGGGTGTACTGTATTAAAAGGTCCCCCCCCGTCTATTATTATCACAATCTACTCTGATTTATAAGTACACCTATATTCCCTGATTTGTCTCTCAATTTAATTAGTAACTCTCACAAGAAAAACATGAATTAAGCAAACGAGCTCAACGCGTTTCTAAAGCAAAGATTAACTAGAAAATGAAATAGGACAAAAGATAAAGACCAAAAAAATAAAACAGATTATCGATCTTTTAATCACTCTCCATATGCTTTTGCTGCTTGAAGAACCAATAAAAAAACAGCCATTCCCAAACCCCAGCCCCCCCCCCCACCCCTCCCCCAATAGGTCTGATTCTAAGGCTTGTTCAATACAACAGGGGTGCTCTTCTCCAGTCCTCAAGATCCCCCCAACAGGTCAGGTTTTCAAGATATCCCTGCTTCAGGAGAGGGGATGCAGTCTTCGATTAAGCCACCTGGACTGAAGCTGGGATATCCCGAAAAACCTGACCTTTTGGAGGGTCTGGAGGAACGGGCTTGAGCACACCTGCAAAATGACATGAAGCTGCCCCCCCCCCCCCCCCCCTTTGCTAGGAAAGTCCCATCACTTGAATGGAGCTGGATATAAGGTTAGGACAACTTCCCAGCATGTTGAACAGGAGCCTAAATCCCTCTTGTGACACAGCGAAGGCTGAAGCTATTTATTCTGGCTTTCCAGTTTGATGACAGGGCTTCAGATATTAGGAACGAGGCAGGGTTTCAGTAAATAGATGTGCCAATTTTCTAAAGCAGCTACTTCAGCCTGGCATTTTATTCAACTGTTCACTGAAGGGAGAACTTGGATATCGGCCGTGGATTAATTGCTGCACAGATGGTCCTTGTGTCCCCTCACCAGCCAGATTAGCTCTCACCCATTCACCTTCAAATGACCTTGAACGTGGGCACACTGACAAAAGCTCTTTATTTAATAAGTCAGTGTAAGGGGTTAGCACCAGACCAGCTAGGGGTACACAGAACTTGGGCTGCCAGCGTATGAATAAACAAACAAGGTGGAACTTAAATTAAGAGATAACCACAAAAGAACTTGGCAGCTCCAGACCTGCCCATGCAAGGCAATAAATCAAAGAAGACAACCATTCAACCATATTAAGGCTGGGATGCTTAATGGAAAATCCATTGGCCCTTCACCTATTGGACTTGGCTCGGTATTTATCATCCTGCCTGCAGGAGCATTTTACATGGGGAGTGGAAATATTTTCACTCATCTGCCCTGGTGTTATTTAGGGAAAATGTAAACATGAGCTGGGGTGTTAAATGTCTAAAGCCAGTATGTTTTTTCTTACAAGGTTTTAGCTTCCAGCTGCGAAGATTGTAAAACCTTTATAATGCACCTTAACGAAGGTATTCCCCCGTTATCCCGATATTTACAAACTTCATACAGCTCAACGCGTGGCATGAGGGACGGAAATCCATGATCCATAATAATTTCATCGTTTTCACTGAATATCTAGAAATATCTGTTAATAAGGTCCCGGTCAATCCATATAGATAAAAGGGGAAATAACACTTTTTTTTTTTTTTAGCCTGGGTCTGAGTAATAATAAATAAACTTGAAATAAAACAAGCTATGACGGGGCGTATCAAACCCAATCACGTGTTAACAAGGCAATGGCAGTTACCGCTAGATCTGGCGGGATACCCTGCTGCGAGCTGGATGACTCTGCCCCAAAGTGACCTGCATGTGACACAAATCTTTAGTCGGAGAGGAGAAGTGTGCACATTTTTTGACGGAAGCTCGCAAACCAGGTAAAATTTGCTCTTTTTTTATATGTGAATGTGTTTGTGAAAAACTGGGCAATATCCATTGCAAACTCAAACTCAGCGACGTGACACCATTTTTGATCATTAGAATTTAACCGGTGCAATTTTGCGAAAATTTTCCTATAACGGCAACGATGCAGATTTTGTTCGCAGAGAAATTGCAAAGCAAATTTGCAAACATTGACATATCGCTACTGAGGATTTTTCATGTAATGTAATAAGACTAAGTAATGCAAAGTAAAGCAGAGAAAGGGACGCAGACAGGGAGCTTACGATAAGCCTTCACAAAATGAGCAGCAAGAACCTGCTCTTAAACCCCTACAACCAGTCCCAAGTCACCAACTGATGGAGCGGACAAAACCAACGCAACTTACATTGATACATCGACACATGTTCCATTTAATGATACAAATACACCGCCTGTGGGCTTGGTTTATAGGTCTCCCATTGTTGTTTCCAATTTTGTAGCTTCCTTGAAGATATTCTCATAGTTCACAGTAGTCTTGTCAGACCTGATTCAAAGTGCAAATAAAATATATATATATATATATATATATATATATATATATATTCTCTATATAAGTTCAATATTAATGCACAATGCTACTAGAGAAGGAGGGAGCAGCATCAATCACTTTACTGTACAGGGAGAATACGTTCCATGTGAATACACAGTCACAAAGTCACTTATATGTCACTTGGTACCTAATATGTATCGCAGGCTACAGTACATGAGTCTGTTGCGTGCTCATCTTAAATTATTAGGAGCTGCTAAATGAACAGATGTCAGCATGTCGCATCCTCTGTCATAAGGATGATAACAGGGCCATGCTTCTGTGTGATGGATTCACCATGACGGCAAAATGATTAGCATTTTTATTTAGATACATTCCTCATGAAGGCCTGTAACACAACAGACAGAATGTCTACATCACACAGCCTGTGACAGCTTCACCCCGCCATCTGATTATACAGGTAACCAAGTGTAACACACTGACACACAAAAGATCCTGGGACGTGTGTCACTTTTAGCTTTTTTTATAAGGAAACTAAAGCTACTCAAAAAGGAAACAGCCCTATCTTTGTGTATTATAAATATTATTTACAGAGGGACAATATATCCTGCAGCATGGTTCAATGGTAAGGGTATGTACAGTACGTTAAAACTACAGTATTCTTCTACAAGAGGCAGGGAAGTCTCTACTCACAATTACTTTGTAAATACTTTCATTATACAGTACTTCATGGATGTAGTCCATTGAATGGTATTTCCATTGTGCTATATTTAACCACTTGTGCGGTATGGGAAGTAATTATCTATCTCTATTCCTATCTATCATGCTATATATATATATATATATATATCTCTAATACTATCTATATATATAAAGCAATGTCCTGTATAAATACTAAGTGCAGTATACTAACACTTAGCCATGTAATAGATTTAGAGGCATTGACTAAAAATGATTGTGTATTATTCCACATAGATTGTACAGATTCTATACATATGTAATCATAAATGTTATTTTTTTTTTTAACAAATATTGAATTTGAATATCTGCCACTAAGGGAATGAAAAGGGGCACCCCTAAGTTTTTGGAACTTCTGAGAGAAATATGGGATGAAGAAGAGCAGATCGCCCCACGATCTGTAGGGTGAAACAAGAGTATATTGGCTAGTCAGTGGGGGTCAGGACACAGCGCCATCAAGGTGTGGCCAGTGGAAGCCCCGACTTCTGCTACTGATGTGGAGAGGGAGGGCAATACGCCAAGCGCTATGGAAGGCGAGAGAATCCACAACACGTGGTCAAGAGACTGACCGCCGGCAGGATGCAGCATCTCCCGGCATTCTCCTGCTTCTCCCCCTTAAACTCTCCTGCAGCTTCCATGAAAATGGCAGAGTGGCGTCAAATGAGGCCGCATTGCCATGACAGCAGGACGCTATGTGAAGTCATGACATGGCAATTGGACGCCTAGACGCCACATGGCGTCCTGTTGTCATGGCAATACGGCGCCATTTGACGCTGCGCAGCCATTTTCAATGAAGTTGCAGGAGAATGCCAGTAGTTGAAGGGGGGGACGCAGGAGAATTCCAGGAGCCGCCGCACCATGTCGCCGTTAAGTCCCACCAGCGGGTAAAATGAGAGAAATTAGAGAGGGAGGGTTTTTTTTGGGGGGGGGGGGAGAGTCTTTTTTGGGGGCAAGTGGCTCTTTTTAGAATTTCTCGAGCTATATATATATATATATATATATATATTCAAGTATGAGAGATATTGGGTATAGTAAAATAAGTGACCATAAAAAATATTTTAGGTTAATCGAGACTGTTAATAAAGTCCAATGTACAGTATATGTGTGGTTAGTACGTATTTGAGGGCAGGTATGGCGCCCATTGACGTGCTGCTGCTCACGTAGCGGTCCTGGGGTCACTTGAATTGGTTTTCTGTAAAAGATGAGAGCAAAAAACCCTTCCAAAGGCGCAATAATAAAATGTAATCACTCAATACAAGGTAACTAAAAAATGTACACTCACAACTTCATGGAATTAACATCGCATGTAAGGAGTAAAGGTCCTTAACCCTAGCTGAGTACTTGTCTTGGCCTGGTGAGTAGGTCACTTCCGCGTACCCCGGGGGGGGGGGGGGGCACTGCCCGGCATCCTGGCCGATTCGGGGCCCCTCCCACTTCCTCAGGGTTATAACCAGATAGGTGGCTAGTGTCACTGCCTGAGTATATGTAGCAATTGGTTGCCATGGTTGCTATGCTCTGATTGGTTGCCGTAGGATTTGTTCAGCCACCAAAGACACTCATTTCATTAACCCATTAGGTGACACGTCTGCAACTCAATATAACAGAAATTCCAGAAAAAAAGGGACAATACAGCTGCTAATAAACCTGACCACTAGAATGTACAATATAATGCCCCTGAACGGCAGTCAAAAGCTAAATTGTGTACTGCTTAGTGATAGACTTACAAAGCAAGAGGCTCCCTTTCCAAATAATGGGTGAAATACAGATGCCAGAGATGTGACTAAATATACATTTATAGATACACCCATTAGGTGCAATTATGGATATAGAGATATATAAATAGGAATAAATATTGGAGGTCTGGGGACTGAGGAATATAAAATATAGTAAATAGATTCAAAAAAGGGGAATACTTAAATGAACATTTTAAGAATAATTATTATATAAAAAACCATTAGACCACAAAGGTTAATATAAAAAGGATCAAACCGCATAATGACCATAAGTAGCAGTCAATGGCTAAAGTGTATACTGCTTGGTAATATACAGGTACTTGTCCCTCTCCAAACATGGGGAGAAATAAATTAGCAGACATGTAATTAAATAATGAGTTCTAAATATACACACACACACACACACACACACACGCACGCACACACATGCACACACATGCACACGCACACACACACGCACACACACGCACGCACGCACGCACGCACGCACACACACACACACACACGCGCACACACACGCACACACGCACACACACGCACACACACACACACACACACATATACACAACACACAATAAATATTGTAGCTATATAGGAAATAATAAACAGATATATGTACGTCACTGGGCAGCGTTATCCGTATGTAGTAATGAGACTATGGACAGATATTATACAAGGCAATTTACAAAGGCAATGGCTTGGAGGAACAGGCAGAATCATTCCCATTTTAATTGTATATACTTAACAATAGCCCCAGTATGATGCAATTCCCCCTCCGTACAGCCTGTGAGTGGCAGTTAGAGAAGCAGAGGCAGAGTGTGCCGCTGGTGGTCCTCTATCTAATAAGCAATGTACAAGACGTAGAGGTGTGTAATATGTTTAGGGTCTATCTGAGCTATCTCTTATCTCCGGGGGGCTCTACTCCAGTCCTCAAGCCCCCCCCCCCCCAACAGGTCAGGTTTTCAGGATATCCCAGCTGCAGCACAGGTTGCTCCATCAGTCCCTGCTTCAGCACAGGTAGCTCAATCAGAGGTTCAGTCGAAGATTGAGCCACCTGCACTGAAGCTTGGATATCCTGAAAACCTGATCCATTGGGGGGGGGGGGGGGGGGGGGTTGAGGACTGGAGTTGAGAGCTCCTGTCTTATCTTAGGAGCAGGGGTGTATATAAGATGGTGGGTAGACATGAGCCACTGCTGTGAGTGGGCCGCGTTTGATGTTACCCTTGCAAACTGAATCATGAGGATATTATGAAAGAGTCACATATATCTAAGCTTCAGAATGACATCCACCGACAAAAATCAATAGCATGAGAGCACTGTTGTAGACAGATAAGGGGGTGCCTCACACAGCTACGGAGGATCACTCTCGCCTGCAGATTCTCCGGGTTTGATTTATTGGTTGCAGGAGCATCATCATTGGCCATGAATGATGGGAAACCCATACTGTAACTTTCAGTTTCTAGTATAACGTACAAACTGATGTACCCAACGCAGTATTTAAACCCATGACACTGTGCTCCGCGTTAGATCAAAAGCAGTGAAGAGGTTAGTCCCTTAGAGCCGTCTACGCATATCCTTTCATAGAATGTACTCCTTTCTTGCAGACTTATAATTAATCTATACTATTGACTAAAGTTTGGCAAGCGTATTTCCCCCCAAAAGCTGCCAGACTTTTCTATTAGATAGTCCAGGAACGGCGTCTCTCTATACAGCTAAGTGCGGCGGCTTTGCTGAAAATCTGTCTGAAAGAATAATAAAGCGAAGTGTGTTGGAATCTGTCCCTGGAACCATCGGATCGCCTCCAACACGCAGGAAAATACCGGAGTGATCGAAGCACTGTTATTAATCACTTCTGCTTTTCTTTCAATTGACACAAATCACAAAACACGTTTGCACGTCTGAGCCCAGAATGTCACATTTTGCAGTTTAAACAGTAAATTATGATAGCCTGGCAAAGTATTTGGGACATTTTGGTGTGTACGGTAAATTAAACGGGGAGGAGTTTGGTCAGATATTTAATGGTCATTATTCTTTGTTTCAGTGTCATAAGTCAATGACACCACGAGACATTAAAATCATATGTATACTGTCCCTTAGCTCTGTAAAGTCAGGAGCACCACTGAACGAAGCTGTCCCACACTGTGAAACGTGTTATCATTGTACTGTATGATTCATATGTTTTAATAATAATCAGCTTCAATGGAAAGATTTAGTCACCACTACAGTTTACATGTAAGTGAGAAGTTTCTATTTTGTTTGGGTACTATGTATTTCTAAATATATCTGTTTGTTTATCTTTCCCTTCATTTCTGTCTGATGATAGCAGCAAAATTTGTTTGCACAGTTCAGCAAAGGAGAAGTGTGCTGAGTAACATCTTGCCTGCACATAGAAGAGGTTACACACACAGTTGTAGCATAAAAGAAATTAGGTGAAGATTATAAAAACACCCCAAAGCGTTTCATTACAATAGACTTTGCAAGCTGGGAAAAAAAACAAGAAAAATTCTTAAACGTGTTTTATTTTTTGAAAGGTGTCAATCATCTTAATTTCACTTATTGAGCGAACCCCTTGTGCTATCAAGTTATAAAACGATTGTCTCTCACTCTCTGTAGCTTTAATAATTGTAAAAAGGAAACCGCTTTGATCGTGATACATGTAAACAGTTTCTGGATTTTCAATTAAAAATGTCCACTTTATAAAGACGAATCAATAGCTTCATATGAATTAAGCCAGCAATAATCAACCCCCGCGGGTCTGTAATGTGTAATGAAAATAACGCATGGGCGAAGCAAGGAGACAATATCAAAAGTAATTCATATTTTCCCGACTAATCTAGCTCCTGGGTACTCTTCCACATTCTCCTTAATGAGGGAATTAAAATGTGCCGGATTCAAAAAACCCAGTTAGAAATAATGAACCCTGGCAGTATATCAAGTATCTGTAAGTAATTCAGTATCGCAAGCTATCCACTCTTCTCCAAGGCTGCCTCTAATTGTTTTAGCCCTCGGGTCAGGAACAGGGGTTTGGAGAGCAAAGATTCTGCAAAGGGGGCTCTGCAGCTTCAACTCTACCAGAGAGAGAACCACATCAATAACAGCCTAACGTTATCACGTGGGAACTCAACAGGACAACATTCAGCATTAAAATGTGGGGTTTCATTGTATAGTAAAGGTGCATCCCTACATTACATATACGTCTTGTCCCTTCCTTCGAAGACAACCCATGGCTTCCATATCCTTGTAGCCATCAGTAATGGTGATGTCATTGGAACATGGTGGGGCATGGAAGGAGTGTGCTTGTCCCACGAGTACACGCCCTACTAACATGTATATCTGTGAAAACCAAAGGGCAACTGAAGTGCGGTCCCACAGATAACGTGAGTGACATTTTTCCCCTTGATAACTCAACATACGCAGCTACGACTCACAGAGTTAATATACGATTCAGAAATAATGTTTGTGACAGTTGGGCTATACAATAAAGGTTAAGCCCATCTGGTTACCCCTGAAACCGTGGGGTTCTTGGCAGCTATTGTACATAGCACAATAAGCTAGGCGCCAGGTAACATAACATGCAAAAGTTAACGTGACCCATGCTTTCCACTTTTCATGTTCCCTTTGCCCCAGACTTATGAAACTTTCTGTGTGTAAGTTTTAGGTGGGATATTTGGGTCAAAATGCAGTTGTTTTGTTTGCAGGAGTTTGTGGGCCAAAGATACCAGTAGCCCCCTAATTCTCCCTGGCGTGCAGGCATGATTTGCCGGTACGTGGGTTAAATTACACCGGGGCTGCCCAGTGGCCACCAGACCCCTGGTTTTCAAGCCCAAATGGGTCTCCCCAAGTTATAACATGTATTAACATATGTTTTATAATGTTTGATGCATTTAATATAAATGTCTATTCAGTCAGCCCCGGGTGACCCATATAGATGCCGGGAAGTCTGGATAGACATCGTAATTCAAAGAGGAGACAGGATGTTGAGAGGTATCTGGGTGCTAAGTCTGATTTTCACCCCAGAGCCCCAGTAAGTGTGTTTTTCATCTGTATTTTGTGTATTCATTGTGTGTACCTGAATAAACTACATTTTATTCCACTGCTGTGTTTTGCCTAGTGAATGATCCCGGCATAAAAGTGTTAAAAGTTCTGGTCTTCCGTGACAATGTTGCTACAGAATACCGTAGTATACTCCGACATACCCCAAAACACAGAACAATGAAACCTACATACAGGTTTCTGTAACCCATGGCATGCTGCAGCAGGACATACACAATGCACCATTGGGGTTATGATGCCATTTCCCCCACAAAAGGGCCATGGCTTGCAGTAACGTTGGTTTTATCTATACTGTGTACCCACAGCTCTAGTTCCACTGATTACAAATGTGCATTCATTCTTAGAATAATAAATAAAACATTTAATCAAATACATGACTCCCTGTAACAGGGACTTATCCCCATTTAAATAAAGCAGCCTCAGAGCTCTGAGAATCCAGCAGAAAGATAGTTAATTGCAGCCACTCAATTAACTAGTCTCCACTTGAACTAATGAGAGCTCTGTGAAAGAGTGTCATGCGAGACACAGGAAAGAGATTTTCCTCAGTACACAAGGGTGCTGACAAGAAGAGAGGTCTTGAGTGCACAGAAGGACTGGGCATTGAAAACAAGACAGAAGAGGACCAGACCTGTTTTATTGGACACAGGACCCAGGAACCTGCCAGTGGCTGGACCCTCCAACATACCAAGACACCTGGACACCCCTGACCTGAAGGTGCACCTGCTTTGAGATACCACTGAGACTTTGGGGGTGGTATACTGGTAAAGGGCTTTTCCTCCCAGTCTTACAGATAGGGACTGGGGAGTGAGTTAGTTCTTACACAGGGATAGGTGTTTGTTATTTTATGTATATTTTTGTTTGCTGTGTTATGCAAAGGAACAGGCAATAAAGCCTTATATTAATTTCACCCCAAAAACAGTCTCGGTTTTGCATACCTCTCCACACATCTCTTACACTCCCCATTAGTTTTTTATTTGGTAAGACAATTAAATAACAATGGACTGCAGCGATATATAAGGTACATGTAAACATGTTAATGCTAATACATTTCCCTCCGGGCAGTTGATATGCCCCCTCTGGCCCTTTTGCGCTCCCCCCCCCCCCCCCCCCCCCCCCCCCCCCCCACGGTGTGAGGCCCACAGCGGCTGGCTGTTAGCAAAGGGTGTTAGGTTGCCTTGTTTCATGCCAGGATATGGGTGCTCTATAATAATGGCAGGGCCCGTATGGCCTCACACCTAGGCATCTCTGAGCCCTTTCAAGTATGGCCCCTGGACAGACACAACGGAGCCGAGCCTGGTCACCATCTGTGCCTTCCAGAGCCTATAACTTAGAAAGCCCTCAGCTCATATACAGGTCAGCAATATCTATACATATTAAACTATTCCCGTTTAATAAAAGATGTGGTGTCCTGTCTGCTGCATGCAAAGAGTTATGATTTCCTATTCTGGTGTCATGCATGGAGTGAGTGTATATCCTCTACAAATCACTAGCCTCATTCCTGGCACACATTAGAAACATACTTTTAAACACTGCAAATCTGCTCAGCTTCATAACCTTAGCGTGAGCACCTTCCTGAACCCCTACTCTAGGCTCAGGATACCTGGGCATGTACAGTATGTGGGTACCTCTGCTATACTGGGGAGCCCCATGCTATACTAAGGACTCTGTGTATACCCTCAGATATCTTTTAACCCCTTCATACCCATTTACCTTGTCTGGAAGATGCTGCAGCAGGGACTCTGGCAGTGAGTCGTAAGAGCGTTTTCAGGGTACAAGGTTGGCAGAGTAATGCGCTTAGCTGTATCAGAGGATATCACTCAATCTCCGTATACAACTTTTGGGGTATCCCATAACCCGGAACCCTGCTACATAGACGCATTCTGCAAAGACTTTCTCCACCAAACCCACCCTGAAACTTACAGCCTAGAAATCTCCCGATCCCAGCATCCCCGGAAAGGAAATAAAATCACATCATTCTTTAATGTTGCAAAATCAGTATACATTTTTGACATCTGGGTCCCAGAGCTGAAACTCTAAGACCCTAACACACGGGTCAGGGTTAACCAAGTGGGCCTGAACTTTATTATAAGCCCAGTTAACCCCTTCCCCGCCACAGGGGGGCTTGGGAAGGAGGTATGGTCGGAGGGAGGGCTGTGAAGGAGGTATGGTCGGAGGGGGGTTGGGAAGGAGGTATGGACAGGGATGGTGGGGGAGGAGGAATGGGCCAGAGGGTTGGAGGGGGGGGGGGGGGGGGGGTAGGGGGCGGGTTGGGCAGTGGGGGTTTTGAATGAGGTACGGGCCGAATGGGTGGGGGAGAAGGCATGGGCTGGAGTGGGGAGAAGGAAGACTGAACAAGGGGGTATAGGGAGGGCAACAACCGAGGGGGAAGCTGAGTGTGCCTACCTGCAGCCTGAGAAGCCCGTGGTAGTGAGGCCCTTACAGGCCCCCATACCTGGAACTACATGTTCAGGTTGGTGGCAGGGTGACCCGGGTCCTTTCACTCACTAGGCATGGGACAGCAGTCCCGGATGTCTCCTCGTGTTGGTGACTCTGCTTGTAGCAACCCTCAATGTATTACTCTGCACTGGCTCTAAAGAGGTTAACTGCAAAAGGGTAGAACATTTTCATAGCTGCGAGTTTTTAGAGAGGTTTCTCTTCTTTTCATTAATTTCTTCACGGGCAGACCTTGCTCCGCAGAATTTCTGTTATTTGGTATATTATTTCTACTTTTCCCAATAGCCATAAAAGTCCCCAAACATATTTATCCGGTGCTCACCAGACTGGGAAGATAACATTGTGCAAGATTTTTCTGCTCACTGCATTCATTATTTCATATTCAGGACAAGTTTTCGGCAGTTCTGAGAAAATTCCCTGAAGTAAGTCCAAAATACGGAGTCTCTGACACAGAAAAGTGTGTTAGGATGTTACCGAGCTCCAGTGAGAAAGGGCTCCATTACCTGTTGTATAAGCATGAACAGCATTATATTGCTAATACTGTTGTTTGTCTCATTATACAGTGGTGTGAAAAAGAAAGTACACCCTCTTTGAATTCCATGGTTTTACATATCAGGACATAATAACCATCATCTGTTCCTTAGCAGGTCTTAAAATTAGGTAAATAAAAACCTCAGATGAACAACAACACACGACATATTACACCGTGTCATGATTTATTTAAAAAAAATAAAGCCAAAATGGAGAAGCCATGTGTGAAAAACTAAGTATACCTTATGATTCAATAGCTTGTAGAACCACATTTAGCAGCAATAACTTGGAGTAATCGTTTTCTGTATGACTTTATCAGTCTCTCACATCGTTGTGGAGGAATTTTGGCCCACTCTTCTTTACAACGTTGCTTCAGTTCATTGAGGTTTGTGGGCATTTGTTTATGCACAGCTCTCTTAAGGTCCAGTCACAGAATTTTAATCGGGTTGAGGTCTGGACTTTGACTGGGCAATTGCAACACCTTGATTCTTTTCATTTTCAGCCATTCTGTTGTAGATTTGCTGGTGTGCTTGGGATCATTTTCCTGTTGCATGACCCAATTTCGGCCAAGCTTTAGCTGTCGGACAGATGGCCTCAGATTTGACTCTAGAATATTTTGGTATACAGAGGAGTTCATGGTCGACTCAATGACTGCAAGGTTCCCATGTCCTGCAAAACAAGCCCAAATCATCACCCCTCTACCACCGTGCTTGGCAGTTGGTATGAGGTATTTGTGTCAATATGCTGTGTTTGGTTTTCGACAAACGCGGCGCTGTGCATTATGGCCAAACATCTCCACTCCAAAGGACATTGTTCTAGAAGTCTTGTGGTTTGTTCAGATGCAACTTTGCAAACCTAAGCAGTGCTGCCATGTTCTTTTTAGAGAGACGAGGCTTTCTCCTGGCAACTCTTCCAAACAAACCATACTTGTTCAGTCTTTTTGTAATTGTACTGTCATGAACTTTAACATTTAACATGCTAACTGAGTCCTGTAGAGTCAGAGATGTAACTCTTGGGTTTTTTTGCAATTTCTCTGAGAATCACACTGTCTGACCTTGGGGTGAATTTGTTGGGACGTCCACTCCTGGGAAGATTGGCAATTGTCTTGAATGTTTTCCACTTTTGAATAATCTTTCTCACTGTAGAATGATGGACTTTAAATTGTTTGGAAATGGCCTTATAACCCTTCCCAGATTGATGGGCAGCAACAATTGCTTCTCTAAGGTCATTGCTGATGTCTTTCCTCCTGGGCATTGTATTAACACACACCTGAATGCTCCAGACCATCAAACTGCTAAAACTTTGGCTTTTATAGAGGTGGTCACACTTACTGATGATCAATTTAATCAAGGGAATTTGATTAGCAGCACCTGTCTGCTACTTAGCATCTTAATTCCTATGGAAGCAGTAAGGGTGTACTTAGTTTTTCACACATAGCGTCTCCATTTTGGCTTTATTTTTGTTAAATAAATCATGACACAGTGTAATATGTCATGTGTTGTTGTTCATCTGAGGTTGTATTTACCTAATTTTTAGACCTGCTAAGGAACAGATGATTGTTATTATGTCCTGATATGTAAAACCATGGTATTCAAAAAGGGTGTACTTTCTTTTTCACACCACTGTATATTAAATTGCTGCATTTCTTGCTACAGAACATATGGGATCCTTACCAAAAATAATATCTGAAATAATATAGTGGTTACAGTAGGTAGAACTGCTAATGTAACTGAGGGTCTCCCTGGTAACCAGCAGACACATCGGGGCTATGTATCGACATGGAGAACATTTCATTTTGACACACTGCTCCATTTTTGCTCCACAATTATATAGTTTATTCCAAACTTGTCGCTCCAGTTTCTTGGATACGGCACACATTTTTAGGCAACAAAGTTAACGTCCCATCAGGCCTGGCGGATTTTGTGGTGCAGATTGTACGGATAAAAAGTGACGAACAGAGGCATATAGTTTGATAAATCTTATTATAATCTGCGTGCCCTGCACCTAGGAAGCCTAGATTCCCCCCCATTCCCCCCAGATCCCCAGTAAGTGTATTTGTAACTGTTTCCTTTGTATCTCTTCTTGTTGTACGTGGGTTTACCAAAATAAACGCAATTTGTTTTTACTATCTTGCTTTGCCTAATGAATGATCCCGGTAATATATAAATGGTTGTAAAAAAAAGTACCTGGTCTCCCGAGACAAGGGCAGTTACAGTGTGAAATTCATTACCCATGGAGAATGTGATGGCAGATACATTAGATGCGTTTAAAAAAAGGTAGGACATATTTTTAGAAAGGGAAGGTATACAGGGATATACCAAATAAGTAAACATGGGAAGAATGTTGATCCAGGGATTAATCCGATTGCCAATTCTTGGAGTCAGGAATTAATTGATTTTTCTCCTTATGAGACATCATTAGATGATATAACACTGGGGTTTCTTATTTGCCTTCCTCTGGATCAATATACTGTAAGTACAAATCTAGGATAAAATATCTGTTGTCTAAATTTAGCATAGGTTGAACTTTTTCAACCTCATCTACTATTTAACTACTATGTAACTATGTAACTATTATAAAGTACTGTATTTGTTCTTAAGTAGATTCTGTTCATTGATACAGTAGCATGGACATAACCTGTATGTGGTCTTAAATTACTCCAATCTAATCAATATGCTGGTCCAATTAGAGGTGTCATCATCTATATAGAATCCAGCCTTTAATTCACCCAAAATCTCTTCTTGATACGCCATGTCTGTTTCTAGTTTAAATGCTGTCATTCACATCTTTTAGGGGCATTTTATTTTATATACAGTACCTAAAGAAGAACCCTGTGACATGCCAAAGTTTGTACATTGAAAACCATGAAAAATGGATGTCTTTAGGGGGAGGGGGACAGAGAGGAGGAATGGGGGGGGGGGGGGGGGGGGGGATTTTTACAATCAGACACCATTAAACCTTAGAGTGCCAATTAATTGTGACTAACTTGTCATCTAGAATGCATTCCTCATTGTCACCCATTATTCCAAGAGGAGTCATTAACAGGGAGACACTTGTACAATTTATTTCCTTATACTCCTACTTCTGCTAAGGTTTTAAAATGTAAAATTAGTACAATTCACCGTATTACTTAAAAGTCCTCAATAATTTAAAGTATTCACTGCAAGAGGGACCTAGTAAAAGAGGGAAGGCCAGGGTTCACGCTCACAGGGCACCCTAGTAACAGAGGGAAGGCCAGGGCTCAAGCCCTCACAGGGCCACCCTAGCTAACAGAGACGGCCAGGGAGACTCACGCCCTCACAGGGCACCTAGAAACAGAGGGAAGGCCAGGGCTCACGCATCACAGGGCACCTAGTAACAGAGGAGGGAAGGCAGGGCGCACGCTCACAGGGCACCCTAGATAACAGAGGGAAGGCCAGGGCTCACGCTCACAGGGCACCCTAGTAACAGGGGAAGGCCGGGCCTCACGCTCACAGGGCCACCCTGTACAGAGGGAAGGCCAGGGCTCACGCTCACAGGGCCAACCTAGTACACGAGAGGAAAGGCCAGGGCTCACGCTCACAGCGGAACCCACCCTAGTAACAGAGGGGAAAAGCACGCGGGGCACCCTCACGCTCACAGGGCACCCTAGTAACAGAGGGAAGGCCAGGGCTCACGCAAGGCTTCAAATAGCATTGTCAGCTGCCTTAGTGCAGGCAGGGCGGCCAACTCCCAGTCTTCAAGGGCCACCAACAGGCCAGGAATTAGGGCTATCCTGCTTCAGCACAGGTGGCTTGATCAGTGGATCAGTCAACAACTGAGCCACTGATTGAGCCACCTGTGCTGAAGCAGGGATAACCTAAAAACCTGATCGTTGGTCGGCCCTTGGAACTGGAGTTGGCGCCCCTGCCTTTGATGTCACCATGTTCCCCGCACTTTATAGCCCGATTGAGCCAATTCATTGGGCATCAAGAAACGCGAATAAGTTTAGTAATTGATTGGAAAATCATTGATTTTGTGAAGCAGAGACAACGTTACGAGGGGAAGAAAACGAGAGCACCCTTAAAAATGGGGGGTGGGGCGGGGCTTGTTATTGTCCGTCAGTATCAAAGCACAGAGATATTGGTGCCCTTATAACACAAGAAATGTGTATTTTCTATATTCTCACTGGCATTGCTACTGTAACCTGAATGGCCGTGAGTCTGCGGCCACTCCAGCACATCCACGTCAGTGATCGCCTCCTGGCGTGGTCACATGATGCGGCTGCTGCTGGATGCCAGCAACGATGGGGGCTCACTTCTGTGGCCAATCTCCGCGGGCTGGCGCACATCGCAGCTGCCTCCCCCCCCCAATCTGACCCTAGCAATGAGCAAGTGCTCATGATGTACATCACAAGGCCCAAGTAATATAGTCCAATATAATGGTACCTCCCCCCAGTAATCATACAATCTCATGTAATGACCGTGTCCCATGCTAACATACAATCTCATGTAATGGTACCGTACCCAGATCATACATCTCATGTATGGTACCGTCTCCATGTAATGTCATACAATCTCATGGTAACGGTACCGTCCCATGTAATCATACAATCTCATGTAATGTCCGTACGTCCCATGTAATCATACAATCTCATGCTATGGTTACGTCGGATCATGTAATCATACAATCTCATGAATGGTACCGTCCATGTAATCATACAATCTCATGTAAGTGGACCGTCCCATGTAATCATACAATCTCATGTAATGCGTACCGTCCCATGTAATCATACAATCTATGTAAGTACCGTCCGTAATCATACAATCTCATGTAATGTACCGTCCATGTAATAATACTACAATCTCATGTATGGTACAGCCCGTCCATGTAATCATACAATCTCTATGTAGGTACCGTCCCCATGTAATCATACCATCTCATGCTAATGGTACCGTCCCATGTAATCAACAATCTCATGTAACGGTACCGTCCCATGTATCATACAATCTCATGTAATGGTACCGTCCCATGTTCTGTAATCATACAATCTCATGTAATGGTACCGTCCCATGTAATCATACAATCTCATGTAATGGTACCGTCCATGTAATCATACAATCTCATGTAATGGTACCGTCCCATGTAATCATACAATCTCATGTAATGGTACCGTCCCATGTAATCATACCAATCTATTTGTAATGGGTACCGTCCCATGTAATCATACAATCTCATGTAATGGTACCGTCCCATGTAATCATACAATCTCATGTAATGGTACCGTCCCATGTAATCATACAATCTCATGTAATGGTACCGTCCCATGTAATCATACAATTCATGTAATGGTACGTCATTAATCATCAATCTCATGTAATGTACGTACCATGTAATCATACAAATCAGTAATGTACCGCCCATGTAATCATACAATATGTAATGGTACCGTCCCATGTAATCATACAATCTCATGTACGGTACCGTCCCATGTAATCATACAATCTCATGTAATGGTACCTGCTCCCATGTAATCATACAATCTCATGTAATGGGTACCGTCCCATGTAATCATACAATCTCATGTAACTGCCGTACCGTCCCATGTAATCATACATCTCATGTAATGGTACCGTCCCATGTAATCATGTACAATCTCATGTAATGGTACCGTCCCATGTAATCATACAATCTCATGTAATGGTACCGTCCCATGTAATCATACAATCTCATGTAATGGTACCGTCCCATGTAATCATACAATCTCATGTAATGGTACCGTCCCCCCATGTAACATTACAATCTATAGATGTACCGTCCCATGTAATCATACAATCTATGTAATGGATTACCTGCCCATGTAACATCAATCTCATGTAATGGTACCGTCCCATGTAATCATACAATCTCATGTAATGGTACCGTCCCATGTAATCATACAATCTCATGATGGTAGCCGTCCCTGTAATCAACAATCTCATGTAATGGTACCGTCCCATGAAATTCATACAATCTCATGTAAGGTTACCGCGTCCCATGTAATCATACATCTCATGGTACTCGGTTACCCGTCCCATGTAATCATACAATCTCTATTGTAATGGTACCGTCCCATGTAATTCAACAATACTCATGAACGGAGACTGTCCCAGGTAATTCATCTCATGAATCGGTACCCGTCCATGTAATTCATACAACTTCATGTAACTGGTAACCGTCCCATGTAATCATACATCTCATGTAATGGTACCAGTCCCATGTAATACTACAATCTCATGTAATGGTACCGTCCATGTAATCATACAATCTCATGTAATGGTACCCCGTCCCATGATAATCATACAATCTCATGAATAGGTACCGTCCCATGTAATCGATCCCCGTACAATACATGTAATGTACCGGTCCCATGTAATCATACAATCTCATGTAATGGGTACCGTCCCATGCTAATCAATACACATCCATGCTAATCGGTACCGCCTCCAGTGTAATTCATACAATCTCATGTAATGGTACCGTCCCATGTAATCTACAATCTAGATAATGGTACCGATCTCATATGTATCATATAAATCTCATGTAACGGTTACCGTCCCATGTATCATTTACATCTCAGGTATGGTACCGTCCCGTAATCATCAATTCATGTAATGGTACCGCCCATGTAATCATCAATCTCATTAGGCTACCGCTCCCATGTAATCATACAATCTCATGTAACGGTACCGTCCAGTTAATCATACAATCTCATGTAATAGTGGTACGTTCCCATGTAATCATACAATCTCATGTAATTACCGTCCCATGTAATCATACAACTCATGTAATGGTACCGTCCCAGTTTAATCATACAATCTCATGTAATGGTACCGTCCCATGTAATCATACAATCTCATGTAATGGTACCGTCCCATGTAATCATACAATCTCATGTAATGGTACGTCCCATGTGAATCATACAATCTCATGTAAGCGCTACCGTCCCATGTAATAATACAATCTCAGTAATGGTACGTCCCTCCATGTAATCATAACGAATCTCATGTAATGCGTACGTCCTCCATGTAATCATACAACTCATGTAATGGTACCGTCCCAGTGAATAATCCAATATCATGTAATGGTACCGTCCCATGTAATCATACAATCTCATGTAATGGCTACCGTCCCAGTAATCATACAATCTCATGTATCGGTACCGTCCCAGTAATCATACATCTCTGTAATGGTACGTCCACGTAATCATACAATCTCATGTAACGGTACCGTCCCATGTAATCATACAAATCTCATGAACGGTACCGTCCCATGTAATCATACAATCTCATGTAATGCGTACCGTCCCATGTAATCATACAATCTCATGTAATGCGTACCGTCCCATGTAATCATACAATCTCATGTAACGGTACCGCTCCCATGTAACATACAATCTCATGTAATGGTACCGTCCCATGTAAATACAATCTGATGGTACCGTCCCATGTATCATACAATCTCATGAATATTAGCTCGTCCATGCTAATATACAATCTCATGTAATGGTACCGTCCCATGTAATCATACAATTCTCATGTAATGGTACCGTCCCATGTAATCATACAATCTCATGTAACGGTACCGTCCCATGTATCATACAATCTCATGTAAGTGTACCGTCCCATGTAATCATACAATCTCATGTAACTGCGTACGTCCCATGTAATATACAATCTCATGTAACGGTACCGTCCAGTAATCATACCATCTCATGGAATGCGACGTCCCATGTAATCATACAATCTCATGTAACGGTACCGTCCCTGTAATCATACAATCTCATGTAATGGTACCGTCCCAGTAATCATACAATCTCATGTAATGGTACCGCTCCCAAGTAATCATACAATCTCATGTAATGGTACCGTCCCATGTATAATCATACATTCCTGTAACGGTACCGTCCAGGTAATCATACAATCTCAGGTAATGTTACCGCGCCCATGCCTAATCATACAATTCAATGAATGGTACCCTGTCCCCCATGTAATCATACAATCTCAATGTAACCTGACCCGGCGCACTGTACATCGGAACAATCCATCTCCGAGAGCTAAACGTAAAATTGCGTTTAATCATACAATACTCATGTAACAGGTACCGTCCATGTAATCATACAATTCATGTAACTGGCTACGTCCCATAATGTAATCATACAATCTCATAGCTAATGATCGATACAGTCCCAGTCATGTAATCATACAATCTCATGTAACGGTACCGTCCCATGTAGCAACTGTTCGGATTTATCAGCCGAAAAAACCCAATCTGCTATCACCCTTAAAATGTGGTTGATCCATTAGTCACAGGGTGGGAGAGGTTATGATCACGGAAACATTGATTAGCGTACTGCTCAATTAAAAAAAAGAAGAAGCTCTTCAAATATGGCAGCTCTGTGGGTTCAGCATAAACGAACTCTTCAGACTTAACTCTGCGTTTGAAAGAAGATACTATATGAAGATACTTACCTTGAGGGGTCTATAACCCACCAGTTGTCTATTGTGATAGTTATTACCTGTTCCCGCTGTGTATGTATTACACCTATGGCTAGGTCCCCACTACATGCTGCAGCGCGCGCTGTGGCGTGCGCTGCAGGAACATTAACCGCCCGTCAATGGGGCCGGGCCCACTAGCTGCCTTGGCGCACAATTTGCTGCCATGTTGCTCAACTAGATTTTCTGAAGACAAGAACATTGTCTTTAGAATTGGCGACGGAGCGCTGGCCACGCCCCCCAGCGGTTCAGCCAATGAGGACGAACCAGCCAGATGATGTCATGGGCGCCTCCCTGCCACGACCCCCGTCGCAATCTTTTGCAGCTCAGCCACAGACCGGAGATCGCGGTTTACACAGCTGCACGCGCCACCAGCCTGCCAGGTGCACGTGCAGCAGCCAACACGGGGCCGTAGCCTAACTTACCTCCTTCCCCTCCTCCTTTCTTGCTATCTGTGCCTCCGACAGATACCCAGCAAGCTCTAAGGAACCCAACAATGACCAAACGCTACTTCCACAACGGATTCGTTGGATAACCGAGGACTGCCTGTAATATATATATATGTACATAAGTGTCAAAAGGAGTGCTAGTGGGCGTGGCTAAATGTATTCAACAAAAAACTAAATCCCAAAGCTACAGCCAATATGCCAAAAATACCTATATATCTCTTGAAAAAGGGTAATTTCCAGTCAGGTAGTGTTAGGACCTGCTAGTGGTCATGCCTTGATGTGGCTAGCAGGCTTATAACGCTTTGGCAAAAGGGTTTAAGTAAATAGGTATTTCACTGTGTATTTTTGTCATATTGGATGTAGCTTTGGGCTTTGTTTTTTTGTTGTTTATCTGTACCTCCCACCACCACTACACAACCACCACCACAAACCACCACAGCCACTACAGCCACAACAACCACCACAGCCACACAACCACCACCAAAACCACACCACCACCACCCAAACCCCATTATACAACCACCACACAATCACCATCACCCAACCACAACCACAACACAACCACAACACAACCACCACCACCCAACCACCACACAATCACCACCACCACCACCCAATCACCACCACCACACAACCACCACAACCACACAACCACCACCACACAATCACCACCACATGTTGGTAGTGGCTCATAACTTAAAGCATGCCAGTAATATAGAAGGCCTGAGTTATTAAATGACAAACATCACTATTCCTTTAAAAAAAAGAAACGACAATAGAGTATGTGCTGGGATCTAGATATTCTGTATTAGCAATGTTTTTTTGGACTTGGTCATATACACCACCTTCAAACACTGTAATTCTTCATAGAACTTAGTGCAGGGGCGGCCAACTCCAGTCTTCAAGAACTACCAACAGATCAGGTTATCAGGTTATCCCTGCTTCAGCACAGGTGGCTCAATCAGTGGTGCAGTCCTCAACTGAGCCACTGATTGAGTCACCTGTGCTGAAGCAGGCTCTGTGAATGAGCCACCTGTGCTGAAGCGGGGATATCCAGAAACCCTGACATGTTGGTAGCTCTTAAGGACTGCAGTGAGGACTCGAGGGGTGAGTGAGAGAGGGGGGAGAGGGAAAGTGGGAGAGAGTGGGAGAGTGAGTGTGGGGGAGAGACACACACAAGGGAGTATTAGAGAGAGGGGGGGGAGAGACACACACAAGGGAGTATTAGAGAGAGGGAGGGGAGGGCTTGCAGTACTGCCGACAGGAGGGGAGCAGGCACCTCGCCCGGATCCACTCCAACGCCCCACCAGCCACAGTGTCAAGTCATTTCTTGATTAAAAATGTATCGCAAACATTAATGAAGGTATTGTAATCTATAGCCATGCGCCTCGTGTCTACAGAGCCGGCTTCCACGTAACCCGGTAATAATGAAATCCCCGGATAGTAGAGAGCAAACACAGGGAAATGCCTTGCTATTAATTACAGTATGTTAAACTAATTGAATAGGATTCAATTTCCAAATCAAACATGCAATTAAATCCTCATCTCATTACTTAGTGCAGCAATGCTGATGTACCTGAGAAAATAATGCAAAAAAGAAATAATAATATCTTGTTTTTAGATAAAGTGCTGCCATGGGAAAATGTATTGCGGTGCTTACAATATATCTCCTGGTGTCTTCGGCACGGGGAGATTTATTACTGTTATATATAGAGCTCCAACGTATAAAGATGTAGCAAGGCTCCCTGTGCCCGGCGCCCCCGTCGGAGAAGCAAAAGTCTGTGGCAAGGGAGACACTGTCAGCCGTTATCACGCTGTGGGGGTTTCCACGCTTCCGAACGGCATCCCCCCCCCCCCCCCAACATTAACCATCCGGTGCCACGACCACCGTATTCGAGTAATCGTAGGTGGCAGCGGACACCTGAGACAATGAGGTTAGATAACCTCGATAGAGCAGCTGAGCATAATACATAGATTGGCAGTTAATGCTGGATCTGGGGGGGCGGCAGGCGCTGGGGGAGTTATATGCTCAATCAGTGGCTCAGTCTTTGACTCCCATTTCAAATGGACGTGAGAAGAATTTGGAAACCAATTCCTTTTTTTCCCCGCCTGGTGTGCTCTCAAAAGTCCCCAGCCACTAAGGGGTTATAAAATTAGTGATCTCTGTCAGGACCCACACACGTATATGCGGATTATAACTTGAAACTATTCATTCAAAGCTGGACCTTAGCCTGCTGGACCACTTATGGACATAACTTTCCAAACATGGCCTAAAGGGTTAATGGGGCTACAAATGACTAAGCTTTGCCGTTCTATATATGACCTCATCTCCAAGGTACTGCGTAACAGTTGCCAAGAGCTTCATGGATATACCGTACTGAAAGGATAAGAATGTGTAAAGAGGACAATTTGCAATTCACAGGGGCGGCAAGGTCGTTGGATTGAGACGTGGGAAGCTGATGACTGGCACAGACTGAATTAATTTCTAAGAATGTGTATCAATGTGAACCGGATATGTGAAAGTTTGTCATTAATGTAGAGAAGAGAGGAGACTTGCATATTCAAATTAGCTAATTTCCCGGGTATCTTAGTTGTGTTTACAAGTATAGTGTCTCTCCACGTGTTGTGTAGAAGAGGTGTGTTTTAGAAAGTGTGAAAGTGCATAAATCAGTGAGTCCCTTTCTACATAGCACTGGCACACTCTCTCACAGCCTTACTGTAATATGCAAAACTATTTTAGTTGAATATTTTATATTCCACTAAGTACAGTAACATCGCGGCCATGCTGCTGTCTAACGTTGTGCATAAACAAACGAAATGATTGTTTGAAGAGAAAGGAGTTAGCTGTCATCTCGTTTTTGTGTCCATTACATTTCTTATTTTTGGCGAGCCAGCCAGAAATTACAGTATATCTGCTCTTAACAGGTCTTGAATTACCAAGAATTGCCAAGGGAATTTGCATTAGGATTTCTGAGTGGTCAAGCAGAGAACTACCCATCAAGATCCAATCCACGGGAGTACAAGCTGTCATCCAGTGGTCAGGAACCCTTGCAAGAGTACCAGGTGTCCAAACGGTCAACTTTGTGGACTCATGGTGCGTATCAATAGGGTTTATGTCATGAGTGTGAAAGCGTAAAATGTGGTGTTGGAGATATTCTTATAGCATGAATTAAATATTCTGTGTAAA
This sequence comes from Ascaphus truei, assembly GCA_036426205.1. Classification (NCBI taxonomy): domain Eukaryota; kingdom Metazoa; phylum Chordata; class Amphibia; order Anura; family Ascaphidae; genus Ascaphus; species Ascaphus truei. Next base: position 21,586,490 of record CM071579.1, on the reverse strand, counting down.
GACAAAGGTGTGAGAATTGGGCCTCGGCTCCGACCCCGTGACGAGAGACGTGTGTTGTGCTACAAGACTGGGGGACACCGCATGCACCGCGCTCACGCTCCGCCCCGTGACGCGTCCTGTGATGAAATGGGTGGCGCGCGTCGCGCTACCAGGCTTGGGGACACCGCACGTATCACGCTCAGGCTCAACCCCCGTGACATCACGGGTGATGCGCATCACAAAAAAGTTACGCCCAGGTGCCGCCCTAAGAAGTCTGGCTCTCAACAATTATTCTACACCTGCTCTTCTCCCGTCCCCTACCTATCGGTGGACTGAATACATCTGAGGGGCGGTTCTCATTCATTACCCCGCAGCCTTGTACTAACCTGCTATTGCCCTATTTATACTCACCAGGTCCTCCTCCAATTTGGCTGAGCATAAACCTCTGTTTATGTGACGAAGAGCTTGCCACAAAGCACCCTGCTGCCCTGCTGTTACCTTGCCTGAACTTGTCTTGTTTTTCTCGCTCCTGTTTTGACCTCGGCTAGTACCTGGACCTCCACCTTCTCTGACCCCTGACTTCGGCTTGCAATTGGACTTCTACCTTCTCTACTCCTGGACCCCGGCTCTGCACTACGACCGTCCGATTTCTCCAACCCTAGACCACGGCGAGTACCACGACCATTCTGACCTCTCCTACCCTGACCCGGCTACACGACCTTCACTCCGAACGTGCTTGCCTGGTTGTAGGTCGGTGGTTACCAACATCCCCACCTCAACCTCGCGGTCCCATTTCTGGTGAGCACCCGTTACAAAAGGTAAATTCAGAGGAAACTACAATATACTGTACAAGTATTATTGTTCTTATTTTTTATTCTTCCCTCCAAATAGTTCTCTTGATAAATAAAGTAATAGTAATCAGGACCCACATATGCAATCTCAATGTATCTATTATTTGTAAGTTCCAGTTAGTATTTTTAGAAGCATGAAACGTACCCATTGATGGCTTGTAGACCCAACATTCCTCTGATCATCAATTGACAAGGGAGTTCGTCATGGTGGTAGCTCCTCTTTCAATGTAATCTCTAAATTATGTACAGTATCTACTGAGTAATGCTCAGCAAATTTAGCTGAGCTTCTCATTCATCTTTTTTAATAATAGAAATTGGAAGGGCCAACGTGTAACTTTACATTATGTAATATGAGTTAGAGAAAATGCCCTGCAAAGACTCAAGTTGCCCCCAGATTTAGGTTGAAACAGCTGTCCGGGAATAGGTTTGCTGGCCAGGCACTCCTTTAACCCAGGCTGTGCTGAAAAGCTGTGTAATGCGTCAGGCTTAAGCTTATAGGGACGCATGTTAAAATTGATAAGTGACGCACTGAGTGCTGTCATTACCCAGAATCCCTGGCGGCAGTGGAAGAATTGTCTGCTAAGAGATAATGGGGTAAGACAGGTTTGTGGGATGTTACTTTGCGGTTCACAAATATCACAGCTTCATGTTTTTGGTAGAACGTACTTGTTTGTTCATATTCTGTGAATGCCCTTTTTTTTGTAAATAAAATGAATATATGCTGCACCATTTAAAGTTGTTACTATACGCACATAATTGCATGATGATGTACACATTCTAGATGCTTAAATGTTATACCACACAACAATCTCTAACAGATATTATACAACATTATATTAGAACATACTAAATAAATACACGATAATTCAAGGGTTTGTGAAACGTATCATTTTAAAATGTGATTCTTTTTACCCAGCGAGTACTGGGTATAATGGGTTACAAGTCCCTCTGGGACTGAAATGATTAAAGATGGTCAGAAGAAATGTGGTATCGTTTTAATCTCTTTTCATACTGAATGTTGTTTGTATACTGTAGTTAATTGGACACTTGTACATTCCCAGTATTTTTAGTTATATGCATAATATATGTTTTTACAGTTTGTCATAAAAACATTTGTGACTCACACCTGCCACAGCTGTGCCAAAAAGTGTCTTCATTTTATGCTCACGTTTTATACAGTTTCCTATGAGGTTTCGTTCTCAAGCTGCTCCAGGTTGCAGAAAAGCAGCGCTGGTCCCTGTGGTCAGATAGATGGTCAGGCTATTAGAGTTATAACAGGCTTCACTCTGCTTCTACCTTGATTGGTCGTCTTTCTAGCCTAATGAAAGCAGATCTTTGGAGACATTGCTGCTCTGCCCAGATAGTCATTCATGCCTTGTCTCACTCCATTCAAATTATTTTCAATCTTCCTTCTTTCTTTCTCTGTTGGCAGCCCAAAGCCTTCGCCTGGTAGCACTGGAGACTGGCATGTGCTGGTATGGGTTTATTAAACCAATTCAAGCTCAGGGAGTTTAAATGTTGGGTCTACAAGTTTTCCACCACGTTTGGTGTGTATCCTTTAGTGTACGTCAGCGTTTCCTGTGATAGACGTCAGCGTTTCCTGTGATAGACGTCAGCGTTTCCTGTGATAGACGTCAGCGTTTCTGTGCTAGACGTCAAGCTGTTTCTGTGATAGACGTCAGCGTTTCCTGTGATAGACGTCAGCGTTTTCTGTGATAGACGTCAGCGTTTCCTGTGATAGACGTCAGCGTTTTCTGTGATAGACGTCAGCGTTTCCTGTGATAGACTATCTAGTTTCTGGTTGATAGACGGCCCAGGCGTTCCGTTCTGTGATGGACGGTCACGCGTTTCCTGTGAATGACGGCAGCGTTTCCTGTGATAGACGTCAGCGTTTCCTGTGATAGACGTCAGCGTTTCCTGTGATGACGTCATCGTCTGCCTTTATGCCTTCCAGCTTTCTGGCATAACTCGCGTTTTCATACTTGATATGACGTCCGGTCCTTTCCTGTGAAGACTTCATGCGTTTTCTGCTTGTAACCAAGTTTCATACATGTGACCTCGATCATGAGCCAGAGATGTTCGTACAACGGGGAAAAAAACAAGAACGGAAACCCTTCACTAAGATGCAGTGTCATGTAATCTCATTAGAATATACATGTATGTGCCATGTAACTCCTCCTTCTGACACTCCCTGAGTCACAAGCTGGTGTACAAAGAGAATTAATGCCCTTTGAGTGCCAGAGGGACACTCCCCCTTCCGGTACACGTGATCACGATTGCTCCACCACTGATGAAGTGATGGAAGGGGAGGTGCCCGGCGCGTTCTGCGCTTCACAGCAACTCCTCAGGAACGCAGAATGCGATCTCCCCTACAAAATATGATATCATGTTGCAGCTTGAGTACCAATCCCCATGATGTGGCATATACGTCTATAGGCACCCAATGAGTAGACACAGAAATATGCTGCATATAAGTGTGGTTATAATTTGTGTCACCTAATGATTTCATATTTCCTCCCCAAAGTCACAAGATAACTTGGCTGTGAAAAATAGGTGCAGAATAGCATAGTAATAAATTAGTAGATGTGTGAATTTTTTCACAAATTTTTCTTACATTTTTGCATCTTTGTGAAAGTTTCCATCGTTTGGAGATTCATGAAAAAAAAAACATTTTCACAAGATCATAGTAAAATGTTGCCAATTTCATACATTTTGCAAAATGGCAGGATATATTGTTACATAGTTGAGTTTGAAAAAATACATACGTCCATCAAGTTCAACCTATGCTAAATTTAGAGGGCAGATACTTATCCTATATTTGTATTTACAGTATATTGATACAGAGGAAGGCAAACAAAAAACCCCATTGACATATCATCCAATGATATCTCATAAGGGGAAAAATAAATTCCTTTCTGACTCCAAGAATTGGCAATCGGATGACTCCCTGGATCAACATCCTTCCCATGTTTACTTATTTGGTATATCCCTGTATACCTTTGCTTTCTAAAAAAGATGTCCAACCTTTTTTGAACAAATCTATTGTATCTGCCATCACAGTCTCCATGAGTAATGAGTATATTAAGCACTGTCACCTTGCACGTTGATTCTAATGCTTGGAGACCTTTTTTTGGCAATTTCCCTTTTTTTTCTGGGTCATGAACATCAGCAAAAATGTCTCACATTTTCATTGATTAGAACTGATGTCCCAGTTAAATATGCTGTAAAACCGCCTACCGCTTAGGAAGATTTAGACTATTTAAATGAATGGTGCTTAAATCTTCCCAAACAATGAGGGAAGGACTTCACAGACTAAGGGACATTGATAAAATGCTTCGTCTAACATTACTTTTATAGCAAATAGCCATCTGTGTTTCTTGATAAAGAGAACTCACATCATCTTTCTGATCAAATGATTTGCTAATGCATATATGTCTGGCAGCATTCTCTTTACACACAGAAGAAATCTATGGCTTGGGGAAAACGGCTTTTGAGCTCAGATTTAGCAAAGCATCCTCTCAATAATGTGTCCCTAGTAAATAATATGAATACTAAAACTTTTAATCAGATAGGATGTCAGGGTCAGAAGCAGAGTGAGGCAGGCAGGATTGAAAATGAATATTTCACGCTTATATTGGACTGACAGATCAAGTGGCGTTTTACTATCTCAATTTACAAACATCATTTATGGGCGGGTAAGGGAGAAGTAATAATCATTGCAATCAGACGCTCGGAGCCTCACTCTGAAAGCATGAAGACATTATAAAACTCAGCAGACAAGACAAAAGACCATACAGGAATAACAGCGTCAAGGACGCAACATAGCGTACGCCAGGGGTGGCCAACTCCAGTCCTCAAGGTAGGTTTCAGGATATCCCTTCTTCAGCACTGATGGCTCAATAAGTGGCTCAGTTGAAGACTGCACCACCTGCGCTGAAGCAGGGATATCCTGAAAACCTGATCTGTTGGGGGGGTCTTGAGGACTGAAGTTGGCTACCCCTGGTGTAAGCAGATGTCTAATCCCAAGAGCTTGCAATAAAAAGTCTGATACTCGGAGGAACTTCCATGGGTGCCAATGTTTATCATATCTGTAACAGAAATGTCATGATATTCATTACAGAAAGACACAAGTTTATATTCTAACCAAGGATTGTCCATTGCAGACGTGTTTCACGTTATCTATGCCGGAATAAATGTGCCTATCTCCAGATAGTGCTACGGATAAGTGCCCAGCAGTCGGCATATACTGTGTACTGTACAAGTGAACCTCATTTTAGCTCCCGACTCGTGTCTCTTTAACTTAAGGACGGCTTGAGTACTACAGATGAAACACTAATGTGTCCAATTCATTGAGTGTAATAACAAGCCACGCCATGTCAAGGGATGTTCCTCTAATCCACTTCTAATTCCAAAGCACAGCCCCTGTAATGCACGCTCACAGTTCCTGCAGAATGCTCTATTACCCACATGCCCTAAGCATACAGTATCAGGGATATCCTCGTGCATATTCCACATTGGGAGAGGTTGTTATCTTTTTAATGTTACAGTAAGCCAGCTTCAATCCGAACACATAATCCCCCCCCCCAAAAAATACTGCTCATAAACTTTATACTGAAGCACAGCCTGAAGTAGCATTTTATCTACTGCAGGAGAGACCAACTCCAGTCCTCAAGGGCCACCAAGAGGTCAGGTTTGAAGTATATGCCAGCTTCAGCACAGGTGGTGCAGTCATTGACAGAGCTACTGATTGAGCCACCTGTGCTGAAGCAGGGATATCCTTACAATCTGAGCTCTTGGTAGCCCTTGAGGACTCGAGTTGGCCACCCCTCGTCCATTGTGTCAGTAAAATGTCCTCATTATCTGGTAACATAAGGACAGCCGGAATCCAAGCTCCACTGTTACTGGGGATCCAGAGAGAGCGGTGAAATAAGCAACACCTGGTAGGGTGCGCGTGCCTCTCCTCCCTAGCGGCTCATTTAAATGGTGCATTCTTTTGGGTGAACATGAGCATACTGTATTTCATGAGCGTAGGTTACATGAGCATTTCAAAAGCTCCCAAATCTCTTAATGACACAGGTGCAGTAAGACTGACTGTCCCCAGCATCGCGGACGAAGAAGCAAAAGTCTGTGGCGCTGGGGACAGTGTCTGTTCGGACCTCCCACGGCGTTAATCCACCTGGGCCGCCATCGCGCCATCACAAACCAGTCTCTGCTAAAATTGTAGAATGGGACACAGTCAAGAACCAGCTTGGTCAGCCCATTTCCCTGCAATACATGCTGTAATACCTCAGACACCATTTGATTTTTGATTTCCTTATACAGGCATACCCCGCATTAACGTACGCAATGGGACCGGAGCATGTGTGTAACACAGGCACACCCCGCATTAACGTACGCAATGGGACCGGAGCATGTGTGTAACACAGGCACACCCCGCATTAACGTACGCAATGGGACCGGAGCATGTATGTAACTATGTAACACAGGCATACCCCGCATTAACGTACGCAATGGGACCGGAGCATGTATGTAACACAGGCACACCCCGCATTAACGTACGCAATGGGACCGGAGCATGTATGTAACACAGGCATACCCCGCATTAACGTACGCAATGGGACCGGAGCATGTATGTAACACAGGTATACCCCGCATTAACGTACGCAATGGGTCCGGAGCATGTATGTAACACAGGTATACCCCGCATTAACGTACGCAATGGGACCGGAGCATGTATGTAAAGCGAAAATTTACTTAAAGTGAAGCACTACCTTTTCCCCACTTATTGATGCATGTACTGTACTGCAATCATCATATACGTGCAAAACTGATGTAAATAACGCATGTGTAACAAGCTCTATAGTCTCCCCGCTTGCGCACAGCTTCGGTACAGGTAGGGAGCCGGTATTACTGTTCAGGACGTGCTGACCGGCGCATGCGTGAGTTGCTGTTTGCCTATTGAGCGATATGTCCTTACTCGCGAGTGTACTTAAAGCGAGTGTCCTTAAACCGGGGTATGCCTGTATATTGACAATGGCGGTATGTAATCCCAAGCTTTGTAACATTTCTTTACTTTATTAGCCCACCTCTGTTGGGAAGCTACTCCATGAATCCACTACCTTTTTCGTGAAAAGGTTCTTCGTCCCATTTCCCATGAACCTGCCTGTCCAGCTTCAGAGCACGACCTCTTGTTCTTACACTTCTTTCTCTGACACATGCATCCCTCCTGTACTTTGTTACAATTTCTTATGTATTTGAAAGTTTCAATTATATCCCCTTATCCATTCTCCCCGCTGTAAATATAACGGTTATTTAGTCTTTCCTAAAATGTTTCATGGTGTTCGCATTGCACCATCGGCAATTTATTTATGTCCTTCTTTAGATATGATCTCCACAACTGAACACTCTTGGTCAGGTCTGACCTGTGATCTATAAAGTGGAATATTTAGTGCTACTCTAATTTTATTAGTTAATTAAGGAGTGAAAAGAGCATCTCACCTGTCCATATACTTCACCCCCAGGACCCTGCCTATCCAATCAGCACAAGTGTAAGTTACAATTTCTCAGCCACACAATCGTGATAAACCTTATCTTCATTCCACACCTCCCCCCTCAGTCCTGACCATTACACAATTCTCCATTTCTGTTTCAGTTAAAACCCCCCATTAATAGTCAGAGCACATCGGAAGCAATGCACAAACATTTTTTTGTCTTCTAACATTGGAAAGCTGAGCTGCCCTGGCCCTGCAATAAAAGAACCGAATCATTAAACTGGCTTTTCACTCCATTTTAACCAAGGGCTCCAAATGGGAACCAACTGAATAGAGTCAGTGTACAAATGATGCCTTGTTTTAATGTCGGAATACTCCCGCAGACGGCATTGTGAATGCAGGTGGGAAGGCTGAGTGAGAATCATGTGTGGCTCAGGGAGGGAGATAAGAGGAGACTTCACAGCCTCACAGTGCAAATATCAGGAATGTGTTTGTCCTTCTTGTACATCTCGGTCAAGCAATCCAATGATTTGTGTCGTAATACAGGGTTTAAGGCTGCCGTCCAGTGGCACAACCAACACAACATAATCCTGAATCCACGAACGTGGTATTGTTTCAGTTCTGTGAGGGACCCCAGGTTATAAAATCGATTAGATAAACCAGCAGCCACTTCAGTCTTAGTTCTGTTCTCTTAGAAAATCTCAGTCCTGATTAGAGATGGGCGAATCCGCTGATGTTACCCCCGAAATCCGTTTCGTGGTATAAAATCTGCAAACTGATTTGGGTGGTTTGAATCCACACAGATTCATCAAAAGCCGCCATTGGATAAAACCCGTGGACGGATTTGTAGAACCCAGTCTGTGGGTTCAGCAATCTGTTGGTGGAGGATTGGATTCTATAAATCCGGCCACAGGTTGCGGAATCCGCGGAGGGTATCGGTAATAATAATAAAAAATCTGCAAACTGCGAATCGCCCTTTTTAAGATTGATCCAGTGAAGTCCGTGGACCAAAGGAACCGCCCGATCCGCTGCGGATCCAAATCCGCTGCAAAAAATGTCCCCATCCTTAGTCCTGATCACTGCATCTTTGTAATTACAGCAGCAATCTCCCATAATATAGTAATGAGCCTCTAACTCCCCATTGCAAAACAAAATCTGTATTTTTTTTAAGGCATTGTGGTCATTTCATCATCATGCTCATATTTGCATAAAAAAAAAAAACCATCACAAAGATTTCTTAGACTTGTCATGTCCGTCCTTCTAACGATAGCTGGATATTTAAATTCCACTCTGGTATTTGCTGTAAATATATTTCTTTAAGTATTGTTAGTCTTGGAGTTTAGAGTTGATATATAAACCACTGTTCTGTCAGAGGGGCCACTCAGGCAGGGAAAGGGATAAGATGCAGATTCTTTTGATTGCTAACTTGTCTGTCTGACTTTTTAACCAGTTACCTTTTTTCCAAAAGTCGCAAAGCCAGTGATTACGTGCCACACGATGTTGCTAATATTTGCACAACTGCAACACTGTAAGAGTAAACAGTCACTTGGCAGCTGGCGCTGTTTTGGTGGCTACATCCCTTCGGGTGCAGATTATAGCACATGCAGCACCCTCCAGCTGCAGATCTTAATCCAACAACAAGGAAAGCAATTTAGCCTAAACTAGTCAAAAGTGCCAGCAGCATTTTATAGCATCTCACTCATGCACGTGCTGCTTACATTAATACGGAAATATTACCAAAACCCAACTGGTTTGGAAATAAGTCTTAGTCAAGAGGAGAATGTTGGAAGATCGGGGTCAAAAAGGGTGTAGTGAATCTGGCGTGCTGTACAAAAGTGCAGTAGATGTGACCTGTGTTGTTTTCATGACTCGAGGAGTGTTTCAGTACAGTTTCAGCAAATTGCAGATGCGAGGGTGTTAGAAGGGGGGTTGGAGGCTGATAATTATGACATGCATTTATAGACAAGACATACATCAAACCATCATATTCACATCACAAAACTGTGCACTCTAAGTGTGACAAATCCATAGTAAAGTCCTTCTGTCCTGGAACAGGATTGTGGTTTTCTGTCTTCAGGCTGCCAGCGCTCCTCAGCCTTTCTGTTGCAACAATATTGTGACCCCTTGTGGGTTACTTGGCTTCAGCTAGTTGCCTTGGCAATCTCCCTGCCAGGTGGTATTGTCCCAGCAAATGTCCCATCAGCCCAGACCAGCATGCTGTCTCCTAGTACCAGCAGCCATCCCGAGCAGTCATCTCTCCTATCCTGGTAAAGTTACTGGTTTTTACCTATCCCTATATCTTGCATTTCGCCCACTGCCCTCATAGCTCCCTTCCCTTCCATAGCTCCCCTTCCCCTCATGTTCCAGTGTTCCCTCAGTACTTTCCCCCCCCCTTTTATTTGTAAATAAACACCTCTGCAAGTAAGAAGGTTCCCTTGCTTGATATGTGGGATTGAGTTAACCTGCCTGTCCCTACTCATCTTATCAGGGTGTGCTTGGGCCAGAACACCTTCGGTGGCAATTTCTTTCTTCGTGTATTGAATATATAATTTGTAATCATTTTAAGACATTTTGTTTGTGGCTGCAGAGCAGATAATTGCCTGGTTTATTTCCCTTTCTTCCAAACGTGCACTGTCATTTATCACTGAGTCAGTTTCATTGTTGACATTCAGAATAACAGATAAACAGCCACCGCTTGTAAATAAGGTTGAACACACCATGCCGCAGAGATCACTAAACGGGGTCTCCAGTATGCGCAACAAAACGAAAGGTTAGGGGCAGGATCCCCGTCTCTATCAGCTTGTACCCCATTGTACAAACCACGGCTTACATTACATACAGTCAGCTTCCCAGGGGATCTTCTCTGTAGACTTTCTATTGGAGACCACATGGGTAGTCTCTCTATTTTTATGACAGTACAAAGCCGTTGGTTGGCATTTGGTCTTCACTGTGTTTGATTTCCTGCCACAACAAAGTTGCTTTTTTGCAGGTCTGTCCCTGGCTTTCTGTCTCTCTGTGACAGTCCAGTACCGGGGTCTGCAAACTTAAGTAAGGAGAGCCTTTTTCTATCCGCAACACATGCAGGAATGTGAATACACCCCCTACAAACATATTCAGTACATATACTGTACACACACACTAATACGTATATAACCATTGACGTAGGACCAACTACTGTAACTTCAATCTGAATTAGGGGAAGAAAAGAAATACTCCCCCCTCCCCCCCCCCCCCTCCCCAATTCTCCCCCCCCTCATCTCTCACTAAATCCCACATCCCACAACCCCCACACACTCAATTCAACACTTTTACCTAGTGGCACAGTGAGAGTCCTGCTCTGGTCCTATGTCGCTAGAGTGGCCGCGCGGGTGGATGCAGAAGTTGGGTCCGACTCCCAGGTGGCCCGAACATCGGGCACCCTGCGCCGCTGTCAAGGTAAACAGGCTGGGCAGGGGGAGATTGACCGCAGAGTGAATGCCAGGCCCCAACAGCAGGAATGCAGAAGTGTGACCCGACCTCTGGCTGGACACAACGTCAAGTGCCGGCTGGCCGGGCCCCCGAACAGACCCGGACAGAGCCACATGTATTTACTCAAAAAGACGCATGCGCCTTGTGAACTGCAGGATGTAGACTCCTGGTCCAGTGTAAGAAGTGAACCACTTGCCATGTTGTATTGTGATACCAAGAAAGCTAGAAGTCTTTGCCACGCATGATTTCTTTTTCCAATGTGATTGTTCTCTGGAATTAGGTTAATGCAGCCGCCTGAAAAGTAGGGTCAGCAGCAGCTCCCAAACTCCAGAACAAGTGCAGCCTCATCTCTCATCAGGGATCTGTCATTCATTGTGTAAGGAAATCTGCCTTTTATCTACTCTATCTTTACCAGAAGCTGTCACCGTGGTCAAAGGGAATTATGACTGGAATTTCTTGCTAAGGCAGAAACAATACATGTCACCAATAGGCAGAGACGTTGAGAGATATAAAAGTGACATAAGCAAAGGAATTGACTTGGAAGGGATAGGTTCTGACAGCTGTGTGTTCCTCAAACCTGTGATCAGAGCAGTTTGTTGGCTTTATCATATAATTCCAGAGCACAGCTGCTTCTCACGACAACCTTGAACTTTTCTACAAAAGTTACAACTCAACAGTCTTTTACTTTTCATAGTGTACTATTATTGGCAGGATAATTAATATATCTCCCACCCACATGGAAATCCATTGTATATATATATAGGTGAAAGGCTGAATTCATTAACAGATCTATAGATAGAGGTACAGGAGTTCAAATTCATTATTACATACTTGTCTATTCGTAGATGGTAGCTACATTGTATCCCAGAGGGTTATTTCTACAAACATTCCAAATGCTGAGATGTTAATAAGCACTGAAATAGTGTGCAGCATCAGCAGCAGCTGGTGAAGGGGGCAGCCCAGCTAACAGCTGTTCCTAAAAGAGGGTTGGAGTGAGTTTCTGAAAAGGTTGCATGTGATTACACTGGAGAGGATCTGCTGCAGGACTTTGTCACACAGTACAGTGTTGTTGCTATTTTTACACACTTACATAAAATATTATTATTATTACTAAACCATTTTTAAAAAGTCACCTATACAGACATCACAAAAGACAAAAAGTCTCAGTGCTACGTCCAATGTCAAATGATATCGTTAGTATAGCATAGTATAAATTAATACTTATCTGTTTTTCTTCTCAGAAGTGAGGGTCATTTACTTAAATTCTTGGCCAAAGCATTTTAAACTTGCAAACCGCGTCACGCTGAGACCTCTCTTGCAAGTCCTAACACTGCAGCACTCGCACAAAGCTCTCCTAACCTCTCTACTGGAGAGAGAACTGTCTTAAAGCAGAAAAACGTAAAATCTTATATGTTGTTTTTTGAAATAAATGAGCTCTGCAGTATTAGATAATAGTGACTGTTTTTGTTTTGTTTTTGTTTGCTCACCTCTTAATGCCCTTTTTAACCAGCATTAAAGCATCCTTTGATTTCTATCGCAGGGTTTAGCACACCTCCTCAGGAGTGCAAGATCCTTGCAACACGTTTCTGTTTGGGATAATTTGTTGCCAATGTTCCCAGCAGTTTGAGCTGTAAACTGTAACAATATTACCGCTGTAATATGATACATTGTAGCTGCAGGCGGTTGAATATCCGCCGCCCCTGGGCACCTCATTGTTGCTGCCGCCCAACTCCTCCTTCTGAACGGCAGCGTCAAATGACGCCGCGGATGTCACCATCGTGACGTCGCATGCCATGGTAACGCGACATCATGATGTAATTTGACGCTGCAATGTCGCATTGCCATGGCAACGAGATGCTGTGTGACGTCACTTTGGTGACGTCCGCTGTGGTTCAGAAGGAGAATGAGGGCGGCAGGAAAGGAGGCGGCGCCAACAGCTGACTTCCCATCAGGCCTGATAGGCCCAAGAGCGCGGCAAAGGTATATGGGGGGGAGAGGCGGACATTTTTGCCTTCCCAAAATTTTGACACCCTAGGCCCGGGCTTAATGGACCTAATGGGAAATCCGCCACTGCTGCTGAGTTACACTGACTGAAGGATTGACTGAAACTGAAAGGCGGCCATTATGTTAGGCACACAATCAGGATTTTTACAGCTTTATAACAGGAGCCACAAACAATTACCAGCTTAGGTAAGAGGTATAATTATACATTGCCACATGCTTTACATTTACACATGTAGAAGAAAAGGGGGGGGGGAAGTTGGAAAGTTGTATTGCTGCTTTAGCAGACTGCTCACTCACAGGTGCATAACACCAACTGCCAATAAACAGGTGGGATGGGCGAGCTTATAACCAGGGCGGAGGCGGCACTAACCTCCAAATTGTTTACCAATAGAAATTTACAAACACACACAGCCCCTGTAAGCTCAGAACCCCAAACCACCATACATGTTCATCTGGTCTACAAGATCCTAAATACAGCATCATTGTAGCATCTGTTATATTGTAGAATACATATCTTTTTGGCATATTCTAGTGTTGAATCGTCATATTTCCTTTATGTGCTGGGAACACCCACAATGTTCTGTACTAGTTTTGGGAGTGCTCAGGGTCCCTACTTTCATTCCTGTGCACCTAACGTAGCATATTCTTATTATATTTTGGAGTGCTTTTGTTATACTACACGAGGTCACAATCTCAGGACCACTCGTTTTGGACACAGATACTGTATATATGCTGCGGTCGACTTCCGAGCTTACAGGGGCTGTGTGTGTTTGTACATTTCACTCGTACAGATGTAGCAAAATGAAGCGTCTTCAGTGCCACTGCCACGCATGCTCTGTGGTGGTCCTGGCACCGGAGGATTAATGCTGCAGGGGGTCCCATTTGGAAGCATGGACCCCCGCAGCTCGATGGCGGCAGACACTGCGGTGCCGGGAACAGTGAGTCTTACCACATCTGTACTATTGTTTCTGCTTGTTCCCATCTACTAGAGGGGAGCGAACGAGCGTTCAGTGCAGACATTCTCCGCTCATATGGTTTCCGTTTATGTGTGCAACTTTCTTTTGCAACAATGTTCTGTATTTGCGTTCACCTAATGTTCTCTCTCAGTCATGAATTTCGGATGGCACATTTTTGGGGCGGAGTTGGATCCGCAGCAAAATCGCCCGGTTCCTTGGGTCCGCGGGTTTCCATGGATCATCTGAAAAGGGTCGATTCACGTTTTGCGGATTTATTATTATTATTATTAATATTATTATTGTCATTACATTCCACGGATTACGCAATCCATTAGCGGATCCTTAAGAAACCGCCAATAAGTTGCTGAAACCACAGATTGGATTCGACAAATCCTTCAATGAGTTGCAGCCAAAGGTGAATTTTGATGAATCCGCGCTGATTAAAACCAACCACATCTGTTTGCGGATTTTACACTGATTCCCCGATCTCTAGTCATAAACCCCATAAAGGGCAAGTGACCCGTAGCTGTATGTGACCTTGTCAAAGTGACCCAAGCCTGTATGTGACCTTGTCAGTGTGACCCGTGGTAGTATGTGACCTTGTCGGTGTGACCCGTGGCAGTATGTGACCTTGTCAGTGTGACCCGTGGCAGTATGTGACCGTGTCAATCTGACACGTGGCAGTATGTGACCTTGTCAATGGGTGTATTGTATTATTTATTAGAAGAAATGGCCAAATAAAAAAGGAGGAAATAAAGTATTAAGACGCATATTTACCATGGTGTGCTGCTCCATATAACACCTCCCAGCACGGCGTGGTAAATCACGTTATAATACAGCACGGCGTGGTACAGCACGTTATAATACAGCACGGCGTGGCACAGCACGTTATAATACAGCACGCTTGGTCCACATTTATACAGCGCACAGTGTTGTACAAGCGACGTTTAATACAGCACGGGCGAGCACTGCCGGTTCATAATACGCATCGGCGTGGCACAGCACGTTATAGTACAGCACGGCGTGCACAGCCGTTATAATCAGCACGGGCGTGCACTCAGTTATAGTTACAAGCACGGCGTGGCACAGCACGTTATAGTACAGCACGCGTGGCACAGCACTTATAATACAGCATGTTATAATACAGCACGGCGTGGTACAGCACGTTATAATACAGCACGGCGTGGTACAGCACGTTATAATACAGCACGCGGGCACAGCACGTTTTAATACAGCAGCGCGTGGCACAGCAACGTTATAATACAGCACGGCGTTGTACACCCACGTTATAATACAGCACGGCGTGGTACACCTTTATAATACATCACGGCGTGGCATAAAAGCACGTTAATACAGCAACGTACAGCACTCTGAATCGCCACGTCATACGCCGGTGAACTGTTAATACAGCACGGCGTGGTACAGCACGTTTAATACAGCAGTGCTGGGCCCAGCACTTATAATCCAAGCCCGTTTATACTACAGCACGTGCGTCACAGCACGTTATAGTACACAGCACGTGTGGCACAGCACCTTATAATACAGCAACGCGTGCACAGCAACGTTATAATCAGCACGTTATATAAGAGGCGTTACAACACTAAGACTCGCCAGCGTGGTACAGCACGTTATAATACAGCACGGCGTGGTACAGCACGTTATAATACAGCACGGCGTGGTACAGCACGTTATATTACAGCACGCGTGGCACAAGCACGTTAAATACAGCACGTCTGTCACACACTTTATGTCAGCACGGCTTGGCACAGCACGTTATAATACGCACGCGTGGCCGCACAACTATAAACAGCACGTTATAATACCGCACTGCGTGGTACAAAAGCACGTTATCATACCAGCCGGCGTGGTCAGCACTTATAATCATCAGCACTTCGTGGCCGCAGTCACTATAAATACAACACGGCGTGGCCACACTATACTACCCACGCGTGGTACAAAGGCACTAATAACACAAGCACGCTGGTACAGCACGTATAGTATCAGCCGGCGTGTCAGCACGTACATACAGCACGTTATAATACAGCACGTTTAAATCCAGCACGTTATAATACAGCACACGGGTGGCACCGCAGGTTTAATACAGCAATGCGTTGCACAGCACTTATAATACAAGCACGGCGTGGCACAGCAGGTTATATCCAGCACGGCGTGGCACAAACGTTATAGTACGCACGGCGTGTCGACCGCCACGGTATAATAAGCACGGCGTGGCACCCACGTTATAATACAGCCGGCGTGGAACGCACTTATAATACGCAGTTATAATCAGCACGGTCTTGTACAGCCGTTAATCCTACAGCAATGGCGTTCAACAGCACGTTCTAATACACACGGCCGTGGCACAGCACGTTAGAATACAATCACGGCGTGGTCCACCGCACGTTATAATACAGCACGGCGTGGTACAAGGCCCGTTTAAATACAGCACGCCGTGGTACACACGTTAGAATACCGCACGCGTGGCACAGCACGTTATAATACAGTCAGCAGGTGGTACGCACTTATACTCCGCAACGGCGTGGGACAAAAGACGTTATAATACCGCACTGCGTGGTACAGCAACGTATAAGACACCGTTATATACAGCAGTGTTCATAATACAACACGGCGGTACAGCCCGTTATAATAACAAGCACGGTTGGTAACCGCACGTTTATAATCAGGCACGGTGTGTCACAGCACTTTATAATAGCAGCACGGTGTGTGCACATCAATGTTATAATACGCACTGTGTTTGGTACAGCACTTTATAATACAGCCACGGTCGTGGTACACATTATAATCCAGCACACGTGGCACGCATTATAATACACAGCCCACGGCGTGCCCATCACTTATCATACAACCCGCGTGGCACAGCACGTTACGTACAGCACGTCGTGGTAAGACAAGCAGTTATCATACAGCCGGCGTGGTACAGCACGTTATAATACAGCCCGGCGTTGTACAAGCACGTTTTAGAATACAGTCACTGCTGGTAACCGCACGTTTAGAATACACACGGCTTGGGTACCGCACTGTCTAATCAGCCTGCGTGGTAACAGCACGTTATCATCAGCATGGCGTGGTACAGCACTTTATAATACAGCACGCGTTGTACCACGCAGTTTATAATACACGCACACGGCTGTACAGCACGTTACAGCAGCACGCCGGGTACAGCACGTTATATACAGCAACGGCGTGGTAACAACAGCACGTTATAAATCCCGCACGGCGTGGTACACAGCCTTATAATACAGCACGGCGTTCACAGCAGTTATAATCAGCACGTTTAAATACAGCACGGCGTGGCCAGCACGTTTATAATACAGCACGCGTGGCACAGCACGTTATAATACAGCACGTTATATTAACACACGTCCGTGTCCAGCCGTTGGGGGGGGGGGGGGGGGCTTTCTAATAGAGCCTGCGTGGTACAACAGCACGTTATAATACTGCACGCGTGTTACAATCACGTTATCATACATCACGGCGGGTACATCAAGTATAAATACATCACAGGCGTTGGCACAGCACGTTATAATACAACAGGGCTGTTTGCACTCACGTTATAGTATCAGAGATAGACGAACCGCTTGTTACCTCCACGTTTATAATACAGCACGGCGTGGCACACACTTTATAATGAGCAGCGGCGGTTAATCACTTATAATACAGCACGGCGTGGCACAGCACGTTATAATACAGCACGGCGTGGCACGCACGTTATAATACAGCACTGCGGGCCAGCACGTTATAATACCAGCAAGCATGGGACCACACACTTTATAAACAGCACGGCGGGTAAGCCGTTTAAGACCACGCGTGGCACAGCACATTCTAATACAGCACGGCGTGGTTAACATCACCTTATAATCAGCACGCGTGGTACACACTATAATACGCACTGCGTGGCACGCACGTTATAATCCACACGGCGGGCACAGCACGTTATAATACGCACGGTTAAATACAGCACGTTATAATACCATCAACGTATATAATACACCGTTATAATTTCACATCACTTATAATCAGCACGGCGTGGTACAGCACGTATACAGACAGCACAGCGTGGCACGCACTTTATAATTACAGCATTGCGTGGCACAGCACGTTATAATACAGCACGGTGTGGCACAGCATGTTATAATACAGCACGGCATGAGTACGCACGTTATAATACATCCGCGCTTGGTCACAGCCCTTATAATTACAGGCACGTCGTGGCACAGGTCCGTTATATACAGCACGCGTGGTACATCCCATATAATACAGCCGGCGTGTACAGCACGTATATCAGCACGGCTTGGTACCGCACTTTATAAATACAGCACACGTGGTAATCACGTTATATTACTACGCACGGCGTGTAGCTTCATGTTATAATACAGCACGCGTGTTACATCACGTTATAATCCCGCACGGTGGTACATGCACGTTTATCAGCACGCGTGGCACAAGCAAACTTTTACATACAGCACGTCGTGTACAGCACTTTATAATACAGCACTTATCATAAGCACGCTGTGTACAGGCACGTTATCTACAGCACGTTTAATACAAGCACGGCTTGGAAGCAGTTATAATCAGCACAGCAGTGGAACAAACCCAAAAAAAACAGCACGTTATAAACGCACACATCGGGCACAAGCATGTTAGTAATACATGCACGGGTTGTACAGCACGTTATCATCAGCACCTTAAATACAGCAGGCGTTGTACCACGCTATAATACAGCAAATACACGCACTTCGTGGTACAGCACTTATATACAGACGGTTATACGCACGGCGTGGTACGCACGTTATCATACACCCGGTGGGTACAGCACGTTTAATACCACTTCGTGGTACAGCACGTTATAATACATCACGGCGTGGTACAGCACGTTATAACCGCCGGTGTGGTACAGCAACGTTATAATACCTCACGGCGTGGCACAAGCACTTATATACACACGCGTGGTACAGCCCGTTATAATACATCAACGGCGTGGCACCGCACTTTATAAATCAGCACGGCGTTTTACAGTCAACGTTATAATCAGCACGGCGTGTACAGACGTTATAATACAGCACGGCGTGGTACAGCACGTTTATAATACAGCAACGGCGTTGTACCAGCACGTATAATCCAGCACGCGTGGTCCAGCACGGCTTTACAAGCAGGGTATAATACATCACGGCGGGTACAAGCACGTTATAATACAGCTCATCGTGGTACATGGCACGTTATCAATACATCAAACGGCGTGGCACAGCACTTATAATACAGCACGCGTGGTAACCAGCACGTTATAATAAGTCACAGTTATAATCCAGCACGCGTGGTCCAGAGCATGTTATAATACAGCACGTTATAAATACAGCACGGCGTGCACACACGTTTATAATCCAGCACGGCGTTGTACAGCCCGTTATAATCCCTCACGGCGTGGTACAACGCACTTAAATACAGCAACGCACGCGTGGTACAGCACGTTATAATACAGCACGGCGTGGTACAGCACGTTATAATACAGCACGCGTGGTTACAGCGGTTAAATAACCTCACTGCGTGGTACGCACACAGTTATAATACAGCACGCGTGGTACAGCACGTTATAATACAGCACGTTATAATACAGCACGGCGTGGTACAGCAGGTTATAATACAGCACGTTATAATACAGCACGGCGTGGTACTCACGTTATAATACAGCACGGCGTGGCACAGCACGTTCGAATCCAGCACTTATAATACAGCCCACTCGTGTGGTACAGCATCGTTATAATACAGCCCTGCGTTGGTACAGCTGTAAATACAGCACGGCTGGGTCCAGCAGGTTATAATACACACGGCGTGGTACCACGTTATAATACAGCACGGCTTGGCAACAGCACGTTTAATCACGCAACGGCGTGGTACAACAGCCGTTTAATAATACAGCACGGCTGGTAATCACGTTATATACAGCCCAGCAAAAAGGCGTGGTCCAAAGCACGTTATAATACAGCACGGCTTGGTACCGCCACGTTTATACATGCACGGCGTGGTCAGCATTTTATATAAATAAGAACAGCACGGGCGGGCCATCGCGTTATAATACGCACGGCTTGGTACAATCACGTTATAATACCGCACGGCGTTGCTACAGCACGTTTAATACCGCACTGCGTGGTACAAGCACGTTAATAGCACGTGTTGTAACAGCACTTTTCTAATACAGCCGCGTGGAACAGCAACTTTATAATACAGCCCTTATAATACAGCACGGCGTTGACGCACGTTATAAAAGCACGGCGTGTACGCACTTTTAATACATCAGGCGGCGTGTTACCGCACGTTATATACAGCACGGCGTGGTACAGCACGGTATATCGCAGCAGGCGTGGTACACAGCAGTTAAATCACATTTATAATCCGCACGCGCTGTAAAGCACTTTTATAACAATACAGCATGCGGGTCCAGGCACGTTCTAAATACAAAGCATGCGTGGTACATCACGTTATATACAGCACGGCGTGGTACAGCACTTGTATAATACGCATGCGTGTACAGCACGTTATTAATAACAGCACTTTTATATACAGCACGGCGTGGCCGCACTTTATATCAGCAACGGTGTTGAGCTACAGCATTGCTTAATACAGCGGACGTTATAATACAGCAGGCTTTATATACGCACGGCGTGGTACAGCACGTTATATAAATGCGTGCACAGACGTTATCCACACCGGCGTGGCCCCAAGGAACACGTTTGATAATACGCAGCGCGTGGTACAGCACGTTATTAATACAAGCGTTAATCAAGCCCGTGGTAGCACACACGTTATAATACGCGCGACTGGTTCTAGTACAGCACTTAAATACAGCACGCGTCGTTGTACAGCATGTTATAATACGCGGCTGGCCGTGGTCTACAACAGCAGCGATTACACTAACAGCACGGTCGTGGACATGCACGTTATAATACAGCACGGCGTGGTACAGCACGTTATAATACACAAGTGTAGGTCAGCCGTATCACTACAGGCACGGCGTGGCCACCGCTTTAATAAAGCACTAAAACGCCGCCTGGTACAGCAGTTGATAATACAGACGCGTGGTCACAGCCTTAATTACACACGGATCGTGTACAGCACGTTATCATACAGCACTGCGTGGTACAGCACGTTACAACCTACAGCACGTTATAATACTACAGCACTGTTATAACTTACCAGCACGGCGTGGATGGCAGCAAGTTAATACGCATAGGCGTTCGGTAAAGTTAGCACGCAGTAATACAGCAGCGTGGTACGTACTAAGATACAGCACGGCGTGGTACCACTTATAATCAGAGGCTGGGTAATCAGCATATAATACAGCAAGTATAGCACGCCGGCGCACAGCACGTTTATATACAGCACGTAAACTGCGGGTTACACCGCACAGTTAAGTTATACAGATCAGCGCGGGCGTAAGCCACGTTTCAGAGAGCGTTGTGCAGCACTTATAATACAGCACGTCGTGCACAGCAACGTTATAGTACGAGCCGGTATATACAGCACGGTGACCGATGACACACACGCAGTGGTCAGCGTTATAATACACCGACACGGCGTGGCACAGTCACGTTAATACAGCGTCGCAAGTTTACAGCAGCGTGGGACAGCAGTTATAAAATACAGCACGGTGTGTGCACGCGACATTTTAATAATACACACGGTGTAACCGCACGTTATAATACACTCGGCAGCACAGAGTTAATAACAGCTGGACCGCACGTTATAATAACAAGCACTGGGCGTGGACCCGCACATTTATATACATGCACTGCGTGGTACCAGGCAGAGTTACTAATACAGTCGACGGCGTGTACAGCAGAGCTCTTATAAAACAGCACGATCTTATCACACACGTTAATTATACAGCAACGCGTGTGCACAGCACGTTATAATACAGAACGGCGTGGTAGCACGTTATATTAATACAGCACGGCGTGGACAGCAGTTCATAATACAGCACCGCGTGGCTACAGCACGTTATATACGCCCGCTGACAGCAGTAAACCGTTGGTGGCACGCCTGTATAATCACAGGACATGTGGCAACAGCACGTTATATACACACGTGGACAGCGTTATAGCACAGCGGTGGACGCGTTCATAATACAGCAGGACGGCAGCCTTAGGTACAGCGGCTGGACCTTTATAAATTACAGCCGCGTGGGTAACAGCACGGGTTAAATACAGCACGGCGGTGAGTTATACGCAAGGCAGTGTACCGTTATAATTGACATCACGCGGCGTGTACCGTCACTTTATATACAGCACGGCGTGGTAATCGCACGTTATAATACAGCACGGCGTGACAGACCGTTAGAATACACACCTGACTCGGTATAATCAGCACGGCGTGGCACAGCACGTTATATATCCTAAGCCCGTGCTACAGAGTCTAGCACACTGGTACAGCACTATAATACAGCCGCGTGGTACACACGTTATAATACCAGCGTGTGACCTCTATAAGCGGGGTCGGACAGCACCGTTATAACGAAGCACAGCGTGGAACAGACGGTTAATACAGCACCGGCGTGGCACAGTCACGTTAAAAGGCTATGGTACAGCATTAAAATCAGACCCGTGGTACCAAAGCACGCTAATACACTGCTGCACACGTTTCCACGGCCGCGTGGTCACGACCGTTACTATATCAGACCTCAGCACGTATATAATACAGCACGGCGTGTACACGCACGTTATATACAGCCGGCGTCGGTATACCAGTTCTAGCGTTAATACGACCGTCTATAGTACAAAGCACGTTCATAATACAGCACGCGTGGTAAGCCACGTTATAATACAGCACGGAGTGGCTGACAGCACGTATATCATACAGCCGCGTGGTATAAGCACGTTATAATACACCAGCACGGCGTGCGTCTAGAACGTTAGATAAACGTGTACAGCGTCTATAATAACAGCAAGCGTGGTCAGACTGTTATAAACGCACGGCGTGGTACCCAGCCACTTTATAAAAAAAACAAAGCTAGCGGGACATGCGTAAATACAGCACGCCTAGTCAGCGTAATACCAGCCGATGTGGTACAGCAACGTTATAACTACACACGGAGTGGCTAACGCACGTTATAATACAGGCAGTTCTTATGAATACGGCACGCGTTTAATCAGCACTTTATATACAGCCGGCGTGGTGCCGCTATATAAGCCTACGGTTTACACAGCACGTTATACATACTAGCAGTGGTTGGTAGCACTCTTATAAACAGCAACGTCTACAGCATGCGTGTACATCCACTTTTAAAATCGCACGGCGTGGTCACAGCACTTTATAATACAGCACGGCGTGGTAAGCCTTTATAATACAGACGTTATATACCAGCACGCGTGGTACCTGCGCATTAACACGACGGTGGACGCTAGAATACAGCATTGCGCGTGGGTACAGCACGTTATAAAACAGCAGGCGTGGTTACAGCCGTTATTCACAGCACGGAGTCTTATCAGGTTATAAACGCATGCGTGACAGCTTTCCCTATAATACAGTCACCGTTAGACATTCAGCGCGTCACAGCACATCTTTATAATCAACAGCACGTAACCAGAGGCGTGGTACTCATACGCACGTTATAATACAGCACGGACGTGGTCACAGCACTCATAATACAGCACGGTGCGTGGCTACACACTTATAATACAGCACGGGTGCCAGGCGAATTCACAGCACGTTATGAATAGCAGGGCCACGACAGATACAAGAAGCGTGGTACAGCACGTATAACACACGGCGTGGACAGCAACTTATATACAGCACACGTGGTAACCGCACGTTATAATACCATCACGGTGTGGCCCAGCACTTATAATACAGCACGGCGTGGTTACACAGCACGGTTATAAACGCACGGTACAGCACAAGGGTCGGCAACACGTTATAAACCAGCACAGGCGTGGTACCGCACTGTTATAATACATGCCACTAGGGTGGCAACAGCAGGTATAATAAGCAGCACGGGGACAAGTTCACAGCACGGCGTTCAGATATAACCGTGCACACAGTTATATACACGGCACGTACAGGCGGTGGGTACAGAACGTCTATAATACAGCAGCGTCAACCCGTATATAGTACCGCATGGCGACCAGCAGTCTCGTAGATACAGCACGGTGTTGTACAGCAGTTATAATACAGCGCGGCATCAGCCCGTTATTTATGCGTGGTACAAGCAGCGTTATAATACAGTCACGTCGTGTGCACAGCGAAACCCGGCGGACCGTTTAATAAGGTGGAACGACTATACAGCACGGCGATGGTTACCGCAGCGTTTAATACGCAGGTAATGCAACAGCACTTATGCAGTGGCGCTTCTAGCTGTCATACCCCCACAGAGATGTGTCAGAATCATTTACTAACTACAACACGGCGTTTCGGTACCGCACGTATATAATACAGCACGGGTACGCATAAATACGCACGAATGCATACCGCACTTCTTACAGCACGTACGTATCCACGTAATACGCCGGCCGTGTCCGCACGTTATAATACACGCACGGCGTCACATGCAGTATATACGCACCGTGTGACAGCACGTTATAATACAGACGGCCAGTGGTGCAGCCAGTTACTTACGTCATGCGGCGTTGCAGCACGTTACTAATACGAGCGCTGGTACACGTTAACAAGTGGGCGTGGCACAGCACGTTATAATACAGCACGGCGTGTAAACAAATACACACGGCGACAGCACGTTATATACAGCACCAGCGTGGTACACGCACTTATAATACGCCGCTGCGCACAGCAAGGTTATAATGACAGTCGACGGGTGGATAACAGACGTTATAATACATGCCTTACAGCACGTAAGCCGGCGGTACAGCACTGTTATAAACGCACGGCGTGGTACAAACGCACGTTAATACAGCACGGCTGGTACAGCACGTTTTATACAGGGTCTGTACAGCAAGTCTATAATACGCACAAGTTATAATACAGCACCGCTGACACAGTATAATACAACCAGCGTGGACATCACGTTAATAAGTACTGCACGACGTGGCCAGCACGTATAAATACATCACAGGCTGTAAGCAGTACAAGCACGGCTTAACAATTAGAATACAGTCCAGTCCAGGTTGTCTTCCTGTCCAGAAGATGCCATATGGAGAAACAGCACTAAGTAAATATTGTCCTTTATGGCTTATTCAGTTAAATGGCCATATGGGGTTTTCCAGCATGGAAGGGGTCTTGTGGAGAAGCACTTCTTAGCAAATAAGGCGACAAATCTTATCATATGATCTGTATCTTTTATATCTATCCATTACATTTCTATTATTATTATTATTATTATTATTATTATAATTATTAATATTCCATCTGAAGATATCTTGGCATGTGTATTTCTACTTAGCAGGTCACTCCCTCTAGCTCTGTGCATTTTCCGTGTGGCAAGCTATTCAGGATAATCATGATGATTGATCATTACAAGTAAACAATTCATACAATCATAACATCCACTAAAAATCATGCCTGGTCACTCCAAACATTGGTTCCTTTGTGAGTTGTAATGCAGCAGAGCACACGCAGTCATCAAAGGTTTCCTTCCTATCACACAGATCCTTCTTTGATGCCAGTCCTTAGTATCAGGAGTGGTCAACTCCAGTCCTCAAGGGCCATCAACAGGTCAGGTCTTTTGTATATCCCGGCTTCAGCACAGGTGTCTCAATCAATCCCTGCTTCAGCGCTGATTGAGCTACCTGTGCTGAAGCAGGGATATCCTTAAGACCTGACCTGTTGGTGGCCCTGAGGACTGACGTTAGGTTGTGCCCCATAAAGAGGAGATGAGAACCTCTCCCTGCTGTATGCTCGGAGGGTTCACCTTCTGTAAAAACCTATAAAACAATAATAAATGTAAAAATACACTTATACTTGAGCTGGCTACATACATAGCCACACGCCATCGAGATGGAGACGGCATCATTTCGAAAATTATCATTCTCAGTAGATTAAATTGGAGTCTAAAGTGATACGCAATGGTCCTTATTCTGTAAGGTGTGATACGTGCAGATGGCGTGTCTATCACTGAAAGACTTACAATTCAATGTTCCTTATTGTTGTAAGGTGTGATACGTGCAAAGGGCTGCTATCGCAGGAAAGACATTACATTCAATGGTCCTTATTCTGTAAGGTGTGATCGTGCATAGGTGTGCTATCGCAGAGAAAAGACATTACATTCATGGTCCTTATTCTGTAAGGTTGTACGTGCAGAGGGCGTGCTATCGCAGGAAAAGACATTACATTCAATGGTCCTTATTCTGTAAGGTGTGATACGTGCAGAGGGTGTGCTATCGCAGGAAAAGACATTACATTCAATGGTCCTTATTCTGTAAGG
This sequence comes from Ascaphus truei, assembly GCA_036426205.1. Taxonomy (NCBI): domain Eukaryota; kingdom Metazoa; phylum Chordata; class Amphibia; order Anura; family Ascaphidae; genus Ascaphus; species Ascaphus truei. The sequence goes on along the minus strand of CM071579.1, from coordinate 21,560,353 downwards.
TGTGATACGTGCAGATGGCGTGCTATATCCATAAAAGACATTACATTCAATGGTCCTTATTCTGTAAGGTGTGATACGTGCAGATGGCGTGCTATCGCAGGAAAAGACATTACATTCAATGGTCCTTATTCTGTAAGGTGTGATACGTGCAGATGGCGTGCTATCGCAGGAAAAGACATTACATTCAATGGTCCTATCCTGTAAGGTGTGATACGTGCAGAGGGCGTGCTATCGAGGAAAAGACATTACATTCAATGGTCCTTATTCTGTAAGGTTTGTGATACGTGCAAGAGGTGTGCTAATCGCAGGTAAAGACTTACATTCAATGGTCCTTATTCTGTAAGTTGTGATACGTGCAGATGGCTGCATCGCATGAAAAGACATTACATTCAATGGTCCTTATTCTGTAAGGTTGTTATGCTGGCGATGCTTCTATCGCAGAAAACAATTACATTCATGGTCCTTATTGTGTAGGTTGATACGTGCAGATGGCGTGCTATCGCATGAAAAGACATACATTCAATGGTCCTTATTCTGTAGGTGTGATACGTGCAGATGGCGTGCTATCACATGAGAGCCATTACTTCAATGGTCCTTTATTCTGTAAAGGTTGATACGTGCAGATGGGTGCTATCGCAGGAAAAGACATTACATTCAATGTTCCTTATTCTGTAAGGTGTGATACTGCAGATGGGTGCTATCGCAGGAAGACATTACTTCATGTTCCTTATTCTGTAAAGGTGTGATACGTGCAGATGAGCTCGCAGGAAAAGACATTACATTCAATGGTCCTTATTGTGTAAGGTGTGATACGTGCAGATGGCGAGCTATCGCAGGAAAAGACATTACATTCAATGGTCCTTATTGTGTAAGGTGTGATAAGTGCAGATGGTGTGATAAGTGCAGATGGCGTGCTATCACATGAAAAGACATTACATTCAATGGTCCTTATTCTGTAAAGGTGTGATACGTGCAGAGGGCGTGCTATCGCAGGAAAAGACATTACATTCAATGGTCCTTATTCTGTAAAGGTGTGATACGTGCAGATGGCGTGCTATCGCAGGAAAAGACATTTCATACAATGGTCCTTATTCTGTAAGGTGTGATACGTGCAGATGGCATGCTATCGCAGGAAAAGACATTACATTCCATGGTCCTTATTCTGTAAAGGTGTGATACGTGCAGATGGCGTGCTATCGCAGGAAAAGACATTACATTCAATGGTCCTTATTCTGTAAATGTGTGATAGGTGCAGATGGCGTGCTATCGCACGAAAAGACATTTCATACAATGGTCCTTATTCTGTAAGGTGTGATACGTGCAGATGGCGTGCTATCGCACGAAAAGACATTTCATACAATGGTCCTTATTCTGTAAGGTGTGATAAGTGCAGATGGCGTGCTATTGCATGAAAAGACACATTGCATTCCATGGGACTTTCCACGCGATAACACAACATCTTACAGACTAAGGGCCAATGTCTTCTCTGGAAATAGTATCAGCTGCAAAATAAAAATGGAGGTTAGATACTGTAGCCGGCCTGGTTTTAAAATTCTAAAACTTGGTGGTTGGGGTTTATTTATAGCAAAAATATATTAGCAAAGTAGTATATATGTATATATATATATACTCAGGGCTCGACAAAAGACACACCCATCCCCCAAAAAATGTTTTATTGGCCCAACAATTTGGCTTCCCTTTGGAGCCTTTATCAAGAGCCGAAACGTTGGGCCAATAAAATACATTCCTTCTCACGAGAATAGTTATATTGTTAGCAGAGAACCTACTAGGTATATCGTATATGTCGTATCACAACATTGAAAAGCGAATTCAAATGGCCAAACTGGACCTAGCGCCGGTGAGCTCCTATCTTCGTAATTAGGGCTGTGTGAAAACACTTTGCACAAGTTCATGCCACAACATTTCACTAGGGTTGGTGCTCAAAATGTGCGTGGTCACCTGACCATACATATACCATGTGGCCTATAAATATGCCATTTTTACCAGATTTCAAAATGATGAAAGTTTGCCCATTTTAGAGCAAATGTAGGTTTTGCAAAAATCTCACGAAAATAGTGAAATTTCTGTAAAATTCACAAAAAAAATAGAAAACTACAATTCCCATCATTGGTGCTTTTTTTTACCCAGTAAACTGTGATACCAAACAGGAAAATAACGGTCCATGTTCTTATGCATCAACTTTCAGAACTGTAGTGTACAATGCCTCTTCTTCAGATGTGGACACAAATAACTCAATAAAAGAAAGTAGCAGAGATCAGTAATGTGCCCTATTGCAATTGTGACACACAGTCTCACCAAGACTGTAATCAATCACAAATCCGGGGACAGGGCACGGAGTCTGTTGCCAACGATGACCTTGTCACCTTGTCAGTGGAGTCACAGTGCTAATGCATAAGTGGCAGAGGCCAAGACTAGCAGGAGAGGAAATAGAGTACTTAATAAAGTGTGGACCTTATTAAGGGCAATAAAATACTAAGCAGTACTACTCTGGTAACACCATTCAGCACACTTAGTAAATAAGGTCCCTTACTGTACCTCTTATTCATGCAAAGTTGTCTTCCAGCCCAGAGAATCGCTTTTTAGTAAACATGGCGCAAAACATGTGCTCTGTAGAGATGGGCACATTTTTGGGGGCGGTTTTGGATCCGCAGCGGGTCGTCCGGTTCCTTTGGTCCACGGATTTCAGCGGATCAACCTCAAAAAGGGCGATTCGCGCTTTGCGGATATTTTCTGTTTTATTACCAAGCCACTCCGTGGGTTCCGCAGCCCGGGGACGGATTTGTAGAAACCAATCCGCGGATTTAGCAATCCGTTGGAGGGGGATAGGTCCCCCAGGGTGGGGAGGTGGGGGTGTTACCCCATTGTATATCGTAGCTAAGGAATTGCATGTCCAACGTGTTTGCTGAATCCGCAGATTGGATTCCGTCAATGGTTTGTATCCAATGGCGGATTTTGATGAATCCACGCGGATTGAGACCGCCCAAATCTGTTTGCGGATTTTACACCGCGAAACGTATTTTGGGGGTAACATCAGCGAAAATCCCGGAAACGGATTTTGCAGATTCTCCGATCTCTAGTGCTCTGTCTTGCGTTATCATTTATTTTACCCGTAGCATTTCTTCACTTACAGATGAAGTTATGGATAACTATTGCTGATTTATTAAACATAAAGAATGCTTACAGCTTGTAACACGGCTCGTAGTTATTATGATAGAAGGCAGAACCTGATAGACATGGACAGTATTCGATATCAGGGGAGAAACATTGGTTGGTTTATCTTCCACTTGTCCCTAATTAATACATGGTGCCACAAGGCTGAGGAACTGCTGTCACATTTATTTTACAGATTAAATACTGAGCTGATTTTGACATATTGATTCTGGGAGAGAAGAGATCAAGTTATATTGGTCCGGATATAACCATTAAAATTATATCATAATGAACTAAATCATTTAATGGTTACAATGTTCTATATATAATTCAATGTTTTATTATTTATTTTTAAAACACAAAACACACATGTATTTCATCTATCTTATCATATCTATTATATCTACCAGAATTGAAGGGAAAAAGGCAGAGAATAGCCACAATTGTGATTTTCTAATAATGGCTACAAAATAAACTCCTGATCAAAGCAACTACAATTTCCTCTGTTAAGTCTTAGTCCAGGGGGGCTCAACTCCAGCTCTCAAGCCCCCCCAAAGGGCAAGTTTTTAGGATATCCCAGCTTGAGCACAGGAGGCTCAATTAGAGGTTCAGTCAAAGACTGAGCCTCTGATTGAGCCACCTGTGCTGAAGCGGGTACTGATTGAGCCACCTGTGCTGAAGTAGAGATATTCTGAAAACCTGACCTGTTGGGGGAGCTTGAGGACCAGAGTTGAGCCCCCCTGTCTTAGGCGCGTTCTATAATAGGTGCGGACGCGCAGGCTTGTGCGAAGGCGCGTGTATGTGGTGCACACATTTTTTGTGTATGGTGGTCCGTGCTGCTGGGAGCGACAGGTTGGATATGTGTGTGTGTATGTGTGTGTATATGTATGTGTATGTGTGTGTATGTGTGTGTATGTGTGTGTATGTGTGTGTATGTGTGTGTATGTGTGTGTATATGTGCAATTTATTATATATTTTTTAAATGAAAAAAAAGACACGTTAGTAAAAGAATAAAATATTTATTAACATTGTGCACACACACACACACACACACATGGCGGTAGCGGAGCAAAACTTTTTTTTGAGTCTTCCTCGCTACTGCCCGGCTCCACGCTCACTGCCGTGTGCGCGGGCGGCCCTAGCATACAATGGCTGACTAACCACAGCCAATTATAACTGCCGCGCGCACGGCGCAGCAAGAGCACCCACTATATTACGGCCTTAGTCTGTATCAAGAGCAGCACATATAACATACAGTACCCACAATATTTTATTGGGATGTTTAGTGGTATATTTTCTTGGTATTCTCCCCTACCCTCACCCCTTCCTAAACCTTCCTAAACCTTCCTAGTCTCTCCAAAACCCTCCAAAGTTACCCACCTGATAGATCCAATCGCCTCCACTGTCCCCACTGTCCCCACTGTCCCCACTGTCAGACCAATCAGCATGCCACCGACAAGATTAAATCCAGAGACCTTACCCCAACCCCTGCCCTCTCAATGCCCATAACCCAAAGTGTATTCTGTATAGTTTTTAGCATCACCTAAAAATGAAACATACTGAAAGATGAAAATGGAAATGGTGTACGGGAACAGAGGAACCCTAATGTGTAACCTTATTGCCTATAGGGTTCTGATAAAGCATTGTGTATACCTTATTGTAAGGAGCAGACTGGTTCTCTGGTATATTATTTGTTAGAATAATTTTAGGACATAGCTGCTTTATACATCTGTATGCCAATAGCACTTCAGTAATTTGAGCTATTTTGTGCATTATCTCCCATTTTGGGATATCTTTCATCATACAGTTATTTATTTTTAATTGCATCTCTGATGTGTTTTTGTTTTCTCTGTGAGCACTTGTTTTTCTACAGGGAAAAGGGAAGTACATAGATCTAACAGACTCTAGGGAACGGGCCAGAAGAAGGGGCTAGGAGCCTCGAAACGTTGCCCCCCTTATTTCCCTGTTTTTTCCTTGATCTTTTTTTCCCCACCTTCCCTCTTTTCCTTGTCTCCTTAATAGTGTCTCGCTTATATTGTTCACACCTCGTTTGTAAATGTTTTGATTGCTGTAAGCTACTTAGTTCTTTGAGTTATATAACTGGGTTTTGCTATTTTTTGCATCTCTTGTGATAATTAGCAAATGATATGATTTATTTATATATATATATATATATATATATATATATATATACACACACACACGTGTATGTTTGTTCTACGCAATTGCAACAATAAAAATTTTAAGTTTTTTGACAAACATCATTGCCATTGTATCATTATTAGAGTGTTGGGAACTCCACCCATGTTATGTATTGTAACCCATAACCCGCCATAACGTTCCCACCCCTACCCCACCCCTACCCCACCAACCAAGCAAGTTTTTCTAACTAATGTACAGCACCCTGGATAAGGGCGCTATATACATGTTGTTATAAATAAATAAATGCAAGGAATAGAGTAGGGGCGCGCAAGGTAGTGTAAAAACAGAGATACAAAACTGGTTAGTATGGAAAAGTAACTGCCAAGGCAGTCAAGCAACTTAAACCAATCCTATAGGGTACACACAATGGTGTAGGGATGTGCAGGGGTAAATGAAGCTCATAGGATTGGTTTAAGTTGTTTGACTGCCTTGGCAGTTACTTTTCCATACTAACCAGTGTTGTATCTCTGTTTTTACACTACCTTGCGCTCCCCTACTCTATTCCTTGCACCAACTTGAGGATCGCGGGACAAACCTCTTCGGGTCGAGCTGCAGCATTCACGTCGGGCCAGAATTATATTTTATTCTCGGCCGTATTACGTGTTACGTTTCATCCAGAACGTTATTTCGTTATTATGGTTACATTGGAGCGCCTTAGTTTTTTCCAACCATAAATAAATAAATGAATGATACAACATCAACATCTTCCATGAAAGATGTCACACGGCTGAGAGCTTTCTCGCTACTGAATTTCCAACGTAAAGTTTAAAGTGTCAATGTCCCATTAATGACCACAGAGCCTTTTCTTCGTACACTAATTGACAAACTGGCTGAAGGCTGAAGCTCTGTCTCTCTCAGCTGGAAACGATGATTGCCTTGGACTTTTCTTCACTTCAGGTTAGAACTTGAGTTCATGCTCATCAGGGGAGCGATAACTACCGAGGACAACCAAATGCCCTCTTCCAGTGATCTTTCATGATTTGTTTTATCTCATTATCTCTGGGTAACAATGAGATCTTTTTCACTAACTTTAATTCACTTAACAATGACCATATTCAGTGAGAACATTCAATTTTTCCTTTACAACCAAATCACTGCTACAGTTTAAACAGTAATACTACATTCTCCATTTTTCCCATCTTTATTTGTATATGTAAAGCATGTGACAATGTATTATTCTACCTTCTTACCTAAACTGGCAATCGTTTGGTGCTCCTGTTATAAATATGTAAAAATCCTTGGGGTGTTACTAACATAATGGCTGCTTCAGTCAGTGTAACTCAGCAGCTACAATGTATCCTTATATTACTAAAGTAAGATTGTATATTGTTACAGTTTACAGCTCAAACTGCTGGGAAGATTGGTAACAAATGATTACAAACCGGAAAGTGTTACAAAGATCTTGCACTGCTGTGGAGGGGGGCTAAAACCTGCAATAGAAATACAAGGATGCTTTAAACCTCATTAAATATGGAATTGAGTTGGAAAATAAAACAAAAAAAATGAATTTATCTAATAATACAGAACTGATTTATTAAAAAAACAAAATGTAAGATTTCAAGTTTTGCTGTTTTTACACCCTATAGGTGTCTTTTTGGGGAGAAGAACCCAAATTACAGTTCAGCATAGACAATCTGCACTAATCCAAGGGCTGAATAATGTCTTTTGGATAAACAGCTTTACCTGCGCCCAAAGTTCAAGAGAAGTCGCCCTGACTTGCGGTTCCTCTGTAGCACTCTGTGCTGCTTCCTTCATTCCGCAGAATGGAGACATATTGTCAGACTGGAGAAAACCTCCACTTCAGCCTGGTCCCCCGAACGCCCTCCATCCCACACACATATATCTGCAGTCAGAAGAACGACATGCAGAATACAAGTCAGACTGGATTATAATCAGGGTTTACATTTCTATATTGTAACCAGTGGTTCCAAACTCCAGTCCCCAAGAACCACCCCCCCCACAACAGGTCAGGTTTTCAGGGTATCCCGGGTTCAGCACAGGTGGCTCAATCAGTGGCTCAGTCAAAGACTGATTGAGCCACCTGTGCTGAAGCAGAGACTGATTGAGCCACCTGTGCTGATGCAGGGATATCCTGAAAACCTGAAAACCTGACCTGTTTGCTGGCCGAGAGATCACATTCTGACAGGAATCAAGGTAAAATGTACATACACAAAAACAACCTCTAGAAATGTATCCTTGGGGGGTTCCCTGCTATGTGTGCTGTGAAAATACAACCTAAATACTGAATATAGGGCTTTAGTTAGGATTGTCCACCATGTAGTTTTATTGAATAGCTTTAAAAGCATTTGCATTGCGTTCTATGCAGCAGAAAGTGCATTGGCAGCACCGAGTAATTAAACAGAAATATGTTGATTTGATACAGACTCTGGCCTTTCTCAGTGTTCACAAAATTGCTGACCACCAAATAATCACTGAACTGGATCTATGTTAGATGGAGCTTGCGTTATTCTGCATAACTTTGAGCAGGCATTACATTAGCACAGGAGTGGCCCACTCCAGTTCTCAAGGGCCACCAACAGGTCAGGTTTTAAGAATATTCCTGCTTCAGCACAGGTAGCTAGTCATCAGTCAATGACTGAGCCACCTGTGCAGAAGCAGGGGTATCCTTAACACCTGCCCTGTTGGAGGCCCATGAGTATTGGCGTTGGCCACCCCTGCATTCGCATTTAAACAGGAGGGTGATGGGAAATATTGCAAGGTGCTGTCATTCAAGGATGCCAAGCTCACCCCTGAGTCGGTCACCCACCACAATGTCATCTGTGATTCAAATTCTTTTCTTTTATTTTGTAGAGACGGTAGCCCGAGGCTCCGTGTCACACGACCCCAGGCTTTGTGTTGTAATATTTTGTGCTTGTGTTGCTTTGTACAAGCTTTGCTTCCTCCATGGTTACCCATGAGGTCACCAACCATGCAAATTGGAGAAAGAATGTTTAGCAATAACCCCCCATAACCAAGACCATAACCCCCTCAGCTGGTCACACAGGGTCCCTGGTGACTATGGTAAATTGCTGCGGTGGAGCGTAGCCCTTCAAGAATCTGATTTGTGTATAATTCACATTTGGTGGTGGCAGCAGATTAAAGGTATAGTGTGAAGTAATGAGGGTATATATTATTCATTTGAAGGACCATTGTAGAAGGTGAAAAGTGAGTCAGCTAGTTAGCAGTGTGTATTCATCTTTGTCCCATATACAAGTCACATGCTCTCAGGTGTGCCGTACGTGACACATGGCACACGTATGCATTTGTTCTTTTATAACCTGTAACAGTTTACCTGTTACCTGTAACCTGTCCCCTGTTTAATTGAGGCTGGTCTGAGGAATTCAGCAGGGAGCTGGTTAATTGCAGCTAAAGATAATTAACCATTCTCGACCTGGCTAATCAGACAGGTAGAAAAACCTCCTGCTGGAAATTGCATTAGCCCAGGCACGAAAACGTTTCTTTTACTCCTCCACTCCCACAGTGGATAACAGAAGGATTCTGATGCCTCTTCTCAAAAAGTCCAACATCTATACTATAATTCTAAGTTGGATTCCGTTTTCCGTTCGTTTGTATGTCAGAAGCATCGAAATCTCACAAACGGCAACACGTAGCACCACAAAACTTTCACTGTACATTCTGCGGCGGATTTGTAGGTCAACGCAACTATTTTGAGCTTCCAATGTTACTCACCTCCCAAGTTATGGACATTCTAAGTTTCACTCGGCTGGACAGCAGTAAAAGCAGGGTGCGGGGGGCGTGGCTACTAAGGGAGGGGGCGTGTCCTTGCCTGGATGGGTCTGTGTGTGTCAGTGATTCTCAGCAGGGGCTCCGCGGAGCAGTCCCAGGGGTTCCGCCTGGCCGCCCGCACACACTGCTGCTCCTGCACCTCCCCCCTCCTCCCCTCCCCAGGGCTCCGCGGAGCTTTCCGCAGGTTCGCTCGCCCCTGGCCGCCCGTCGACACACTGCTTGTCTCTCGCTCCCCCCTCCTCCCTCCCCAGGGCTCCGCGGGAGCAGTCCCAAGGGGTTCCGCCTGGCCGCCCCACTCACTAGCTTCTCCTGCACCCTCCCCCCTCCTCCCCTCGGCTCCGCGGAGCAGTCCCAGGGGTTCGCCTGGCCACCCGCACTCACTTCTGCCCCTGCACCTCCCCCCTCCTTCCCTCCCCAGGGCTCCGCGGAGCATGTCCCAGGGGTTCCGCCTGGCCGCCCCGAACACACTCTGCTGCTGCTCCTGCACCTCCCCCCCTCCCCTCCCCCCAGGGCTCCGCGGAGCAGTCCCAGTGGTTCCGCCTGCGCGCCGCACACACTGTCTGCTCCTGCACCTCCCCCCTCCTCCCTCCTCCCCTCCCCAGGCTCCGCGGAGCTCCCAGGGTTCCGCCTGGCCGCCCGCCTCACTGCTGCTCCTCACCTCCCCCCTCCTCCCCTCTGCTTCCGCGAGCATCCCAGGGGTTCCGCCTGGCCACCCCACCACTCGTCACTCTGCTCCTGCACTCCCCCTCCTCCCTCCCCAGGGCTACGCGGAGCGTCCCAGGGGTTCCGCCTGGCCGAGCCCGCACTCAATGCTGCCTGGGCTCTCCTCCACTCCTCCTCACTTCCCCCCTCCCTCCTCCACTCCTCCTAGAGCGTGTCGGCAGTCCCTCGCAGCCTGAGATATGGGATGGGAGATCTTGGCCTGTGAGCTATGAGGGGGAGGGGGATCCGTGGTGCTGCTTCTGCAATCTTTGCATGTGAGCTACAGGAGGGGAAAGGCTGCTTCTGTAAACGTTCTTTGTGTGTGTGTGTGTGTGTGTGTGTGTGTGTGGTGTGTGTGTGTGTGTGTGTAGTGTTGCTGTATCTTTGTGTGTGTGTGGTGTGTGTGTATCTTGTGTGTGTGTGACATTGTGTGGCGTGTGTCGACTGTGAGTGTGTGTGTGTGTCAGTTGTGGTTGGTGTGTGTGGTTGTGTGTGTGTGTGTGGTGTTGGGTGTGTGTGTTGTGTGTGTTGTGTGTGATGTGGTGTGTGTTGAGTGCCTGTGTCTGTGTGACTGTGTGTTTGTGTGTGTATCAGACAGTGTGATCTGTGTGTGACATGTGTGGTACAGTGTGTGGTGTGTGTGTGGTGTGTGTGTGTGTGTGTGTGTTGGTGTGTGTGTGTGTGTTGTCAGAGTGTCAGGGTGTTGTTGTGTATCACAGTGTGTGACAGACACTGTGTGTTTGTGCATGTGTGTGTGTGTGTGTGACATGTGTGTTTACCACAGTGTTGATGACATTGACAGTGTGTACATGTGAGTTGTGTGCATTGTACAGTGTGTGTGTGACATCGTGTGGTGTGGTACAGCTGTGTGTGCACTTGTGTGTGACACTAGGTGTTTTTGTACGCAGTGTGGGGTATTGTTGCGATCATGTGTGTTGTGTGAATGTGCCTGTGTGACATGTGAGTTGTGGTCGACGTATGTGAAGTGCTGTGGTGTAGCTAGTGTGATATTGTTTGTGAGTGCCGTACTTGTGTGGTGTGTGTGTGTGTGTGTGTGGTTGTGCTTCTGTGTGTTGGTGTGTGTGTGTGTGTTGTGTGTTGTGTGTGTGTGGTGTGGGTGTTGTGTTGTGACCGAGTGTTGGACATGTAATTGTGTGTTGCATGTGATTGTGTGTGTGTGTGTGACATGTGTGTGTGGCATGTGATTGTGTGTGGGACGTGTGTGACATGTGATTGTGTGTGATGTGTGTGATGTGATTGTGTGAGAGAGAGGAGGAGGGAAAGGATAGGAGAGAAGGGGGAGAGAGGGAGAGGATAAAGAAGGGAGGAGAGAGAAGGGAGACACGAGAGGGGAGAGGAGAGAGGAGAGAGGGGGAGATGACAGAGAAGGAGGGAGAGAGGAGTGAGAAAGGGGGGAGAGGAGAGAGGAGGGGGAGAGGAGAGGGAAGGATGGAGAAAGGGAGATGAGAGGGGGAGAGAGAGAGACATCGATCCGTGGGGGGTGATGTGAGATACAGGGGGGGTGATGTTTAAACCAAAATCATTACAAAATATATACACATTGTTTATTCAAAAGTATGAGTTAGTTATTATTTATTACCCCTACTGCTTTACACGTCTATTTTGTGATTTACATCCAGATAGGGGTTCCCCGAAATGTAACGACATACTTGGGGTGGGGATATGTGCCGGCAGTGGGGGAAGATGTACCAACGGGAGGGGGGAGGGGGGAATATGTGCCGCCAGCGACGGGAGATGTACCAATGGGGGAGGGGCCACAGCAGCGCGGGGAGATGTGCCGCCAGCAGGGGGGGGGGGGGGGGGGGACATGTTCCGGGCACATAAGCTAGTTATATATAAAAATCAGAGTAACACACAACATTGACAGTGTATACTATAAGAAGGACCAGCTAGAGCACTTGTCTTTTCCTCCGGTGATCGCGACTCCCACCGCCGTTCCAGCCGGCGTCCTATGTCACTTCCGGTATTCAGGTGCTCTCCAAATTCTGGTCCCCTGTCAACCCTAGGCTTCAGAATGCTTCTGTTATCCACTGTGGGAGTGGAGGAGTAGTGCCTGGGCTCATGCACTTTCATGTAAGTGCATACCTCACCACTGAATCTGTTGAAGATTTCTGTGCTTCACTATTTTGCTTTTTTTCTTACTCCCCCTTATTTTGAGGTGCGCTGATTTTCCTGGACATATCATCACTGATAACTGGGAACAGTTCCTTTTCAAGCAGCACCAACCCCATACTAGTTTAGGTCTCATTATATGTTGAGCGCTTCCTTAATTGCTATATGTCTCTTACATAACCTAAAATGTGTTCTTCGTTATTCCGTTTTGTAATTGTGACGCGCTTTGAGTCCCATTGGGAGAAAAGCTCTATATAAATAAAGTTATTATTATTATTATTATTATTAATAATAATTTATCCCTATACTCAGTCGTGAAAAAAGCTGGATCTCGGGGGTTCCCAGGCGATTTGCTAAGTATAATGTCAATCTCCTTTTCCGTTTCATATGAAATGCTAATTTGTGAAATTCTCAAATCACTGGATTCGCGTAACGCTAGGACTGCGCTATAATCGGGCCACACGCCATGTTTCGCTCAATGTCTGATGATATTTCGCTGGACGCGTACTCAGCGGGCCACATTATTAACCCTTTCAGGCTCGGTGAAACCTTTCGCAGATTATAAGGAAGGTATTTGGTACGGCTTCAACGCCGCTCAACAGACACGGTCAGGGGAAAGTTTTTGGAACTGTTCATACATTTGCCAAAGGATCCAGGAGGCACATTAAAACCTCTCGGGCTGTGCTATGTATATTCCCTTCAAATAAGAAAAGGGCAGAACTGCCATAAACACCCAGTAGCTGTGAAGGATTTAACAAATGCCTTAGTCCTTGAGAAAACGTCCAAGTCCCCAGAGCAGAAGGCATGACCAATGCAGGCTGTTGGAATTCTTCACCCGAGGACTGAGGTCAGTGAGCGGGAGAGGACCATAGATTTTCTGTCAGATTCTTCTATGAGTTACAATAATTCCTGAGCCAAAAAGCATCCGAAGATGTTCTGGGAAGTCTGTTTGATGAGATCCTTCTCAGAAAGCCTCAAGGCCTGTTGCATCCGTGGAGAAACTATCACATTTGCTTTCAGCTTACAGCTGTGACAATTTATGGTTTCTTTTTTTGATCGGATCATTAAACCTTCGAGAGGCCGTCTGCACAAATGTCAGCTCTGTAATAAAATAATCCCTTATTAGCCATAGCCTCTTATCCCTAAAATATTTTATATTTAAAAAGAAAAAAGATTTTTCAGAGACAGTATACAATTCAGCTCAAATACTGTATAAAATATGTGAGAGAAAATATTGGCCAGATACCCTCCCCCTATATACCACTGAGAAGTGCTACTCTGAGAAAAAAATGACGGCATTACAACTTTTAAGCATTTTGTGTCTTCTGTTGGAGCTGTAAGATTTTATAGGTAATATCAAATACACTGTGTTTTTGAGACTGTGGAATGTAACTGTATCGATTCAGTTCTAAATTAACTCGACTTTATGGACAATATTTCCTAAGCGGTGCTACAGTATGCCATAAGACATCTTTCAACACCGGAAGACACCTTCATGTGAATGAACTCTAAGACGACTTCTGGCACCAGAAGGGTGTTTTATATCTGAGCGCTACTTAGTAAATACACCCCTATATGTTTTCCAGGACCATATAATTCGGATAATGTCATATTCAAGAATGTAATGCCACAATGAGGAATTAAAGACAAAAACATTCCTAAAAGGATTAAGCCCGTGACATGAAAAAATAAAAATCTTATCTCATCATAGAGAATATACACCGAAAAATGAGACTAAAGCTATGAGATCAGTAGGCAGTCCAATAATACTAAGCAATTGAAAAACATTCTGTCCTAGACAAAGTGTAAATTGATATTCCGAGCCGCTTTCTCCAAACTTCAGTAATCCAACTATTTGAAAAGTCATTATTATGTTTAAGACAGAACAAGAAGATTCTCTACGCCACTGGTTTCACGTTCGGAGTACAAAAAAGCAACCAGCACAATCCCCTAAGAAACATGTTCCCAATGTTATCCGGCATTCAAAGAAGGAGAAGCCCCCTCGTACGTCCCTCGCCCAGTCAGAACACGCTCAGCACTCCACGGTGGAATGCCAAAAGAATGTCATATAAAATATAATTACATATATCACTGTCGTTTTAAAACCGTGAGGTGAGTGGGGGTTGGCAGTGCTAGTTAAGACTAATGCAGGAAGCCTAGTTAAAACCATATTATTCCTAAAACTTATAAATGGTCAGATTGGATAGAGAGCCCCAGAAGGCGATGCGTTGCTCCGAATGAAATAATAGCAACTAGTCCCAAAATGTTGCAATTTAGGGAAACTGGAGTAAATTCCCAAGTCTGTATGAGTTAGCTTAAATTGCTTAAGACTTGTTGCCCAAAGCATCCTCTATAATTAAGGAAATCAGTCAACAAAGGAGGCTGAATAACAGATATTTAACAAGGATAGCTCCCAGTGTACTGTGCTGAAAGGAGAGAAGCCAACGTCCCCCATGCACAGCAGCTCACTCTGGTAAGTATGGCCAATGGATGCTGCCAACGGAGCCTGTCCCTCAGGTGTACAATCTAAATCAATCTGCAGTAGTACAGCCACCTCTGTACAGTAAGTATAGCTATTATGTCTAATCACAAGCATTAGGAGTAACAAGGACGCCGGCACCAGCACTGCCGCTACCTCCCGTTATTCCAATGTGTTGCGCGGTACCCCCCGACCCCTTCTCGCACGCAGCGGAATAAAAACAATGGCCGCTTCATCCCGCGGCGGGTTGTGCGTGTCTCAATGCAGCGTGCCACAGGTTGCGATCACACTGGCTACATGTGTACATCACGAGGGCTCCTGGGTGGGGAGACTGCGTGACGCGGTGGATACATCATGGGTACTTTGTTTTTACATTTTAATATATATTTTTTTAATATTTGCTCATTTTCAATTTGTTTTCCAAATGTTCCTATATTTGCCCATTTTTTTTATTTTGAAAACAGCAAAACACGTGAAATCTTTTATGGGTTTCTTTTTTTTTAAATTATTATTAATTAGGTTCTGTAGTATTAGATTAAACTTACGGCATTATTTTTATTATTATTATTATTCAACTCTCCATGTCATTTTTAATGAGTTATATAGCAGGTTTCAGCCCACCTCTCCAGCAGTGCGAGATCTTTGCAACACTTTCCTGTGTGTGATAATTTGCTCCCAACGACCCCAGCAGTTTCAGCGGTAAAATGTAACAGCAGATAATATTACCTTAGTAATACTGTATAAGGATACATTGTAGCTGCTGAGTTACATTCACTGAAACATCCATTATGTTAGTAACACCATAAGGATTTTTGCAGATTTATAACAGGAACACCAAACGATTGCCAGCTTAGGTAAGAAGGTAGAATAATACATTGTCACATGCTTTACATATACAAATAAGAAAACCAGAACAACAAATAAAAGGGGAGTGTAGCATCGTAGCTTTAAACAGGTTTTTTTTATTATTATTCTGTTAGTGGCGGTTTCTTTTGTACTTTGGTGATTTGGGGAACATTAAAAAAATTGAAAATGTGAAGTTTTCACAGCAAATTCGAGCTCTGCAGAGAGAAAAATTGGCCATCGCTATTATTACCATAGTATGTCATATCGTAAAAAGCTGAGCACATTGTCAGCCCCAAATAACAACAACCATTATTGCTATTATTAGTGTAAGATTTCCCATTAGGCCTGGGCCTAAAGCAGCAACATTTTGGGGGCGGCAAAAATGTCCGCCCCCATTTGCATTTGCCGCGCTCTCTCGCCTATCGGACATAATGGGAAGGGAATTAATTACCTGTGCCGGCCTCCTCCGTTCTGCCGCCCTGCTTCTCCTACAAAACCGAGCATCAAATGACGCTGCGGACGTCGCAACAGACGTCACATGGCGTCTCGTTGCCATGGCAACCGCGACGGTGTGATATCAAATTACGTCATTATGCCGCATTGCCATGGTAACGCACCGCCGTGCGTCATCACGTTGGTGACGTCTGCAGATTCTGAAGGAGAAGCAGGGCGTCAGGCGCAGGCGGCCAGCCGGGTGACGCGTCCACCAACGCTTCCCCATCACCTCCATCTAAAGTGCACACATTGCTCAGGCGACAGGTGTGCGCGGAGCCATGTTCTCCGTCCACGCGTGAGTGCGCCTACTATAAACTCAGCCTTACTCTGTGCCCAGGACAGACGTGAAAACGAGAGGTAACTCAATGTGCTACTTCCTGGTATAACATTTTATAAAATAAATAAATAAACGGACCGTTTCTCTATCTCATGATAACATTAGTACATCTTCTACTGTATAAATAAGAAGCTGGACACGTCACAAAGAGAAAAATATTCATGTAGACACTTCAACACTAACCAGAAAAGCTATCATCAGCTCTTATTGATCAGAGCCCTTGAATGGTGATGCTACACCTAA
Organism: Ascaphus truei; assembly: GCA_036426205.1. Taxonomy (NCBI): domain Eukaryota; kingdom Metazoa; phylum Chordata; class Amphibia; order Anura; family Ascaphidae; genus Ascaphus; species Ascaphus truei. The sequence goes on along the minus strand of CM071579.1, from coordinate 21,543,998 downwards.
CTGCAGAAGTATAAATTACAAACCTATCCATGCCTAAGGACCATGCCATGCATAGTAAAGTGGGGTCATTTAATTAGAGACACGGATGGAACAGAAACACAGTGGATTCATTAATCAATAATCTTTTTCTAGAGTGTTTTTTTAATTTTTTTTATTATGATATGAAATGATATGTAGGGCCTCTTTAAAAATGGCGCTGTGAGGGAGTGTATAAAAGGTTACAACTCTCTCACCTGAGCAGACAAGGAAAAACCCCACCCTGGCTTGTAGGTCTGTGGGCTACTCGGAAAGGGGAGGTTTAAAAGGCAGACGGCAGATTCCATCCTGGCTCCCATTTTGCTCTCAATCTGAGGGAACAGGTTGCAGAGAGCCTGTCAGGGTGAGAGCCTGTCAGGGTGAGAGCCTGTCAGGGGAGGGAGAGCCTGTCAGGGGGGGGGGGGGCTGTCAGGGGGAGAGCCTGTTCAGGGGGGGGGGGCTTGTCAGGGGGAGGGCGCTGTCAGGGGGGGGGGGGGGGGGGGGGGAAGGGGGGGGGGGGGGGGGGGGGCTGTCAGGGGGGTCAGGGTGGCGCAAGCGAGTCAGGGGGAGAGCCAGTCAGGGGGGAGAGCAGTCAGGGGGAGAGATGCCAGGGGAGAGACCAAAGTCAGGGGGGAGAGCCTGCCAGGGGGAGCCTGTCAGGGGGAGCGTCGGAGAGCTGTCAGGGGGGGGGGGCTGTCGGGGGGGGTCTGTCAGGGGGAGCACCTGTCAGGGGGAGAGCCTGTCAGGGGGAGATCCTGTCAGGGGGGGCTGTCAGGGGAGCGCCTGTCAGGGGGAGAGCCTTCAGGGGGAAGCCTGTCAGGGGGAGAGCCGGTAAGGGAGGCTGTCAGGGGGTGGGGCTGTCAGAGGGAGCGCCTGTCCGGGGGGGCGCCTGTGAGGGGGGGACCGCCTATCAGGGGGAGAGCCTGTCAGGGGGAGAGCCTGACCTCCCTTTCAGATACCAGTGATGAAGGACTGTCCTGTTATTTTGCAGACTTATGCTGTTTACATTAAAGACTATTCTGTTGTGTTACCGGATTACTGCTGCCTGCACCCCCTGACACGGGGAATAAAGGACTTTCATTACAAGCAAACGGCGCATGAGCTCCTTCCTGACCACATCTACAAGGCCACCCCGTCACAGACACCCAATATTAGTTTTGACTGGGCTCTACCTGTATCCCGAACATATAACTTTTGAAACTCTGCCACTTTGTTTCCTCAGTTTAGTTTTTGAAACCAATATTAATATTTTTATTCCCAATCAGGACAGCCTGGTAGTGTAAGGGCTGTTATATACTGTGTGCGGCCGTGCGCGCGCACGCACGCACTATAGGACCGGCCTTACACGTACCACACGCGGCCTCCGGTGATATAGCTCCAGTGTTGTCTTTTTGGGCACTGATGGGAAACGCTGATTGTGTAGCACAGATTTTCTCATTTGAAGCCACTGCAAATGCAATTCCGATACCCCACTAAGTCCCATAGAGGTTCCGTCACAGTATGGATATAATGTAACTACTTTAGAATGAGTATAAAAACAATCAAGATTCTTGTCTTATCAATCCCCGCCAAAGGAGCTCTCTCAGGAATCTCACGGCCTGCAGCCTAAACCACCATTAGTTTATTAATACCTCTCTCAGCAAGTTTCTTGTAAGGTAGTCTGCACTGTCTTCTATCATACAGCTCACAGCCAAAGTCACTTAGCCAAACGAAGTCTTTGATAAATTGATAGTGAAGAGAGTGATAGTATCTCTGCTTCCCACAGCTCAGTCACTCCGGTGTCTATGTACCAAGCGTGGCAGTCAGCTTTTTAGGTTCAAAATTGGCGCATGGAAATCTCATTTACATTGCGCCTGTGTACCCCTACGTACTAATATTTCCATCTGCAAATAACAAAAAATAACCCGGCGCCTAGAAAATATATGATCCGTGAAATACCAAAAAGAAAATATATAATGAACTCGCCCTTTTTGGACTGTATACGGTCCGGGGATCACTCAGCTATACTGCCGTGAGTGCAGGCGGCTTGGAGGACTTACAGTGTTGGCGCTTCTGCCGGTGACGTCATCCTAGTGCGACGAGACCAGCGGGTCTGAGCTCGGAGCGGAGGTGAGCGTGGCGGCGGAGCCTTGAGTCTGGGAGCGCCCCATGGAGTCTCTTCCTACAGCCTGACACGGAGGGAGTCACTCGGTGGTTACCTTGCTGATGTTTCATCTGCCCTGTCACATCATTCAACATCCCTCTGGACCTAAATTGAACATTCAGGACTGGACTATTTGGTCAGAGTTCATTATATATTTTCTTTTTGGTATTTCACGGATCATATATTTTCTAGGCGGCGGTTTATTTTTGTTGTTTGCTCATGTTGTAGATCTGTGTCGGTCTTCATTTTCCAGGCAGCCTACCTTTGTACATTGAAGGTGTTTTTGGTAATCACCATAGTGTTATATTTCACTTATTAATCTATTAGCATTAGCGCTTTATACACGTTATTTTTGTAATATTTCCATCTGCGCCATTTTGGGGATCTTAATGGTGCGTACTAGAAAAGAATGATGTTTGTGCGTTCAAACAAAAGGAGAAAGTGTCAAACGTCTTCGCCAAGTTAAAATTGCTGTAAACCCTACAAATCTCTGTACAGGCATACCCCGCATTAACGTATACAATGGGACCGGAGCATGTATGTAAAGCGAAAATCTACTTAAAGTGAAGCACTACCTTTTTTCCACTTATCGATGCATGTACTGTACTGCAATCGTCATATACGTGCATAACTGATGTAAATAACGCATTTGTAACAGGCTCTATAGTCTCCCCGCTTGCGCACAGCTTTGGTACAGGCAGGGAGTCGGTATTGCTGTTCAGGATGTGCTGACAGGCGCATGCGCGAGCTGTTGTTTGCCTATTGGGCAATATGTACTTACTCGCGAGTGTACTTAAAGTGATTGTCCTTAAACCGGGGTATGCCTGTATAGTGTTAGACCAGAATCAAGTTGCTATGTATCAACCCCAAAAATGTATTTGATGCCTCACAAATGTTTTATTATATACAGTAGGTTACCGAAATTTAATATTTTGACACTATATTATAGCCATTATAAATAATATTACACTAATAATTTCTATTTACTAATACTAGTTATAAAATAAAATAACCCTCACAATTCTGTTTTATTGAAATTGTATCATTCAGGTATTCAACGTGATGCTATCAAATTAAATGTCAAACAACGAAACTACCGTACGTGTCAGTGATACAGTCACCATGACCTTGATACAACGCACAGTTTGTAAAGGTTAGTACTACGTTTTAGCATTACAATTTTGCCGCACTAAAAAAATGCAAATGTTATCTCATTTAATAGGTTCCTATATATATCCTGGATCTCATCCTACCTCTCCCATCGTACTTTTAGTGTCTCTTCTGCTAACACCTCCTCCTCCTCTATTGATCTCTCTGTGGGGGTACCCCAGGGCTCTGTCCTGGGACCTCTTCTCTTTTCTCTGTACACACTCTCTCTAGGTGACCTAATAACATCTTTTGGGTTTAATTATCACCTCTATGCCGACGACACACAAATATACTTTTCAACACCTGACCTTACACCTGCTGTACAAACCAAAGTTTCTGAATGTCTCTCTGCTATATCATCCTGGATGGCCCTCCGACGCCTTAAACTCAACATGGCTAAAACAGAGCTCCTCATACTTCCTCCCAAACCTGGCCCTACTACCTCCTTCCATATTACTGTTGGAACTACAATCATTCACCCAGTAGCCCAAGCACGCTGCCTAGGCGTCACACTCGACTCCTCTCTCACATTCGCCCCTCACATTCAAAACATTTCTAAAACTTGTCGCTTTTTCCTCCGCAATATAACTAAGATACGCCCTTTCCTCTGTTGTTCGACTGCTAAAACTCTGACTCAGGCCCTCATTCTCTCCCGTCTTGATTACTGTAACCTCCTGCTGTCTGGCCTTCCTGCCTCTCACCTGTCTCCCCTACAATCTATCCTAAATGCTGCTGCCAGAATCACTCTACTCTTTCCTAGATCTGTCTCAGCATCTCCCCTCCTGAAATCCCTCTCCTGGCTTCCAATCAAATCCCGCATCTCACACTCCATTCTTCTCCTCACTTTTAAAGCTTTACATTATTCTGCCCCTCCTTACATCTCATCCCTAATTTCTCGCTATGCACCATCCAGACTCTTGCGTTCTGCTCAAGGATGTCTTCTTTCTACCCCCTTTGTATCTAAAGCCCTCTCCCACCTTAAACCTTTTTCCACTGACTGCCCCACACCTCTGAAATGCCCTTCCCCTCAGTACCCGACTAACACCCTCTCTATCCACCTTTAAGACCCACCTTAAGACACACTTAAAGAAGCATATGAATAGCACTGTGGATATTCTGAACACAGGATACATAAAGATTGGCCCCCTGCAGACGCACTTACCAGAACTCCCTCCTACTGTCTCTGTACGTTCTACCTACCTACCAATTAGACTGTAAGCTCCTCGGGGCAGGGACTCCTCTTCCGAAATGTTACTTTTATGTCTAAAGCACTTATTCCCATGATCTGTTATTTATATTATCTGTTATTTATTTGATTACCACATGTATTACTACTGTGAAGCGCTATGTTCACTAAAATGGCGCTATATAAATAAAGACATACAATACACCTCACATATCCTATTTAAACCTATTTCTATGCTATAGAGTCCAGTAATGCAGCTCAATAGAGTACAGCAATTCTCTGGTGACTTCCAGCACCTAATGGGTTAAACAAACTGTGCCCTGCCACTAAGAAGTAATCTAATATAACACCCTACAAATTCTCCAGGCTTTAAATTGCGCCCATTGTTTAAATGGGTTTAGCCAAGTCAACTTACTGAGCAAGAATATGTCTATGATTGTTATGGATTATGCCCAGGACTATTACAAAAATATGAAGGACTATAGAATCTGATTAGTATTGTTATGGGATCTGGCTGAAGGATTGTTACACCCTGTGACTGCGACACTACAGAAGGACAGAAGTATAGGATGGATATGAAAGGAATATGAATAGGAATATGAATAGGATTGTTATGGCATGGCTAGGACTTGTATGGACTATGTGTAAGGTAGTTACACGTATGACTTGTTATGCCCACGATTGTTACAGAATGGGGTTAGAATTGCTATAGGACATGATTGAAACTTTTATTGAATGGGGCTGTGATTGTTCATCTTCCTTTGCATCTAGCAAGCACTAGGAAAGCTCTCCCCGGGCAGCAGTTCATTGCATCTGTAAATTCTGCCCTGCACAGGCCTACCTGCGTTAAAATAAATGACTTTTATTTCACTGCAACCAAACAAACAGGTTGAAATTGCCTCAGTATTCACGACCCATCCAGCAAATCCATACAGCATCCTTGACTCTTGCTCCGGGGTATTTATCTTCGTATGCACCTTGAAACAAATGGCCGGATAGATTTAAGCTCCAGCACGCAGGGAGCGCTGATGGCTTCTCAAAGGTCTAGCGAGCTAATCCATCTCTGTGGCATCGGCAGAGCGCATTCAGTAAGCAGAATGCAGTTCTCAGGTGGAAGCTGTTACTAATGCCTGACAGATCTCTCTCTCCCATGCAATACACACCGTAGCTGAACCCCTTTCTGGCTGCTTAGCAATGCATTGCAGGTTTCTCAGTCAGGTACAACTCCTCCCCAGTTTCACAGAGCGGGAGGGAGGAGGGAGGCGATCGGGGCGGTGAGTTTCTGCAGGGTGCAGTTTTCGTCGGATCCTCGAAGTGAGGATGGAGGGGGGGGCAGCCCTGGGCTGGGGGCGGGTCGCACATGGGGTGGGGCGAGTCCGTTGATGGGGCCGGTCGTTGCTCCCGGAACGGGGGAGCAGAACGGCGGAGCAGGGAGCTAGCCGCGTTGGGAGAGGGAGGAAGACGTGATACGAACTGGTCGACTCAGGGGTCCGGGAGGGGACGGGGCCTCATACTACGGGTAACACCCCGACCCGGGCGTCAGGGAGGGGCCCAGGGAACGGGAGACCTCGGCGTCCTCCTCCCTACACCCCTACCTTGAGAGACACTCTGTCGTTGGAGAGGGGGACAAGGTGGAACAATAGAACGGGGATGACGAGGCTCCGCAGGTAGGCACGGCAGCCTCCCGACGGGAATTAATGCCTCCTCTCAGAAAGTTGAGAGGCGGTGAAACCGAGGCGGAGGGGCGCTAGCGGAGCGGGCACAGGGGGCAGGCGGAAGGGAGACACGGGTGATTAGGGGGGGAGGGAGAGGTGGATTTCGGCCGGGGCCTATGAGGCGTGGGGCAAGAGGGGGCGGTGGGTGCGAAAAGGGTGAGCTACGGTAGGTGGGGTGGAGGGGTAGGGGTCTGGGGGATCCGAGCAGGGGGAGGGGGACGGAGTGCGGGTGGGAGGGGGGTGGGGGGTAGGAGGGTGGGGGGCGGGGAGGGGAGGGGGGGGGGTAGGGTGGGGGGGGAGGAGGGGGGGGAGGGGGAGGGGGAGGGGGAGGGGGTGGGGGGGGGGGGGGGGACTGGGGGGGGGGAGGAGGGGGGAAAGGGGTGGGGGGGGGTGGAGAAGGGGGGGGGAAGGGGGGGGGAGGGGGGGGTATGGGGAACACACTTTTGTTTCACGTGGCATTTCAGAACAAGCAAACATTAGGAATTATAACTCATTCAGTAAATAGAAATTGAAAACATCATCTATAGTATGCCAGCAAGATTCATCACAATTATATTAATAAAATACTCCATATCACAAGGTTTATGGCGCTGCCATTTCTGGCAGAAAGAAAATCGGCATTATTAATTCCAAAAGACAAAAAAATCCTATTGAAAGGATTATGAATATTTTTTTGATACTTGTGGAGCAGTTTGTTGCCAGAGATTGCACCTCTTTGTGCACAGGATACGTGTCCCCCTGGAGCCATGCAGAGAGAGGAGGCACCTTGTACAGCCTTCTGTAGCTGGGATCAGCAGGTGCGACTGTCTCAGTCAGTTACAGTATACACACTGTACCATACAGTCAAAACGGTTTTCTCGATGACTTGATGTGGGCTCCTCCAGCATTGGTGCCCCGTTTGTGTCGTGCGATGCCCGTGGATTGTAGGCTTTGAATAGGGGTTAGGAGTGTAGTGTGTGCGTAAATGAAGTGTTATTTGATATTAACTCAATGGCGTCGACTGCTGTGCTGCCTGGGCTGCAGCTTGCGACAGCATAATACCAGTGTTTGGAAGAGAGAAAATCCCAACTATTGGAGACGCTACATATTTGTGGTTCGCCCAATTTTTAAGAGACGGGGGTTGGCCTGCAGAGGTCAGCAGTGCGGAGCCCGGTAGCAAGAGTGGCGACGCACGAGGTGATGCGATGCTCTCAATGTTCTGCCAGGCAAATTGTATGTTCCACCGCCAAGCAGGGGGGGAAAGGAAGCAGAACAGCTTTCAAAGAGTAGAGTAAAAAGCCCCCGCTTTGTGACAAGGGAAATGCTGTGTACAGAAAGAAAAAGGTAAGGGAGATGTACAAAAGCAAACACACAGCCGGCTGCATTGTTGCCAAAAGAGGAGGCCAGCAATGAATGAAGTGGCTCAGGAATACGACTCGGACTCTTCTTTCTGCTGCAGAGAGCTCACGGGAAGCAGAAATTATTCGACACTAAAGACCAGCAATTAGAGTGTATCCTTGGTAAAGGAAATTGTATGACCCACGTTATTGTTGTGCTAGGCGACTTTTTAGTAAATAGAATTGTGCTGTTTCACCCTTTTAGCTTTCCTACCCATTTAGAACATGGGATGTTTCCCTAAAGCTTTTGCTCGAGCGCAGACACAGTGGCGATAAACCACCAATCCGGGTGCTATAGTTCAGGCATACCCAGGGTGCCCAACAGAGGGTGGAGGGGTGGGGGGAAGAAGGGTCGGGGTGAGACGGGTGGGAGGGGAGGAAGTGAGCAGAAGGGAAAGGGAGGAGAAGCGCCTGTTTGGGTCTGCGGGAGGTCGTCGATGGGAGGGCCCCGAATACCTCCGGGGGTGGGCGGGGAAAGGAGGAGAATGACGCCGATGTGGGGTGGCGAAGGAGGATGCGCGCCGAATAGGGCCAGGCTAAGTGTAGGGGGGCCCGAGGCTGTGGAGGGGGTGGCAGAGATATCCCGGCTGCCCGGCGTCAGACTCTGCAAGTTTACCCTGCCAGAGGGAGGCCACAAATCTTGTGCGATGCCAAGCGGTTGAGCGTGCCGGGCCTACTGTTTCTGCCGCTGGCCGGGTGGGGCCTCGACTCCCCAGCTGTGCCGGGCCTCTCCCACCGGGGGGGCCTGTACTCGCTCCAAGCTAAGCGCAAACTAGGATAAAAACCACTTCGTAATCAATCATCATGTGAGATGAAGAATCGGATGCAGCGCAAGGCCAGTTCCGATCACTTCGCTGTGTTAGAAAAAGATAAAAAATAAAAAAGGTAGGGAAAAAGACAATCTCACGGGAGACGTGCTTGTAGATATTTCAGTGAGATTTGCTGAGTCCAAGCCAGATAAGGGCCCAGTGAGGGATGTAACAGCAGCAGGAGGATGCGCCTGCAGGTCCAATTCAGTGTTGAATGGGTATTGAATGGATCTGCAGGGGACCCTCCCGTCCACTGGGTTAAGTCCGGGGGTGGGGGCCATTGAGATCTTGGTGGAAGAAAGTAGAAAAGGGAACGGGGCATGTGGTAAGGGGGATGCGTGGGAGAAATGGGTAGCGGGTGTGAGATTTGATATTGGGAGATTGCCCCAGATTTTCCAAGGCAAGTGATCGGATACTGGTGGCTGCATCTGTGGTGTAGAAATAAAAAGTGAGAAATCAAGTGAGACAGGGAAAGCCGGTTAACATCTTCCTGCCTGAGGGACTGATTAGAGCGACACCACAACAGGACCCAGAGTGGTCATTGCTTTACCTATTCTGGGACCATGTGAGTTGTTTGGAGCTCAATCCTCATGTTATTTTAATTATAAAATCGATCTGCACCATGCACATTTCTCTTTTATCATTGGGAAGTCCAGCCTAATTCTACCACCACCTCCACCCTTTGTCTGATTTATTTATAATCTTTGCTTTTAGCACATCTGCACTATTGTATGCTCTGTTCTTTTTTCTTCTTCATATACCTTCTTCTGGATTTGCCCTGTGTAATCTGTTCTATGGGATGTCGTGTGGGCAATGTGGGGGGGGGGGGCAGGGGGGGGGGGGGGGTGTTTTATCGGTAAATATTGTGGGAGAATTGTGTGTATGTTTGTGTGTGTGTGGCCAGGGGAGGAGGGGGAAATGACACATGTCCAAGCACACAATCATTCTCAATCACACGCCTTCTAAAATGAAGGACCCTAATTCTCCAAACACATATCAATTCCAGTGCACTGTTTCACACACATTATAACACAGTAATCTCCGACACGCAGACAGGGAAACAGACTGAGAGATAAGTGCAACAGCAAATAATCACTAACATTTAGCACAGCTAACGAGAAGCTTATTTTAAGGCCTCGTGTGCCGGAATGAATCCTAACCCCGTCTATTTGCATGTCTACCCATTGTCACATGATGGTGAGATCAATGGGAGCCAACTGGTGAGAGATGGGGGAGCCAACTGGTGAGAGATGGGGGAGCCAACTGGTGAGCGCTGGGGCGCCAACTGGAGAACGATAGGGGCAGCCAACTGGTGAGACAAGCATGCGGGGAAGCCAACTGGTGAGAGATGGGGGGAGGCCTAACGGTGTAAGTGGGGAAGCAACTGGAGAGAGGGGGAGCCACTGTGACAATAGGGAGCCAACTGTGAGAGGTGCCACTGGGTCGAGTGGGGGAGCCAACTGGTGAGGAGGGGAGGGAGCCAACTGGTGAGAGATGGGGGAGCCAACTGGTGAGAGATGGGGGAGCCAACTGGTGAGAGATGGGGGAGCCAACTGGTGAGAGATAGGGGAGACAACTGGTGAGGGATGGGGGAGCCAACTGGTGAAGGATGGGGGAGCCAACTGGTGAGAGATGGGGGAGCCAACTGGTGAGGGATGGGGGAGCCAATTGGT
>CM071579.1:21506924-21533790 GCA_036426205.1 Ascaphus truei | reverse complement strand
TGAGAGATGGGGGAGCCAACTGGTGAGGGATGGGGGAGCCAATTGGTGAGAGATGGGGGAGCCAACTGGTGAGGGATGGGGGAGCCAACTGGTGAGAGATGGGGGAGCCAACTGGTGAGAGATGGGGGCTTCACCTCTTCAGCAATACATGGCAAGCATCACAATGCTAAACTCTCAGGCAGCAACGTGGTTTCATTACACTGCTCATGGAGTCCTGAAAATGAATGAATTCATATGTACAACAACAACAAAACAAGGACCACAGACATCCTGTAGCCTTTTGCAGGGTGTTATACCCATCACAGTTCTTGTTCAGTCAGCGCAGCGAGTTTCGCTTCTGTATTAAGCAGCTTTGGGTTGTAATTTGCCGTTTAGATTTCCTCACTCCACCTTTGCACAATGGGCAATGTTTATACCGGGGCTCGAGGTGCGATAACCTAATGCCAGAAGTTAGTGAGTCCCGCGGATGTGCTTTACATGTGTAAAATACATCTTTTTTTATTAACCTTTGTAAGCTCTCTAGTAGCAGCTCCTCCCTCTCTTTTTATGCATTCACACTTCTGAGCTGCAATGTTTTTTGGGACCGAGAAGGGCGGTTCTCCTTTTCTCCATAGGGGAAACCATACTTTTAAAACAATGATTCAACGCGTAGATATTCTGAGATGGTGTTTTACATACACATATATACATACAGGAGTTCCAAGGGTTAATAAAACGGAGCACAGCATGCAGAAAAAAAGAGAGTGGGGGCTACGATGCCAAAATAGGTTAATTTATTGATAGAGTGACAACATGATGTTAAGCAGGTAGAAGCCACTCTACATACAGTATGGTTTGTGCTTCTGCAATGTCCATGCAGTCATGCCATTTTAATTCATCCTTGCAACCCTATTTTTCTGGGCTCTGTATCTCAAGGATGGAAAATGGCACAAAGATATACAAAATATATTTTTGGGTTTTGAAGTGATGATTGCCGTTATAACAGCTCTCTGGCACTGAAGGGGTTAAATGAAGAGATCCCATTTTCCAGCTTCCACGGCTTATGACTGTGGGGACCTGTCCCAATGCTGAGAGCTTTATATCCATTTTGCATGGGCAAGCCTTAAATACTCGTTGTGTTGTACAGATCAGAGCTCGGTACCCATTGACTGAGCAGCGCCAGGCACAAGGCGTCGATCAGATGTTCTGTTCTAAGCTGATATGCCAGATGTGCACCCTACCCGATGCAGCCTGATTATCCAATTAGGTCCTGCACTGCGGTCCTGCTAATCCTGCCTTGATGCAGCATGAACTGCACAGTGTCAGGCTCACTGTGCTGCTCCGCCAGAGATAAATACACAGGCGACGGAATGAGAGGAGAGGCTGCCTGTCTCCGACCAGGAGAGGGGTTTGCAGGCGTGCTGACCCGGAGCACACAGATCTGCAGCAGTCTACCAGACAACAAAGGGGTCGACAGAGAAACTGCATTCAGCATAAATTAGATCCGGCATCAAGAAGATCCTAGAGCGGAGGGGCAGAGCTGGGGAGTTTATTGGGAGCCAGCAGACCCCATCCTGCAGAGTCTGCTCGCGGGGGTCCCAGTAATGCGCTGCAGCAGGTAGAGATGTGACACCACTGCAGACGTTCGCAGTCCTTGCAGAATTGGGACAGCTCCAAGTTTTCCAGTCAGCTCTTGGCAAACATTGACCAGGCAGCAGAAGTTGTTGTTTTTTTTTTTTTATCAAGGAAGTGAATATTACGAAAGATTCTCACATGTTTTTCTTTGATGCATTCATCATAACATTTGCAAATCAAACCAAGACATCCCACAGCTGCAGATTACGCCTGCACTAAAGCAGTTACTGGCACAGTCGCACGTTGCAACACAAATGTACAGTATTTATTAAAATGTTTGACCAGGAAGTGATACACTGAGAGTTACCTCTCGTTTTCACGTATGTCCTGGGCACAGAGTTATAACAATACATGGTTACATTAAAGAACAGAAGTTATACAGGTATTCATGGACAGATAGAGTTGGAAAATTGGATAAAAGGGCTGGTGAGTTTCACATCACCAAACATCAGCGAACGGCAGAAAATGTCTCACAACCCCCAAAAGCTGTTAAGATTTAGCACACCTTTACTCCAATTTTGCACCCTTATGTGGATCTGAGCCACAGTGTCAATAACATTGAAAGCACTCCAAAATGTAACACCTTCTCTAGCGTTTGTAACTCTTACAATCTGAACTATTCAATAACGGTCTCGCCCAAAACATAACCACAAAACGACAGATCTCGGCACAGATCATGCACAGTATTAGATGCTCAGACCTGGCGAAAGACTGCGGAGGTGACAAGGTCCCTGTGATCTGGATTCATTTACCAAGACCTTGCTCAAAAATATAAAGATCACTATCGGCAGTTCCCAGAAATCTGGGTTTACGTCTAGGGAGGTGTTAAGCTTTTTCACACGTGTGGGCGAATGTTGCAAATGTCATCGTTTTTAGTTCGGTGAAAATGTTCGCTGCGATCCAAAATGTTCGCAACAAGGTCTCTTAGCAATAAAAGTTAATGGCTATTGAAAGTTCGATTTCTTTTAATTACTGTCGCTTTTGAAATTCGATCGAGCTTTTAAAAAAAAAAAAAAAAAATGTCAGAGTTGCTAAGACAACTTTTTTAAAAAAAGAAGCAAAATAGTGAATTTTAAACAATTTGGGCTGTTTCTGTAGAAAAGGGGTAGCCAACTCCAGTCCTTAAGGGCAACTACCAGGTCCCGTTTTTTTTTTTTTTTTTAACTTGTATTTTATTGATAATTCACATATTCTACAGACATTTCATACATTTCTATTAAAAGCATATTCAAAACAGTGTCAGTCGTCCATGTATCAGGTTTTAAAGATATCCCTGCTTCAGCATCGGTGGCTCAATCAGTGACCTTTGCTATAGCAGGATATCCTGAAAACCTGACCTCATGGTGGCCCTTGAGGATCGGAGTTGGCCAGTCCTGTTCTACAACTTTTGGTGCCAAAAATTTGATCAACATTGTCATAGGTTTTTCTAACTTACTGCAAATTTCGATCTAAACAGCAGTTAGGCGAATCCCGGCAGGTACGCCAGCTGTATTTATATCAGTATATCTCCAACACGTCTGTATTCTGCACATGGAAGTTTGTCATCTGGATAAAAACGTTGGCGCAGTTTGGAAAGGAACGTAGGAGTAGATCAGTCCGTTAAATCAGGGCGACTAACGGGATGTTACCTAAATAGGTCATGTCCGATACTTTCCCTGGGTTTAACAATGTATCCTCAAAGCTAAACACATGCCAAAACAATGGCCGTTAGTGATCTCATTAGCACAGGCGTAACGCCGTGGGAAGTTAGCACTGCCCTGCGTTAGCTTCTAATAGCATTACATTAAACAACAGCTTACCCAAAGGCGGCGTTACACCCATCGGCGCTGCACTCATCAAGACCCTGAATAGGTGTTTAATTAAAGTTAAAGAGAAGACATGAGAGCTAAAGATCCCTGTAACTAACAATATGATAATGAAATCATACCTACCTGTGGTCTTACACTTACGCAGCCCCTGTAACAGACCCGTCTCAGGGTGTGGGTGTGAGTAACGCCGCCTTTATCTCTGACCTAACTAGCGTAACATTAAATCCCTGTGGTAACTATAACGGGTATCTCTGGGGATCTGCGCTGTTACAGGGAACGCCTCTTTGGATAGCATTAGCACTAACGTCCATTATAGGAACGCATGGGCTCATTGCGACTGAAAACAGCGCTTAGCGCATCGTTACTGAGCTCTGAAGATCCCCGTTAGCACTTAATGATATTTAATGGACTTCTGAGGATCTACCCCATAGGGAGCTGCAACAGACTTCAAGATCGAGAATGCATGGGGTACATGCTTTCTACTAGCCCAGAGCTTGGTCTAATTAAGGGGTGCGCAAAGTGGGGGCGCGAGACGTCCTGGGGGGGGGGGGGGGCGCAGCGGTTACATTTAAATTAAATGCCGGGGATCGCGTGAGGCCTCTGTAACTTCACTTACCTTGCCTTCCAGCGATGCATCGTCATGGCAACCCAGCGTCAAATGACAACGCGGGGTCATGTGATGTCGCATTGCCATGGCAACGTGATGTCACATGACTCCGCTGCGTCATTTCACACCGGAGCCATGGGGGGGGGGGGGGGGGGCACGAGCAGGCGGGGGAGCGCAGGAAGAAAACTTTGCTCACCCCTGGTCTAGTTCAGGAGTATGATACATTGTCTGAATGTGCACGAGCCGGAATGAGAACATCTACAGTGCATATCACCATTCCTTTTGTTTATTACAATAATATAGTGTAGTGTAGGGCAATGAATCCAAAGAGGCTGGGATTACAAACAGAAGGAACACTGCAGTATCTCGTCTGCTCTGGGAAGCTCTAGTAATACATCAATGGGAACATTAGCTATGCATAACCCTTAGCAGATAAGTATTGTATTATCATGATAGGGGCATGTTTGGAATCTGGGATTTAAGAAGAGATGGGAGAATCCGGATTTTCTCACATCACCCCCACCCCCCGCCCCCAATCCGTTTTGCGGTGTAAAATCCGCAAACAAATATGGTCGGTTTTAATCTGTGCGGATTCATAATAAAAACCGCTATTGGGTACAATCTGTGGACGGATTTGTACAATCCAATCCGCGCTGATGGATCACTGAATCCGTGGAGGGAGTTCTACAAATCCATCAACGGACTGAGGAATTCGTGCAGTGTATCGGTAATAATAATGTAAAAATCTGTAAATCGCCCTTTTTGAGATTGATCCGAGGACCAAAGGAACCAGCCGATCTGCTGCAGATCCAAATTCAGCAACAAAAATTTGCCCATCTGTAGATTTAAGCCTGATTCAAGTTTGAAACAATGGAATTGTAACAAAGTAATAGTATTTATTCACGACACACATTCCAGTGTGTTGCAGAAATCTGGAACATATTATATATATAATATATATATAATATATATATATATTACTAGTGAGAGACCCGGACGTTGCCCGGGATGTAAGGTTCCCGTTCCTCTCTCTCCTCCCCCCTCTCTCTGTTGTCCCCCATTCACATCAACCAGTCCCCCCCCTCTCCTCCCTCCTTTACAGCTTCATGTAGCGCTGTGTGCGTCAGTCACGTGTGTTTTGCTCGCGCGTCAGTGAGGTCGAGGCAGAAAACACAAACACACACAGACTGACTGACGCACACAGCCGTGTGTGTGCCTCAGTCAGTGGTGCGTGCGTCAGTCGGCTTGTGTGCGCGTCTCAGTCAGTTTGTGCGTGGTGCGGCCAGTCAGTCAGTGTGTGGAGCGCGGGGCGTCAAAGGCAGGGGGGGGGCGTCAAGGGGGGGCGAAAAGGGGGGGCGTCAAAGGGGGGGCGGAAGGGGGGGGGACGTCAAAGGGAGGGGGCGTCAAAAGGGGGGGGGCAGGGGGGGGGGCGTCAAAGGGGGGGGGGGGGCGTCAAAGGGGGGGGGGGGCGTCAAAGGGAGGGGGGGCGTCAGGGACGGGGGGGGGGCGTCAAAGGGAGGGAGGGGGGCGTCAAAGGGGAGGGGGGGGCGGTCAAAGGGAGGGGGGGGGGCCGTCAAAGGGAGGGTTGGGGCGAAGGGAGGGGGGGGACGTTAAAGGGAGTGGGAGCTCGGAGGATCGCCCTAATGGAATGGACAAAAAAGGGTACGAAGGGCGTCGGGGGGCGTTCGAAAGGGACGAGGAGGGGGGGGTCAGGGAATGAGGAGGCTTTTTTTTAGGGGAAAGAGACGGGGCGGGAACACGGAGCGACCGGGAGGAAGGGGGAGGGTAAAGGAGGGGGGAGTGGTCAAGGAAGGCAGGGGTGGTGGCGTATGACGGGAAGAGAGACCCCGTCGCGGGGAATAGGGGAAAGAGAGGGGGGGGCGTCGAAAGGGAAGGGGGGGGGCGCAAAAGGCTGGATCGCCCGAATCTGGCAGGTGGAGGGGACAGGAGGGGGGGAGTGGACAAGGAGGGGGGGGCCAGCGGCAAGGTGGAAAGGAGGGGGGGGGGAGTGACAGGGAGGTAACGGGGAGGCACGGCAAGTGGGGTGGGGGAGGGGAGAACGGAGGGGGGGGAAGGGACAGGTAGGGGGGCAGGGAGGGCAGGGCAGGCGAAAGGAGGGCGTAGGGGGCGGGGCAGGGAGGGAGAAAAGTGGGAGGGACAGGAGGGGGGGGGCGGGAGGAGGGGGATGACAGGAGGGGGGGCGGAAGGAGGGGGCAGTGGAAAGGAGGGGGGGGCAGTGGACAGGAGGAGGGGGGTGGAGAGTGACAGGAGGGGGGGGGGGCCAGTGGACAGGAGGGGGGGGGAGGTCAGTGAGGAGGGGCGTGAGGAGAAGGGGGCAGGGACATGGGGGGCAGTGGGGACAGGAGGGGGGGGGGGGGACAGTGGCAGGGAAGGGGCCAGGACAGGAGGGGGTGGACAAGGGAAGGAGGGGCGAGTGGACAGGAGGTGGGGGGGCAGACAGTGGAGGGGGGCCCGGAAGGGGACCGAGGGGCAGTGGACAGGAGGGGGGGGGGCAGTGGACAGGAGGGGGGGGGGCAGTGGACGGGGGGGGGGGGGGCCGTACAGAGGGGCCAGTGGAAACGAGGGAGGGGGGGACAGTGAAGGAGTGGGGGGGGCAGTGGACAGGAGGGGGGGGGGGGGGGCAGTGGACAGGGGGGGGGCAGGGACAGGGGGGCAAGTGGACAGGAGGGGGGGGGCAGTGGGCAGGAGGGGGGGGCCAGTGGACAGGAGGGGGGGGGGGCAGTGGACAGGGGGGGGGGGCAGTGGACAGGAGGGGGGACAGGAGGGGGGACGCATGTGGACAGGAGGGGGGACCGCAGTGCGACAGGAGGGGGGGGGCAGTGGACAGGAGGGGGGGGAGGCAGTGGGACAGGAGGGGGGGCGTGGATAGGAGGGGGGGCAGTGGACAGGACACACACAACACACACAACCAACACACACACACACACAACACCAACACACAAACACACACACACACACCACACCTCAGTATGTGGCCTTCTAGTTTCCTGTTTTTTGGCCGCACGGAGGTGGGGAGCGACACCTCATGTATCCGTGGCGCCGCCACGTGCTACTCGCCGCGACCCGAGGGCAGGAAGGGGTCCGCCATAGACGCGCCGCGGGCGTGCGGGAAGCGTGATGAGCGGTGAGGGGGAGGAATTTGGAAGGGGGGGAGAGAGTGATTGGAGCGGAGGTGAGGGGGAGGTGATTTTGCCTGGACGGGGGGGAGAGGTGAGTGGCATGGAGCGGGGAAAGGTGATTTGGAGCGGGGAGGCGAGGTGTGGAGAGGGAGGGTGATGGAGCGTCGGGGGGGGAGGGTGATTGATGCCGCTGGGGAGGGGGGAAAGGTTGATGGAGCGGGGAATGCCGCGAGGGGACGGGGGAAGAGGTGATGCAGCTGGGGAGGCGGGAAGAGGTGGCCGTGGAGGGGAAGAGAGTTGATTCGCTGGGGAGGGGGAAGAGGTGAT
The DNA here is from genome assembly GCA_036426205.1 of Ascaphus truei. Lineage (NCBI taxonomy): Eukaryota > Metazoa > Chordata > Amphibia > Anura > Ascaphidae > Ascaphus > Ascaphus truei. Next base: position 21,526,294 of record CM071579.1, on the reverse strand, counting down.
GCGATGGGGAGGGGGGAAGAGGCAGAGGGTGATGCCGTGGGGAGGGGGAAGAGGTGATGCCGCTGGGGAGGGGGAAAAGGTGATTGTGAGAGAAGAGGGGAGAGAGGTGTGTGTGTGTGTGTGTGTGTGTGTGTGTGTGTGTGTGTGTTTGTGTGTGTTGTGTGTGTGTGTGTGTGTGGTGTGTGTGGGGTGCTGTGTGTGTGTGTGGTGTGTGTGGTGTTTTATTTATTTTTTTGGACCTTTGGCCCGTCACTCGCCTCAGGCCAATGAGAGGTGTGGGGGGCGGGCCAAGGGCGGGGTGGTGTGAGTGTGTGAGGCCAATGAGAGGTGTGCGGGGGCGGGGCGGGCCGAGGGACCAATGAAGATTGCCGCTAGGGACACCGGACATCCAGCAGGCAGGCATGCATGCATGCAGGGCAGGCAGGCAAAACATACAGTGCTTTCACTAATATAGTAGAAGATATTATATCTATAATATAGTATTCTATATATTATATATATATAGATATATATGATATAGATTATGATAGAATTATATATATAGCTGAGGAGACCCGCGTTGCCGGGAGTGTAATGTTCACCGTTTCCTCTCTCTCCCCCCCCCTCTCTCTGTTTGTCCCCCATACATCAATCCAGTTCCCCCCCCCTCCCTCCTTTACAGCTTCATGTAGCGTGTGTGCGTCAGTCACTGTGTGTTTGCTCGCGCGTCAGTGAGTCTGAGGCAGAGAAAACCACAAACAACACGACTGAATGACGCACACACAGTCAGTGTGGTGCCTCAGTCAGTGTGGTGCGTGCGCAGTCAGGCTTTGTGTGGCGTCAGTCAGTGTGTGCGTGCGGTGCGGCAGTCAGTCAGTGTGTGCGCGCGGGGCGTCAAACGGGCAGGGGGGGGGCGTCAAAGGAAGGGGGGGCGTCAAAGGGCAGGGGGGGGGCGTCAAGGGGAGGGGGGGGGCGTCCAAAGGGAGGGGTGCGTCAAGGGGGCGTCAAAAGGGAGGGGGGGGGCGTAACAGGGAGGGGGGGGGGGGTTCAAAGGGGGGGGGGGGCGTCAAAGGGAGGGGGGGGGTCATCAAAGGGACGGGGGCCGTCGGGAGGGGGGGGGGCGTCAAAGGGAGGGGGGGGGGCGTCAAAGGGAGGGGGGGGCGTCAAAGGAGGGGGGGGCGTCAAAGGGAGGGGGGGCGTCAAAGGGAGGGGGTCGGGGGGGGGGGGGGGCGCCTCAAAGGCATGGATTCGTCCCCCTGCATTTCCTGCAGTGGACAGGAGGGGGGGGGGAGCAGTGGACAGGAGGGGGGGGGGGGGCAGGGGGACAGGGGGGGGGGGGGCCAGGGCGTGGACAGGAGGGGGGGGGGGGCAGTGGACAGGAGGGGGGGGGCAGTGGACAGGAGGGGGGGGGCAGTGGACAGGAGGGGCGGGGGGGGGGGGACAATGGAGGAGGGGGGGGCGAGGGGAAGGGGAGGGGCAGTGGACAGAGGGGGGGGCGGGGACAGGAGGGGGGGGGCAGTGGACAGGAGGGGGGGGGCAGTGGACAGGAGGGGGGGGGGGGCAGTGGAACAGGAGGGGGGGCAGTGGACAGGAGGGGGGGGGGGCAGTGGACAGGAGGGGGGGGGGCAGTGGACAGGAGGGGGGGGGGGCCAGTGGACAGGCGAGGGGGGGCAAGTGGACAGGAGGGAGAGGGGGCGAGTCCAGTGGACAGGAGGGGGGGGGCAGTTGGACAGGAGGGGGGGGGCAGCGTGGACAGGAGAGGGGGGGCAGTGGACAGGAGGGGGGGGGACGCGGGGCAGTGGACAGGAGGGGAGGGACAGTGGACGAGGGGGGGGGGGGCAGTGGAAGGAGGGGGCGGGGGCAGGGGGGCATGCGACAGAGAGGGGGGGGCAAGTGGACGGAGGGAGGCGGGCAGTGGACAGGAGGGGGGCGGCAGGGGCCAGGGGACGGGGGAGGGAGGGGAATCAGAGGGGGGCAGTGGACAGGAGGGGGGGGCAGAGTGGACAGGAGGGGGGGGGCAGTGGACAGGAGGGGGGGTGCAAGTGGACAGGAGGAGGGCGGGCCAGTGGACAGGAGGGGGGGGGCCGTGGAAGGAGGGCCGGGGGGCAGTGGGACAGGAGGGTGGGGCCAGTGGACAGGAGGGGGGGGGAGTGGAAAGGAGGGGGGACAGGAGGGGGGACGCTGTGGACAGAGGGGGACGTGGAAGGAGCGCAGTGGAAGGAGGGGGGCGGCAGCAGTGGACAGGAGGAGGGGGCGTGGACAGGGAGTGGCAGTGGATGAGGGGGGGGGAGTGGGCAGTGGACAGTGAACACACAGCACACACACACACAAACACACACAACACACACACACACACACACACACACACACACCACACACACACACACACCACACAAACACACACACACCACCTCAGTTGATGCGCCCTTTCTCAGTTCCGTTGGCGCCGGAGGGGGGAGCGACACCTTACCTGTTACTCCGGGGACCGCCACCGTCTGACCTCGCGCCGCGAGGGAGGAAAGGAGGGGTCCCCATCTTACGCGCCGGTGGGCAGCTGCGGGAAGCGAGGGGTGATTGGATAGCGGGAGGGGGGGAGAGAGGTGATTGGAGAGGTTGGACGGGGAGAGCGTGATTTGGAGCGGGGAAGCGAAGGTGATTTGGGCAGCGGGGAGAGGTGATTTGGAGCGGTAGGTGAGGGGGGAGAGGTGTGCCGCTGCGGGATGGGAAAGGGAGTGATTTGGAGCGGGGAGGGGGTAGAGTGTGATGCCGCTGCCGGAGGGGGAGAGGTGATGCACGAAGGAAGTGGGGATGCACTGGGGAGGGAAGAGGTGATGCCGCTGGGGGAGGGAAGAGGAAGTTGATGCCGCGGGGAGAGGAAGAGGTGATGCGCTGAGGGAGGGGGAACGAGTGAGAGGTGAAGAGGTGATTGCGTGGGGAGGGGGAAAGAGGGGTACGTGGGAGTGAAGAGGTGTGCCGATGGGAGGGAAAAGGATTGCGAGGAGAGGAGGAGCGAGGGAGGAGTAGATTTGTGTGTTGTGTAGGTGTGTTGTGTGTGTGTTGGGTGTGGTGTGTGTTGATGCTGGTGTGATGGTGTAGGGTCGGTGTGAGTGTTGTCGTGTGGGTGTGTAGTGTGTGTGTGTGTGTGTGTGTGTGTGTTTTATTTATTTTTTTGGACCTTTGGCCCGTCACTCCGCCTCAGGCCAATGAGAGGTGTGGGGGGCGGGCCAAGGGGGTGGTGTGAGTGTGTGAGGCCAATGAGAGGTGTGCGGGGGCGGGCGGGCCAAGGGACCAATGAGATTGCCGCTAGGGACACCGGACATCCAGCAGGCAGGCATGCATGCATGCAGGCAGGCAGGCAAACATACAGTGCTTTCACTAATATAGTATAAGATATAATATATATATATATTGTATATATATATAGATATAGAACAAAACAAGGCCTAGGGTAGCGCTCACACATTTGGAGCATGTAAACTGGGGAACAAGACCCCGTGAAAATATTACCATAGTAAATGTGAAGAAAATATAGATAAAAAATAACACATTAGCAGTAATCAATCACCTTAGTAACGTGAAATGTATACCACATATATTGTGAATTAAGGCCCTCTATCTGACCATAACACTAAATATAAAGTTTGTGAAAGAAAATGGTTTTCTTTGTATAGGAAATATATACACCCAAACCCATACAGGCTTGAAAAAGTCCCCCACTCAACCTTAGATAATAAATAGTTTCCAGGTGTTCTTCAGGTGGGAATTGTCTTTAAAAAAAAAAGTGAGCGGGGGACGTCCCCATCAAAGGGGAGGAAAAACATAAGAAGCGCCATAGGGTGATAACGTTTTGACTTAATGTTCAAATCTCATTAAGATCCTCCAATAGTCATAATCACATTTTAGTGAATAACTACAGGCATATCTCAATCGGTGGCAAAAGATGGATGTACAGCCGAACATGCGTGGGTGATCTCAGAAGAAGGAGAAAGAAGGCACAAGCAGAGCAGATGGTATAGACTAAAACACTTTATAACAATAGATAAAAGCCAGAAGAATGCGCACTTACAAGAAGTACATTGTTTAAGGAATAAAAGCAAGTCATTCCCAATCTCTATGGAGCGGGGTGAGCTGCGATGTCACTGCTTCTGTTGCAAAATAATTTTGCTTAGTCGAATTTTTACAAAATCAAATAAAGACAAATAGAGGTGACTTTTTTGGAAAAATTCGTGTAAAGTTAAACCTGCCAAGGAACACAATCCTATTTTACTAGAGTCTCAGGTGCTATATACTGTATATCCACTCAAACATATACATATATATATACATATATATGGGAAAATCGGATATTATAACATTTGAAACATATCGAATGTTCAGCGGCTATTGCAAACACTCAAATAAAGATGGGCAAATATGACTTTTTAAACCCAAGGCGCCACTGCGAAGAAACGCCACATTCGCAGCGAATTCGAATATCGGCGAAAAAGGGGTCCCATCTCTAGCTAAGTCCAGGGATAATAAAAGCCCCCTGCATGCAGCTCTTTCCCTCGCGGATACGTTCCTACGTTCCCCCAGATGGCAGACCTTCCTAGAAAAACAAATTGCAGTGTTACCACTGGGAATCAGCCTCTGCTTAATTGGTCCGCTTGGGTGTCACTGACTTCTTAGGCAGCGCTTATAAAGCCGGCGATGCGCCGTCGCCCGAAAAAAAATACATTGCGGCCGCCGCGTGCGCTTATAGTGCACACGACGGCGACAAGCGACGGAGCGTAAATCTGAAGCCGGCAAAATTTGATTTTTAAAGGGGCCCTTGAACAAATAAAATTGCGGGAATCCGGTGACCCGGTCGCCCGGCAAAACATAACTTTCGCCGGTGGAGACGGCGACGGGTGACGTCACCCGCCGTGTTGCCGTCACCAACGACGGCGGCACTATAGGCACGGTCTTAGGCAGCTAAAAATAAAAGGCGTGCACTGGAATGGTTTGCCGCTTAATCTTGTAGCAAAAGTTTCAGACAAGTAAAGTGAAACAAAGGCGGATCCGGTCTGTAATGTTGGGGTTACTCGGAGTAGGATGGTCATATGATAACCGATGTTTCAAACTTTACAACACTGCACACGTGTGGGGTTCATACATTACCTCCTCCTACGTATTCATCCTTTCCCATTCCTTTGTTTTATTGCCTTCATTTGAATGATGTAATAATCAGCATTTTATTTGTAGCAGAATAAAAGCACCCGTATTAAATATTTGTAGTAGCTCTGCCAGGTGATATGTTTAGGCCTTCCAAACAGAATCTGCAGTGAGCATACGGTGCTATAAACAGTATTCGCAGGTGAATTTTAATATACAATGCTGTACCCTTTTGCCATAATCACAGCTGTAATTAAATAAGTGCTTTTGATCGAGTTTTAATGTTTAATTGTGCTGTGGCAAATATTCTGCTATTACAAGAGGAACACGTTTTTTTCCCTCATTGAATGCATTAAAAACATATAAAATGCATAACAAGAGGATCAATAAAATAAAATGAAAAAAAAAATCTTTCTTAGCAACTAAAAAAAGAAAAGGAGGAGGAATTAATGGAAGAAATTGATGAGAGAAAGGGAGAATTCTACCCACAGTCCTGTTGTAATTAAGGTACAGAGCCTGATTTTCAGCTGCTGTGATTGTAAACCCGCTTCCCGTGTTTGGGATTCCTTAGAGGTACAGGGTATAATCAGCTGAGAAGGAGAGGTACGGAAGTAACACTTTACTGGGGGAATTCATTGGCGAGGAGGAAAGGAAACTGCAGCTAAAGTCAAATCTCTAATGATATTTTGGTTACGTTTGTTCAGCACCAATTCAGGTATCGATTTCCCATTAATTACCTTGTGTAACTGCCAGCGCTTCCTGGCCCCACAGCTGGAGGCTTCCTTATTAAATAATGTGTGGGTAGGATTAATGCAAATCCAGAATCCAGTGCTCACCAGAAACCACAAACAAATAACACAGTGATGATAATCCAGTTCAATCTTTGCACATATACTGTATGCAGCAGCTGCAGCGGAGATCATATGAGTCCATAAACATATAGTGCAGCGTTGTATCCACACTGTGTGTGATTGTGAAGGTATGTGAGTATATATGCAAGCCCAACCGCACTCACAAAGGAGGGAGACAGTCGCGGGTGTCCTGCAAAAGCAGAACTACCGACGCTGTCAATCCACACCAGATATGGAGGGGGTAAGCGGGCAAAACAACTGGCGTAGAACTAAAGCACAATAATGTTGAAGAACTTTTAAACTCCTCGCGGTCCGCGGCGACGACTCCCGCCAGGCGCGCTCCCAGGCTTGAAAAGAGCTCTTTGATAAAGCACTTCCAGTGTGACACATGTTACAGGATTACCAGTACTACTACTTTATGTTTTTTAAGCAATAAATAACTTTTTTTGTCACAACGTCCTAGCTTTGCTATTTTGGCTGTGCACCGGCTATTTCTATTTGGATCTTTCCCTTCTTTATTAAATAAGCATATGAATAGAGCAAAGCATTACTGACCCTTCTGGCAGTGAAGAGGTTAAAAGATCTTTATTTAGACACGTGTATTAAAGTCTCCTGGCTGCAAAACGAAGGCAAACAACTGCAACCTGTTTATCAATCAAGAATCCCATTGTATCCTGTTTTCCTTGAGGAATCTGGAGCAATATTGTTGCTCTCGTTTTGCAGCCGGTAGACTGATACATAATCCCACATTTCTTGTTATTTCTCTCTTATGCGTTGATTCAATTCTTTTTACTGGCCCACAAATCTAATGCACTTTAATTGTATTCTTAAAATGGCATGGATTTCATAGGTGCTGGGTTGGGATTAGGGATGGGTGAACTTGTCAACATCTGATCTGCGGATACTTTGTGAAAAGTATGCTGCAACAATGGAGCTACCCAGCAACTGGTTTAGTTCAGTTCTTAAACTGCTGCCCAGAATAGCAGAGGTTGTGGGGTCTGACCCTGTTGAGCTTGACACCAGTACCCCCTTTCTCACCAGGTCCCAAATCCTCAAAAGGGTGCAAAGCTTTAGCACACCGTTACTCCTATTCCAATGACTGGGAGTAAAGGGGTGCTAGAAAAATAGCACCCCTTTGGGTATCTAGGCCAAGGTGCCTTAGGGTGTGTCAACATAGGTCATATGGGAACCCTATATTTTAGGGATTTGGAATCCACAAACAAATTAGGATTTTTATAAAAATTCTAATCTTTCTGCGGATTTTCAGCAATAGAAAAATAAAGCGAATTCTGCTTTTTGAGACAGATCCGCCGATAAAATGGACTTGTATAATCACGGCAGATTTTCACATCACCCATCTCTAGCTATGATGCATTTCTACTCGCACCTATAAATGTCCTGCTCTCTCTGATGTGTTTTTTTATTTTTGATATATATCTCAGGTTAAGATTTATATCTGCACTATAATAAATAATATGCCACAATGAGACTCTCATACAGGCCAACACCTGCATCTCTAACACTGCCTAGACAAGACTGGAGCTAAATGTTTCTCATGTTCCATAATGCGCTCACACCACTCTGCCCCAAACACATTGAAAGGGCTTTCACCTTGTACACGGAGCCCGAAGTATGCAAATCCTTCGCAGATGCTAAACCTACAGCTCAAGTGTATCTCTTTATAACAGAAGAGGCAGTGGTGTTTTTGTAGAACCAAAGGTGCTGAAAACCTGAGCAAAGAGAGAATAATTTATAACTACAATAAATTATTCAACTTTAAATAAGGAAATGCTGTAGCAAAAGAATTTATCCGCTCACAGTTTGTATTCCAGACCTTAATAATTGTACTATCTCTATATCCAGTTTCTTGTGGATTCTAATAACACAAGGGGCTGGGGCTAAAAAAATTAAGAAAAGTGAAGAAATTACAGTAGTTTCTATAAATGCATCCACAACCCAACCGTTGTGCATATGACATCTCGTCACCTTGTCTATGGGTTCAACAAAGATAGATTACACTGTTATAAGTTATACTGAAGGTTTTAAATGACTCTGCCAATATTCAATAGAAGTAATCGCAACCTGGGATAGGACGATTGAAATCCAGAATTGGTGAAATCTTTCCCAGAAATCTCCACCAGATCAGGTTTTTTTTAATTGCCCAATTTTATGAGCAAACCCAGAAGGACCTTCCTTGTGTAGAAACATTTTTGTTTTCATTTCTGTTGCATTAAAAATGTTAGTGCTAAAGGAATACAAACCTTCACGAAATCTCCGCGATATGAATATGTATGAAGACTTCATTCATATGATATGATTTGCTTCAAATACATGTTGACGCACTGTGTGAACCTTTATTAGGAAGTGTGTGTGTCGTGTCAACAACATTTTTGGGTTAATACATACTAAAGCAATTTAAGTCGGAAGTAACATGATAACCGTCTTTTTAGGGGTCACGCCAAGTTGAATTTGGTGGACGATTTTAATGCACTTTCTCTTTTTTTTGGCACACGGAAACAATCTTTTTTAGTACATAAAATCACATCTGTACGCCAAGTGCCGTCCATTTCTGCGCACCAGAACATGTTTAAAATAAATCATTCTTGACGCAGATGGAGAAATTTGAGGTTAGTCAACAGGCGCCCACAAACATAACTGCACACACAAACACAGCTGCACCCACAAACACAACCGCAGCCACAAACACAACCGCAGCCACAAACACAACCGCACCCGCGAACACAAACTCATCCATGAAAATGAAACTTCCCTACGCGTTTCGTGCGCATGCGCATTTCCTCAGGGGATTTTTTTTCTCTGAGGAAGTGCGCATGCGCACGAAACGCGTTGGGAAGTTTAATTTTAAAGCTGTAGTTGTTGAGGAGAGACTTGAGTGACGCAGCCAGACTACAACTGTGAACGGAGGATACTGTTAGAGCACGCATCCACAGGACCCGCCCCCAAGTGACGGAGAATTAATCCGGAACAAGCAGGGAGTTGCAGGAGGTCGCTCAAGTGGCGTGGTGCAGAGGAATAGCAGGTGTTATCGTGCCGTTTCCAAACAATCAATGCTGACTTGCAATTTGAGTTTTGTAAGTAGGGCTTCGATTTTACACCTTCGGGACCTGGTTCACTCACAGTCCCCTTGTACTCTCTATTTTTGTTGTGTCATATTTTATTAAATTAGCTTTTACTCAATTTTTTAGCCTTGCCATTGTTTGTCTAGTTGGTCTTGTGCGTCAGTACTGTTATGTCTTGTTATGTTCATGTGTGTGTGTAATTCACTGACATACTGCACTATAATTCTCTTTGTGTTTATTTCCATATGTTCACCTGTCCACGGAGGATAATCACCAGTTGATATCATTTGAATCATTATTTGGACATCACTCCTCATCTATTGGACTCTGATAGTCATCTCATTGGACTTGTAAGGCGCCGGTTTATCTTTTTTCCTTTGTTCATGTTATCTGATTGTACAATCAGTATCTACCAGGCAGCCTAGCCCAGAATCAAGGGTCAGTTTCATTAGGGTCACTCACCTATTTCACTATTTTTAGCGCTGTTCACACCGTCATTTTTCTTTTTATGTTTGTGATGCTTGGTACATACACCCAGGACGGTCTGCCCCTGATTATATTTGCATATCTGATGACTATTACCAGCTGGTAATTATCAAAATGCTAATTACCTTGAATAGATGTTATCAATTGATAATGACTATTGAAATTGGGTGGACAGAGCCCTCCATGGTCCTCCGCTTGTGTTACAGATGCAGCAAAAGTACCAGCGGTAATACGAATTAACACACAAAATAATACATTAAATAACACGTGTGTTATCTTCTTAACCATTGTCAGCGAAGCACTACTGTTGAATAACATGTCAGCGATAACGCGACACATGGTGTTAACAGTGCAATAACGCCTGCTACATCTGTAGCTTGTCTTGAGCAGGAAATTTCACCAAATGTGCAGAAATTCTGTGGAAACTTTGCAAAAGGCAATATTTCTACTTTAGCTATATCTCTATCCAGTGCTTAAGGACCCTTAATAGTTCAGCTTTCAGGGGTATCCTCGTATGAGCGCAATTTAAGTTAAATAAAGAATATTCGAGATAGACAGAGTGCTATGAAATATAATGAGTTTAATGAGTGCCACTGTATACAGGAGGTTTTTAAAGCCAGAGCAGCGGAATTCAAAACCAAAACCAGCATTGGAAAGGGCGAAAACAAGTCTCCAAAAGAAGTCACGGTTTATGCGACGAAACGCGTAGGGACGCAGTTACATCATCAAGCCACCGTTGCAGCAAAGGAGGACTAGGAAGCACTCGATCACGGCACCGGGAACCATCCATAGACGTCCGGAGGGATTTCTTGGAGTCCACTACATTGGCGATCTTGGTTGAGAAGACCGATCCCTGCCCCGATCACCACTGCATTCCTGGCTGGTAACTACGAGATGCGTCTCATGAGATGCTTTTAAACACTCTATGGTTGTGAGTGCATTTAATTAAAAAAAATTGGCCTCCAATAAATTGCATTTACACTATGGAGTGGGCGTGTGTGTATATATATATATATATATATATATATATATATATATATATATATCAGTCCAACCCGAAGGAAAACAGAACCGCACTCAAGGTAAATGCAGGGGCGTGCCTGAAGAAGGTCCTATACGGACCGAAACGTTGGATATTGTTGTGCGTGTGCACCTTGTTCTAATGCAAGATTTTTTGCATTTACCTTGAGTGCTGTTCTTGGTTTTCCTTCGGGTTAACTGCTTTTTCTGTCTATGTCTACAGAACATGCACCTACCATATTCATGCTAGTTGAGTGCCAGCTGTTTCATCTTTATATATATATATATATATTTATATTATCAGAGAGCTATAAGCCACTACAGAAAAAAAAAATGTTCAACTATAAAATGACAAATGATGACATATTTCAACCTCAGAATTAAATAATATTTATGTATTAGAAGGTATGCATATTTTTATAGTGACAACCAGGTACACGGCACTTTACAATGTTTGCGTTACAATGCAGGGAATATTATAATACAGATGGGATACGTAACATTGGGATAAAGGTGTCCCTGTCCTGAACAGCACAATCTCTCTTTCCCTCCTTCTAATAAAATCCCTACGCACCTGTGATCATTACTTGAGACCCCCCTGGAACTCATAATTGTGCCTGCATAACAAAGTATCTGAAGGTCAGTGTCTTGAGATACATTACATGTCTGTTAAATGATTCACCCGACAGGCTTTCGCTTACTCATATTTATTAAATCCCACTGCAAGTCAGTAGGGGGCCCGGGAACTGTAATCAGTTTCCTTGCACGTTACGCTATGTTTAATATTCCTGTTGACTATTCACGGTGGCGTAGCATTAATCAGTGCCAGTTGCTACTTTTCTGCCCTCTAGCTGATTCCTGTCCAAATAGCTGCAGCATCTGTAACACAATGTTCTTTGCCACTAACTTCTAAATCACCATTAGGAGTAAAGAGCTTCTTCACTTTAGCCCTTTGCCCAGCCTGCATCACTCACCTCTTCAGTGCTGAAGGATCCTGCAGCAGCGGATAAGGAAATACTTATATTTTATTGGTTTTTATTTGGCTTTGCCCGTGCACGGCAGGGAAAATAATGCAGGAAACCGGCCTCAAGAGCTTTTAGTCTGATTTGTGTTGTCGTTAAAGGTATACTCCCAACAGCAAAGCTGAAGCAGAGGAAAGCACTTGACCGTGTAACACCTTCTCTACCAATTTTACACTCGTTAAGTTTCCGTTTCAGGCCCTTCTGCCACTGAAAGAGTTGATGTCAATTTCAGGATTTCCCAAGAGTAAATTAGTTAACCCCTTGGGAGCCAGAGGGGCTTGCAATGCAATGCTTCTATTTTGCCATAAAATTGCCTTGATTCGTCCTATCCGTTTTCTTCAAAAAGATGCATGAACCTGATTGGGCCTTTGTCATACTGTAGGTGTGTAACAGGTTGGTAATATCCTTACAGTGTGGAACTAATACACCTTTTACCAGATATATTAAGTTTGATAGATGTGATACAGGTTTTCTGTAAATCAGGCCTGGTAAAATTATTCCAACTCCTTCTTGTGTTCCATATACCTGTAACGTCTCCTTCTCTCCTCCTCTTGTTCCATATACCTGTACCTTCTCTCCTCTTGTTCCATATACCTGTACCTTCTCTCCTCTTGTTCCATATACCTGTACCTTCTCTCCTCTTGTTCCATATACCTGTACCTTCTCCTCTCCTCTTGTTCCATATACCTGTACCTTCTCTCCTCATATTGTTCCATACACCTATAACTTCTCCTTCTCTCCTCCTCTTGTTCCATATACCTGTACCTTCTCCTCTCCTCTTGTTCCATATACCTGTACCTTCTCTCCTCATATTGTTCCATACACCTGTAACTTCTCCCTCTCTCCTCATATTGTTCCATACACCTGTAACTTCTCCTTGTCTCCTCCTCTTGTTCCATAAGGCTGCGGCCATGATGATCGCGATGGCGCGCAGGAGGGCATGCTCGGTGCGATCACATAGATGTGCCTCAATGAGGCTATCTATAGAGTGCGCGAATGCGCATGAGAGTAGAGGCGCCGGCGCACGCAATGCAGGAGAAAACAGAAAAAAAAAAATTCATGTGTGCCGGCCGGGCGGCAGCCGGGCCACGTGAGTGGTTCACCCAATGAGGGCGAACCAGCTCCGTGACGTCACAGCCACGCCCCCCGACATGCCTCCCCATCTCCTCTGCATGCAGGACACAGATCTCTCCTGCTGCAGGTGGCGGGGAGAAGCCGAGTGAACACTTGCGCCCACCCCAGCGTTCACCATGGCCGCAGCCTTAGGCTGAGTCCATGCTGCCGCAGACCAAACAGAGGTGTTGCGCATGGCACGATCACGTTGCCTTAAGGCATTGATAGCGCCCATTGACTGTGTTGGCGACAGCAGGAGGGGGCGCACATTGGGCGAGGAATCAGTTGAAAGTGATTTCTCTGCACGACGGGCAGGTTACGTGAGCGATTCACCCAACGAAGGCGAACCAGCTCCGTGATGTCACTGACATGCCCCTAGACACGCCCCCTGATGACGCGTCTTGCATGTTCGAAAAATGCACCTGCTTCACGCTGGTGATGTCATGGACGCGCATGCCTCCATGCAGGCGAAGGCTGTATGCACTCAACCTATACCTGTAACGTCTCCCTCTTTCCTCCTCTTGTTCCATATACCTGTAAGTTCTCCCTGTCTCCTCCTCTTGTTACATATACCTGTAACTGGCGTAGCTAGACATGCACGGGCCTCTGGGCAAAAAAAAAATTCAGGGCCCCATTAATATTAATACTGACTGCAATTTTTTCTCCCTCCCCCATCCTCTCCCTTATCCCTCATCATCATCTCTCCTTATCATCCCTCATCATCGTCTCTTCTTCTCTCTTCTTCTCCCCCCCATCATAATCATGATCTCTCTCCTCCTCTCCTCCTCATCATCTCTCCCCTCATCATCATCTCTCCCCTCCTCATCATCTCTCCCCTCCTCATCATCTCTCCCCTCCTCATCGTCTCTTCCCTCCTCCTCATTTCTTCCCTCCTCATCATCTCTTCCTCTCCAACACACCGCGGAGCCCAAACCAATCCCTCCCCAAAAAAACAACTCACAACTGATGAAAAAAAGCCGAAGGAAAAAAAGGAAAGAAGGAAAGTCCAGGGAACCAAGAGATCAAGAAAACACAGTACAAGAAGAGACAGCAAAACGGTAAAAAGACTCGAGGCCCGGGCCTCTATGAGAGCATCTCAAACACCCCACTCCCCAGACAACCCCTCCCCCTTTCCCCCCCCATCATAATCACCTCTCTCTCCCCCACACCATTATCACCTCTCTCCCCAACCATCATCACCTTTCTCTCCCCCCACCATCACCTCCCTCCCCCCACCATCATCACTTCACTCTCCCCCCACCATCCTCACCTTTCTCCACCCCATACCATCATCACCACCACCACCACTCTTCCCTCCCCCCCCACCATCATTACCTATCTCTCCCCCCACCACCATAATCACCTCTCTCTTCCCCTCACCATTATCTCTCCCTCTACCCGCCATCACCTCTCTCTCTCCCCCATGACCTCTCTCTGCCACCCACCATCACCTCTCTCCCCAAACATCATCACCTCTCTCTCTCCCCCACCATCATCACCTCTCTCCCCCCTCCTCCCCCATGCCTACCAGTGGGTGGTCCGGCATTAAACAGAAGATAAGCCAGCAGAGGAATCAGCAGCTGTTACACAGTCAGAGAAGGAGAGCAGATGAGTGTGCTCTAGTGGTCTGACCCGGAAGTATTTGCCCTGGCTATAGCTACAGTACACCCTAAACTTCCCCCTGTCTCCTCCGGTTGTTCCATATACCTGTAACTTATCCCTCTCTTGTTTCATATACCTGTAACTTCTCCCTCTCTCCTCCTTTTGCTCAGGGTAATCAACCTATATTACTCAATCTCTACTCTAGTTTCTCCTCCTGCTCCATATAAACTATACCTTTTGTTCTCCTTATAACTGCTGCTTAAAACTTCACTTTTCCAGTCCCTCCATTTCCAGGACATCCCCATGTCACTTACTGACACAAATTATTCAAAAGCAATTAATTTAACTACATTAAAGTGACTTGTAATCAGGAAGGCCCATGTGACACCGTTATTGATGCAGATTCATTCGCTCCCTCCATCTGCTGATACCCCTGTAACTCAGTCTTAAGGATATAGTAAAATTACAAAGACATTATTGTGACTATACATTAAAGCAAGAAGAAGAATCACTCCTAAGTAGAGGATTAAACTTTGCACCATCTAATAGGACTTCGTCATTCTAAGTTTTTATTGACGCTCAAAAATATATGAGAAGATTAACTCTCAAAAGATATTTTGCAAAAACTAACCAGGTTCAGAGTAATGTAGCTATGGTAAATGCAAATGACACAAATGATCAATTTACACATACCTCATTAAAAAAAACCTTCAAAGTTCTATCCAAGCTTCTGCAAAGGCCCATATCTAGAGACATTCCAGAATTTAATTGAGGAGAATCTAAAAACACTAGACGATAAGAAAAATAAAAAGAGACCTAATCTAAGAAAGAAAGAGAAGTTTTAGACCACCTCTCTGAGAATAAAGAAATAGTAATAAAACAGGCTGACAAGGGGGGAGGAGTAGTCATTTTAGATACAACAGACTACATAGAAGAATCAGAAAGGCTATTGGGAGATGTACCCACATATAGAAAATTAAAATCAAATCCAAATATAACATTTACACAAGAGATGCAGGTTTTGCTGGATGCTGGTCTGAGTAAAGGTATTCTTTTGAAAAGGGAATACGACTTCATTAGGACAGAGAATTCAAAAATGCCTGTTTTTTACTACCTCCCAAAATTACATAAGTCACTAATTAAACCACCCGGTAGGCCTATAATTTCTGGAATTGGCTCATTAACTCAAAATGTATAGATACATTATTACAACCCTCAGTGAAGAAATTACCCTCATACTTAAAGGACACCACCCAGGTAATACAACTATTGGAAAAGGTGGTTTGGCAACCAGATTTTTTGCTAGCCACTTGCGACATAACATCTCTCTATACATGCATAGATCATGAGCAGGGCTATGATGCCACAACATATTGCCTAAATAAACATGCAGGAATGGCTCCAACACAACAATAATTTGTAATAGAAGGGATCAAATTTATTTTAAATCACAATGTTTTTTGGTTTGGGGGAGACTATTATTTGCAAACAATGGGCACCAGGTTTGCCCCCAGTTACACGAATCTCTTCCTTGGATGGTGGGAAGATCAAGTAATCTGGCCCAATGAGATCTGGGGAGCAAACCTGGTGCTCTATCGTCGGTACATTGATGATATTATCATCATATGGAAAGGGAATTTTATATCATTACAAAAATTTTTTAACTCGATTAATATTAATAATTTTAACCTAAATTTTACGTATAAGATTAGCCCATCACAAGTAGAATTTTTAGATTTGGAGATTTTTATCGAATCAGATCATATTAACACACGAATACATTTTAAATCAGTTAATTGTAATAACTTCATTAAAGCAGATAGTAGCCATAAAAAGAATTGGCTTGAAAATGTCCCATATGGGGAATTCTGACGGTTAAAACGTAACTGCACGAAGAAAGAAGACTATGAGAGACAGGTTATCCCCATGAAGGAGAGGTTTATAGAGAAAGAATATAAATTGACCACAATAGAAACAGCAATTGATAAAGTAGGTAAACTAAACAGAGCAGATAAGTTAACATATAGAAATAAGGAAACAGAGAATCAAATTGGGAAAAAACTTTATTCCTTTCATAACTACGTTTAGTACACAAGCAAATCAAATCAAGGGCATTCTAAAAAAGCATTGGCACATATGAAACAAGATCATTGGTTAAAAGAAGTAATAGGTGAGACTCCAGATGTGATCTTCTCCAGAGAACCAAATTTAAAACAAAAATTGGTACCTAGTTATCTCCCCCAAAAACATAACCAATGCTGGTTGGATAAACTTTCCAAAGGTTTTACGAAATGTTTAAATTGCAAAGCCTGTAAGAACAATGCATAATTAGGCACAAAAATTATCTTTTACTAGTTCAATTTCATTAACCAACTATCATATTAAATCTAATATCACATGCAACAGTAAAGGGATAGTTTATGTCCTACAGTGTGGATGCAATTTACAATATGTAGGGAGAACAATTCGGAGAACAATTCGGAAAATAAAAACAAGGATAGGAGAACACATTAGGAATATTACAATTGGCCTGGAGACTCATAGTGTGTCAAATCATTACAAAAATAAACATAATAAAAACCCAGCATGTCTAACATTTTGGGGCATAGAACAAGTTAAAGCAGATTGGAGGGGAGGTGACTTCATACAAAAGATATCCAAAAGAGAAACATTTTGGATTTTCACTCTCCAAACACTAATACCTAAAGGGTTAAATTTAGAGATGGAAGTCCCCGCATTTATCTAACTAACCACTTTTAAATATTTAAGCTATTGTCATGTTGTTTCATTTTAGAACATTCGTTTGATATTAAAGATATAAGAAAGATAGTATGAGGATATATATATTTTAAGTTAAATATATTAATAATGTTTTTAATTAAGTTAAAATTGTCAAATTAACATGTTTTTAGTATATATTATTGATTATAATTAGGCCGCTTTTAAGGATGTTATAGTACAATATTAACAAGGAAGTAAGAGCTGATTGGATAGTTCCACAGTTCTAAGGATACAAATGGTGCTGTTACCCTGTACTGATCAACGTCACTGAGGAAGCTAATTTGCGAAACGCGTCAGACGAACTTTGGACAAGTCAGGCCACCGTATAGAGGAAGAAACTCTCAATCCCAGTTTGGTCAGCATCACGATCGGAGCGCATGCGCGAAAAAACGTGAGCTGAGACAAGGAGAGCGCTAAGCGTGAGGACAACCGATCTGTGCACAAGACCGGAAGACCTACCGCTGCCACTTACCAACCCTCCTGCAACAACAGCGAACCAACTGGAGAGGATTGCAGACTGACAACCAAAGAGTTGAAAAACCGGTCTGTGAAATCTGGAGACATCTCTTCTATATGCCATTTTTTGTTGGCCGTTTGTAAGTGCCCATTCTCTTTTTAAATTTGTTCATATATTAAACAGTGTTATACTATGTCCCCCTTTTCTCTTTTAATTTTGAGGTAATACCCAGAGTCATCCCCAACGTCACCAAGATCCTATATCTCTATGTAAGTGTGTCTCTTATATATATTTATATATTTGTTATTACACTGTTATTACTTCTGATTGTGGTCCCCCCACCCCCTTTTTTGCTTTTGTATTACATGTATCTCGGAGTCCCAAGTACAAACCAGCGCCGGAGGATCCCCCCCGCTTTCTAAAGCCTGGGACCCGGTGCGCCCGGCGGCGCGGGCGGCCACACGCGAGTTCCCCACCAGCAGGGGAATCCTCCCGAGCCGGTCCCGGTCCCCCCTGGCTGCACAGCTCGCTACACGCTGTGACGCGTCAGCCGCTACGGGATACAAGAGAATGGTGATCCCTAGCGTTGACGCGTCACGTGGTGTGGCTGTGAGCCAATGAGGAGGGGAGGCTTCGGGAGGAGGAGAGGCTTCGGGGAGCGGGGAGAAGTGTGGAGTGAAAGCAGCGTGAGTGCCTGTCTGTGTTTGTGTATGTGTGTGCCTGTCTGTGTGTGTGTATGTGTGTCTGAGTGCCTGTCTGTGTTTGTGTATGTGTGTGCCTGAGTCCGTGAGTGCCTGCCTCTGTGTGTGTATGTGTATGAGTGCCTGCCTGCATGCGTGCGCGCGCGTGTGTGTGTGTGTGAGAGAGTGCCTGCGTGTGTGTGTATGTGTGTGTCTGAGTGCGTGAGTGCCTGCCTCTGTCTGTGTCTGTGTCTGTGTGTGTGTGTGTGTGCCTGAGTGTGTGTGTGTCTGCGTGTGTGTATGAGTGCCAGCCCGAGCCCGTGGAGGGAGGGGGGGGGGAGAGTAGCGGGTCCCTCCGCTCAAGCCATGCCCCCCCTCCCGCTCAAACCTCCCACTCCCGCCCACCTCCCGCTCCGGCTCCCGTTCCCTACAGACCGCATATCGCGGTCTGTGTATGTCAGCGCCCCGCCTGTCTGCAGTGCGAGCACGCTGACGGAGGGAGCGGGGCCTTAGCCTAAGACTGTCATATATAGAGGTTGGTGAATCACCTCTAAAGAGATTCGGGCAGCAGGTTAATTGTATGGGACTGATTTGAATCTACTTATATATGTTTGGCACAACTATTCTATTTCTTTAAATTATTGTGACTCTAAATTAAACATTATTTTAAGAAAGTGCAAATCACCAGAGCACATCACATCATTATTATCGTACATTAGCAGAGATCGAATGTGTGCAAGTCTTTGTTCTGTTTCTGTTTCCTTACAAACTTGAAATAATACAAAACTCAAACACAAAGATAGATTGAGTGTGGCTTTTGATGTGGAAGCAAAAGGATAGTTCTGTCTCAGCATCACGCTATAAAAAGAATGGAGATCCCAGTCTCTAGGAGTACAAAGTAGTAACTAAACTAAATTGGAAAGTCCTCTTAAAAAATGGACCCTGTAGGCGGTACTAATCACATGCTACATAGAGTTTTAAAAACACAGGCCAACAAGCTTACAATCTACTGTAAATGTGGTGTCTGAAGAATACTGAGATAAAGTGACTCGCTCCCGGACACAAGGAGCTGGCAGGATACTCTGCTTCGAAATGTCATTGTTATCAGAGTCGGCGCCATTACTCACTGAGCCGCTCCTTCACTACTAAACACAGAGTGAGTACCT
>CM071579.1:21454942-21506794 GCA_036426205.1 Ascaphus truei | reverse complement strand
TCTCCGTCTCTTTTCCCTCCTGCTGGTGCTTTATCAGCGATTGAACCATGGCATCCACAGGCTAAACGACGCCTGTATGTTCATCATACACACACAACTACTCCCAAGGCTATTGCATCCATTCCTGTACCTAGATTATTTCATTTAGCAAAAGAGCGATTTCATTTGATCACCGTCACGTTAGCTGTTGAGAGCTCTCGTAAAGCTGCAGTGCTAGCATTTAACAGAAAACAATTGAAGAATAGTGTGTAATATGGCAATAATAAGGGCAATGCTCCATCTGACAGTTCTTCAATTTTATTTGCAATGCAAGCATGTCTATTATTCACACAGGAGACAGGTACAGTACTGCATCTCAAGGAAAATAGGTATCAAGCAAACAAAAAATATAGAATATGGGTATATAGAAAAAATATAAGATATAAAGATTGATTTTCACGTTGAAAACATTGAGGAGTTGGTTGTGTGACAGTGAAATATATGTCTCATCAGGGAATAACAGATGTTGAGAAAGAACATGCTGCAGAATAAAGCCATAGTGAGTATATTTGCCATCTTCCAGCCCTCTGACTTGAGGGAACAGGAGACCCCCCCCCCCCTCCCCTCTCAATTTGGTGGTTCTTTATTTGATTACAGCCAGCCCCTGATCGTCTCCAACCACTTCCAACACTGATATACTGTACAGTATATATATATATTTTATATATATATCACATAGTGTCAATCTAGCAGACCTGTAAAGCTTTGAGCTTTGATGTATCCTGACATGTAGGATCCTAACTCACGGTCATTTTAAGATGGAGATGATTCCATAAAATGATGCGGTTCCCCTGGTTTCTTGGCTAGGCTGTGGTGAGAAATGTACCACATTGAGAGCAGTGTCCAAAACCTTTGAATGTAGCGGGGAGAAAATGATGGCATGCCAAACTACACAGTGACTCAGTGTCTATTAAGCTGTTTATCCCACATTTGGCAAGACACAGACAAGATACAAACTAAATGGGTATATGGTGTATTGTGTATATCAATCCACTGCTACAAATAAACACGGCACAGTACAGTATGAATGTCTCTGCCAGCATCAAGTGTCAATGCTTCAGGAATACAGACAGTTTAATGAAATGTTATGCCTGCTATACAAGTATCAACAAGAAATAGATGATGCTTTTAATGTGTAATAGTATTTAGCTTGCTTTATGGATAAATATAGGAATGTTTAATTTGTGATTTTTTTGAGAAGGACATAATTTTTAATAGCAATATAAATATATATATGTGTGTGTTGTGTGTGATATAGATATATATATATATAATATATATATATATTATATATATATATATCTATCAAAGGTATAGGCACACCATAAATATGCGAAACATATAACTTATTGGTGTGCCTATACCTTTGTTATTTTTTTTACGGTAATTATGGGTACTCGGATAGTAGCACCTTTTCCTAGTGCGTCTATTATATATAACACACACACAAACACACACCACACAACCACAAACCACACACACACACACACACACACACAACACACACACACCACACACACACACACTTACTATGGGTCCTGTGAAGAGAAAATACAATATGGTTTTCTTCATAATATAAAATCATATGTAATTTTCTCACAAGACCGTGGGTGCCTGTAATTTCTCACTGATGTCACTATAAAAAAAATATATATATTTTATATATATATATATATATATTATTTTTTTTTTTTATAGTGACATATCAGTAGAAATTACAGGCACCCACAGGTACAGTACCACAGTACAGAGTACAGTAATTTATATATTCTATATAGATATATATATATATATATATTATATAGATATATAGAGATATATAGATATATATATATATTATATATAGATATATATAAATATATAGGCATTACCTGGAAGAAGGTGCCGTTCAGAGGACACGAAACGTCGGTTTGTTGTGGTGTGGAATGTTTTAATACATATACTTTTGGATGACGTAGTGTGCTGTCTCTTTTGCCAGTTTCATACCTGGTGAGTTTGGAATATATGTGGTTGTGTGTGGTGTGTGTGGGTGTGTGTGTTTGTGGTGTGTGGCTCTATCAAAGGTATAGGCACACCATAAATATGCGAAACATATACATTATTGGTGTGCCTATACCTTTGTTATTTTTTTTACGGTAAATTATGGGTACTCGGATAGTAGCACCTTTTCCACTAGTCCGGTCTATTATATATAACACACACACACACACACATATATATATTTATATTGCTATTAAATAATTATTGTCCTTCTCAAAAAAATCACAAATTAAACATTCCTATATTTATCCATAAAGCAAGCTAAATACTATTACACATTAAAAGCAGTCATCTATTTCTTGTTGATACATTGTATAGCGAGGCATAACATTTCATTAAACTGTCTGTATTCCTGAAGCATTGAGCACTTGATGCTGGCAGAGACATTCATACTGTACTGTGCCGTGTTTATTTGTAGCAGTGGATTGATATACACAATACACCATATACCCATTTAGTTTGTATCTATGTCTGTGTCTTGCCAAATGTGGGATAAACAGGCTTAATAGACACTGAGTCACTGTGTATGTTTGGCATGCATCATTTTCTCCCCGCTACAGTCAAAGGTTTTGGACACTGCTCTCAATGTGGTACATTTCTCACCACAGCCTAGCCAAGAAACCAGGGGAACCGCATCATTTTATGGAATCATCTCCTATCTTAAAATGACCGTGAGTTAGGATCCTACATGTCAGGATACATCAAAGCTCAAAGCTTTACAGGTCTGCTAGATTGACACTATGTGATATATATATAAAATATATATATATAACTGTACAGTATATCAGTGTTGGAAGTGGTTGGAGACGATCAGGGGCTGGCTGTAATCAAATAAAGAACCACAAATTGAGAGGGGAGGGGGGGGGGGGGTCTCTGTTCCCTCAAGTCAGAGGGCTGGAAGATGGCAAATATACTCACTATGGCTTTATTCTGCAGCATGTTCTTTCTCAACATCTGTTATTCCCTGATGAGACATATATTTCACTGTCACACAACCAACTCCTCAATGTTTTCAACGTGAAAACTCAATCTTTATATCTTATATTTTTTCTATATACCCATATTCTATATTTTTTTGTTTGCTTGATACCTATTTTCCTTGAGATGCAGTACTGTACCTGTCTCCTGTGTGAATAATAGACATGCTTGCATTGCAAAATAAAATTGAAGAACTGTCAGATGGAGCATTGCCCTTATTATTGCCATATTACACACTATTTCTCAATTGTTTTCTGTTAAATGCTAGCACTGCAGCTTTACAGAGAGCTCTCAGACAGCTAACGTGACGGTGATACAATGAAATGCTCTTTTGCTAAATGAAATAATCTAGGTACAGGAATGGATGCAATAGCCTTGTAATTTGTTTAAAAGCCGTCTTTACCTGGGGCCAGTTTCATATCCTGTAAAGCACCAGGGCAGGGGAATTAATAGCTCTTGAGTAATACTAAAGGAGAGTAATGGGGAGGTTTGAAGATGGTACATTAATGTATGACTTGTGGGCTAGATGTTACTTTGCCTTCCAGCAAAAGGAAATGCAGGATCACTTTCTGAGATGTGAGATATTGCAGTGGGGAATAATAATGTTCGCTCATCTTATTATACAAAGTACTGGGAAGGGGCAAGAGGCCAGAGAGACAAACCAAGGGATGAGAGACTGCTGCTGGCTCTTCATTCAGAGCTTAAGAATTTCCAGAGAGATCAGGCACCCAATGATACCTGCAACGGTGGCAATCTAGTCTGGTTCTTGGTGCCAAGCTCAAGATGGGGATCCTGGATTTGTAAATCATGCCATCCATAGGGGGAAAGTATTCCTGCTACCACCAGGGCACATGCACTAGGCATTACCTTTCATGGTGTGTACTTAATTAGAGGAGCAATACTGTATGTACCGGCGTTGAAACTGATATAGAGCTGGAGATGTATATATTCAAGGAAGATAACTTAACATGTCTTGCATTATTATTTTCTGCAATTCTGCCAGACTCTAAATACAAGATTCCAATATCAAGGACACCAGAATATAAAGTAGAAGACCTGAAAACCGAGTGTATGTTATATTAATACAGAAAATTATTTTACTCAATGAAAGTATAGTATGTATCAAGCTTCATTACCCTTTGCTCTGTCCAGGGAGAATTCACTAACGGAAAATCCTATGTAAGATTCCCATAGAGACAAAACGTTTTTAATTTGCAGACACAGAGGACATGGTGAGTCATAGCAGACTTGGGCACAATTCTGCTGGGATTACTGCCTGTTTATGCGTTAGCTGCAAAACACATGCACAGAATAACACTTGCTAGGTTATAAAACGTTTGGGGGAAACTGAAGTCTAAATCTATTCCTAAACTCCCCCAAGGAGGGTATGATAATCCCTTTGCTATCCAGTATGATATAATATGGTAACAACGGAAAATCGGATTCCCAGAGGACTAATACTGTTCCAATGTAATTTGGTAACATAAGACTTGACTTACCCATTTGACAAGGTATTGATCCGCCTTAGAACTTGTCTAAGGGAATGTGTTTTCTTCCATCACTGAATATGTTTGTAGCTGTTTTGTAAGTCACATGGGACAGCCAGAAAAAATGATATTCAACATATTGATGGGATGATTTATAGAGTTCCATCCATTTGATCCACCAGTTCGGAAATACAGTCTGATAGCTAGAAGAGTAAGCAACAGAAAAAAAAACTCCTGGTGGCTGAGGACTAAAGCCAGTGTGTGTTAGATGCAGTGACCTGGGTGAGGTGGGGTAACTTCTGCAAAGCTCACGTATGCTTGTCTCTGGCTCACAGACTCACAGACTCGCACACTGTAGTTGACCTGTGAGAAGAAGAGCCTGTGACAGAGGCTGCGTTCTGCAGATGGCATAGGCACCTCTAGCAGGGAATTCAAAGGACAGCAAATCCATGGAGTCCTCCCACACCAGGTAGACCCCACATTCCTGCTGCCCAAAGCAAGATCAATCAAGGCAAGAACTGAAAGGTGTCACTACCACAACGACCACAGTGTCATCTCCTTCCAGCGAGGCTGTGATCATCAGTCTTCTTTTGCTGCAACATTAAAACCCTCCATGCAGCCTGCTCTGCCTGTGGTTCCTATCCTACTGCATTTTGCTCAGCTCTCCACTGCTGCACATGAAGCTCAGAGAATGAGGGGGGGGGGAGGTCTAAGAAACTGCCTAGTTACCCAGTCTTTAACATGGTTGTAATTTCTCTTCTGCTCCTGATTTTTGAGGCTTCTTTCCTCTCTGTGAATTCAGCAGTGTTTCATTTCAGCAGCTGTGGCATTGGCTTGAGCAGGGGCAGGGAGGAGGTGCTAAATCATTTAGGAGAGGGAGGCTCTGTGAGAAAAACGTGCTACATTTGGTGATTACGAGAGGACCAAGAAATCTGATGACTGCTTGTTAAGTAGAACCCAGGACAGGTGACATGATATTAGATTGCATATCATGTCTGCCATAAAGCAACAAATTAGGGCAAATAAATCCCTGCACTAAACAAAAAACAAAGCCTAACGCTTCCAGCTGGGTAAAGCTCATATACACACAGAACATTATAAACGGTATTTCCCCATCAATTAATATTACTTCTTATCTCATTCCAGCAGAGCAACCACATATGTGAGGCACTCCGAGTACTAGTGTGAGTATACACAGCTGAGGGGGAAAGAGCACAAATCCAAGCAGAGCTAGCAGGGGTGTATGTTCGATGTTTCTAAAAAAAAATCTAATTTTCTCTGCAAATGTTATCTAGAAACTGGCCATTAACACTAAGAACAGCATGCTGGTGTTATTGACTGCGTGAAACAAGAAGACAGGAGTGACAACCTACATTAAACCATGCACCTAATTATTCACCAGTATAGCCAGAAGGATTGAGGATAACCCAGTCCGCTTAGGAAACTTGTATTTCCCGCAAAGGTGGAATAGTTCATCACTTAAATGCTGCTTGCTGTTGATACCATTGGTTTATATTTAGCCCTCATCACTGCAAGTACCCAGGATAATGCAGAACATGCACCCCTCAAGCACTGAATAGGCTTAATATGAGCAAGGAGTTTAGCTGAGTAGCTGCTCTGCTGCCTGCATGGATAGACCTGGATGGATACCGAGTCCACATTGCCCCACATACTGTAGTTCTGTGGCTCAAATCGCTCTAAAATGTAAAGTTCCAACAATGTGCACTTGGCTCAGAAAGCAATCAACCTATTTCAGCACCATGGTCAGCAGTCTGCCAGCTTGTAATGTTGGTTGGGCAGCTGGTGAAAGTTGCCCAACCTGTAATTTTCCCTCTCAGATGGAGTGTATGAATTGGATGGGGGGGGGGGGGGGGGTTGTTTTTATTTTTTGGGGTGCTTTTCATTAAACTACTACTTTTGCTATGCGGATTGTTCACACCCCCAAGGAGCCACCAAGAATGAATAGAAAGAGTGAGCAAGACGCACCCTTTTAGTAACATTTAGGCCCAGATCCACATAAGGGTGCTAAGCTTTAGAAATGTTGCTCTGTCTGACACTGACAAGGGTGAAGGAGCGTGTGTCAGGTTCAAATAGGGCAACTTTGGTGAGTGAGCCTGCAATACGGGTCTTTGCGGTGTCCATCCATGTCCATGACGCCGTCTGTGTGGGGGCAGAGTCTGAGGGAAACATCCTGGGGTTGACGTCTCAGAGTGAGCTTCTCACAGGACTTGTCTGCTGTTCAAAGCACATATTATCTATATTTATGCTAGTGTATTACTTTTGAAAATTAAAAGAGAGAAAAAGATCTATACTATTTATACTTCTATCTTTCCCTGAGTTGGGATGTTTGCATTGTGACCTGGGGAAAGAAGCACTTGGGTTACCAATGGGTGTGCCTGCTACAGGGAGGTGATTAGACAACTATACAGTACCATTCTGTTGGAGAAGTGCTTCCTAGAAAGAAATGTCTGTGCAATACTTACACCTTCTAAAATAATCATATTTTTGAGACATACAACTCTTTATTACTTTTCGTCCCTTTTTTCCCATCTCTACTTTTTTCCACCTAGCTTTCTTTTTGTACTAATAAATATCATCATCATCCCTTGTCTCCCCACTGCTGCATGAAGCCTCTCTAATGATCTTCCACATACTGCGGTTACAGCCTCTCTTCCCCACGTTACTACAACAAATGTTATGATTTAATCCTCCCATCTTACTTTTGGTCATCGTCTTTTAACTTCCTTTGAAATCCAGTTGAGTATCATCTTTGTCCAACAATGGTAATTTCATCTTGATATGTCTGGCCCATCGCCATTTTAATTTCTTCACCATTGATGTCACAGACTTTTGTTTGGTTTCAAATCCATTCATTATATATATATAGATAGATAGAGAGAGAGAGATACAGAGAGAGAGAGAGAATATATATATATAAGGTAGAGGTAAGAAATAAAAGAGAAAGGGGCCTATTCTATATGCCTCGATTACCCACTTATTGAGGCCTTTTTGGCCAAAATGCCTACTGCTATTCTGTAAGCCTCGATAAGTGGGCAATAAAGGCATGAATCGCCAATTTTTTCAGCCGTCCAAAAAAGATCGCCAGGTGAGCGGCGATAAGCCACTTATCGGCAGGTTCTGAAACTCATGCAATTCTAATAGCATCGATTAGTTTATCGAGCTTAATCGCGGCTTTAGAATGGCGTGAAGCTGGGGAGAACCTGCAGAGAAGGCAGCGAGAGAGGACTTATAAAAAAAAAACATTTTTCCTGCATCGGTTTGATGCCGGGAGTCTCAGGAGCGGATATCCATTAATATCAGCACCGGATTCCCCCGGCATTAATCCCATGCAATAAAAATACATTTACAGGCAACTTCATTACCTTAGCGGCTAACTGCTAAGGAAATGAAGGTGTTAACTACCAGTGCCAAGTTTATTGTGGCTAGCGGGGGTGGGTGAATGTGGTATTTGGCCCTTGGTGGGTGTATAGGCTTTGCAGGGGGTAGGGGTGTGTTTTTTAAGTTAACCCCTTCATAACCTTAGTGATTAATACTGCTAAGGTAATGAAGGGGTTAACCCCTCCAGCTACCACCCGGTAGGCCTAAACATCCATCCTTGGGGCTACTACCTGATTCACTCAATCCCTGTACCCACACTAAACAAAAATACACACAACAGCTCTACTACCCACCTCCTCTACCCCCAATAACCCCCCCACCCCACCCCAACGCCATACAGTAATGGCAGTTGTTGTGGGTAATAGGGCTGTTGTGTGTATTTTTGTTTATTGTGGGTACAGGGATTGGGTGAAGCGGGTAGTAGCCCCAAGGGTAGATGTTTAGGCGTACCGGGTGGTAGCATGAGGGGTTAACCCCTTCATTACCTTAGCGGTACCAACCTCTACGGTAATTAAGGGGTTAACTCCCCGCAACCCTTTCCCCCCTCCCCCCCGCGAAACCTAAACACCCACCAAGGGCCAAATACCACCTTCATCCTTCCACGCTACCCACAATAAAACGGGCACTGGTAGTTAACCACTTCATTGCCTTAGTGGCTAGCCGCTAAGGTAATTAAGATGTTTTAATAAAATGTTTAATACTAGTGTACGTGTGCAGCTCTCTCTGCAAATGGGACAGATCGCCGGGTGAGGCCTTTTGAGAGAGGCGATCATCCCATCGCCGGCTACTCGCCCATTTTGGGAATTTTGTTATCACAGGTAATCGGGGCTTTCTGAATATCATGATAGCAACGCTCAAACAACTGGCGCCGTAAACGACCCAGTGATTTTTTTTATGAAGGCTTATAGAATAGGCGAAACTATAGGGGAACCCCGCAGCTGTCAATGGAGTGGATGTAGGTGCTCCCTAGGTATGTATAAATGGATAATGAATGTTCATTATCCATTTATAGAATAGGCCCCAAAAAGACCCAGTGCTACATCCAATAGGACAAATCATATAGTTACATACTTATGTTTTATCTTTTTTTTTTTAAGAGTGAGAGTCATTCAGTTAAATTCTTTGGATGAAACATTATATTACTTTGGCTAAAGAATTTAACTAAATGGCCCTCACTTATGAAGAAAAACAGATAAGTATTTAACTACAGGTAGTCCTCGTTATCCAACACTGAAAGTTACATGTGTATTCCCTGAAGAAGTAACTTTCAGTTACGAAATGCGTTGGAAGGTCTTTATGCTCATCTGTCTGACCCAAATTTTAGCCAAATATACTCTTGGTCTGTGCCTCCCTGTCCCCTGTATCACCGCTTGCCGTTTTGTGTGCAACACGCCGCCCTGTGTGCTTTACACCGCTGTGGACACTCCTCTACGCTTTGCAATAGAGGGGAATCCTGTGACGTCATCAGCACGCGCACCACGGGACTGAGCGGCATGCTATCGGTGCTCTGCAACTGTGGGACTCACGGAGGCATTTGTGCCTTGCTATGGGACAATTCACGGGACTTATCCATCGGTCCCCACCATCTGGTTACCCTGAGATGAGGGAAACGTGACTCAAGGATCCACTGAGGTTTCTGTCCTGGATGACGACTGCTGGTATCCTGTGTCTCCCATCTCATCCGTTGAAGAGCTGTGACCCCAGCCCTCCCTCTGTGTGGTAACCCCACTAACCCATTGCTTGGTTTAATATCATTGATGTACGCAGAACCTTTAATTTTTTAGTAAAATGTATCTTTTTTACTGTGCTTTACTATGTGCATTGTGCGCCCTGTCTTTATGTCTTTTCTCCAGTTCTAGGGGTGACGAGCCACCCCTCAAGAAAGGCTGCAGACGCTACTATAGTGACTTCCCCTACAAGGTCCAACTATTATCACGTTGCACTGTATTTAATAGCACTGTTTGTAGAACCATGTTTTAGCTGCGCACTGATCACCCCTTTTTTGTATATCTCCCCGTGGGTACTTACCAATAGGTAGGTGATAGTGTTTGGTTGGAAAGTTCTGGGTTGGGTTTGTGCAGGTCAAACTTCAGGGTTACATAAGCAGAAAAGCCCAAATAGGAGTATCTGAGCTGGAGCTACACCTGTACACCCACCATCCCTACAGTACACCTGTACACCCACCATCCCTACAGTACACCTTTACACCCACCATCCCTACAGTACACCTGTACACCCACCATCTCTACAGTACACCTGTACATCAACCATTCCTACACTGCACCTGTACCCCCATAATACCTGCACTGCACCTGTACACATACCATCCCTACACAATAACTGTACACTCACCATTCCTAAAAGTACAATTTAGGAAAATAAGTTCCTGCTCAGAAGAGCTTACAATCTAATTGGTAGGAGGAACATACAGATACAGTAGGAGGGCATACAGGTAAGTGCATCTGCAAGGGGCCAAGCTTTATGTATCAGGTGTATAGTGTTAGCCACTGAGCTACTCATATGCTTCGTTAAGCAGGTGTGTTTTAAGGTGGTTCTTAAAGGTGGATAGAGAGGGTGCCAGTCGGGTATTGAGGGTAAGGGCATTCCAGGGGTGTGGGGCAGTCAGTGAGAAAGGTTTAAGGCGGGAGAGGGCTTTAGATACAAAGGGGGTAGAGAGAAGACATCCTTGAGCGGAACGCAAGAGTCAGCATGGTGCATAGCGAGAAATTAGGGCTGAGATGTAAGGAGGGGCAGAAGAGTGTAAAGCTTTAAAAGTGAAGAGAATTGAATGTGTGATGCGGGATTTGATGGGAAGCCAGGAGAGGGATTTCAGCAGGGGAGGAGCTGAGACAGATTTAGGAAAGAGTATAATGATTCTGGCAGCATCGTTTAGGATAGATTGTAGGGGAGACAGGAAGGCCGGACAGCAGGAGGTTACAGTAATCAAGACGGGAGAGAATGAGGGCCTGTGTCGGAGTTTTAGCAGTCGAGCAACAGAGGAAATGGTGTATCTTTGTGATATTGCGGAGGAAAAAACAACAGGTTTTAAAAATGTTTTGAATGTGAGAGAGGAGTCGAGTGTGACCCCTAGGCAGCGTGCTTGCGCTACTGGGTGTTTGACAGAACTTCCAACAGTAATGCTGCAATACACAGACAGGAATACAGGATGTCAGACAAATCCACACTTACGAAATGGTAGAAATATTCTCCTTGCCTCCCTCCACGCACCAACACAATTTATTGTAATAGTGGTAAGAACCAACACTACTTCACAAAAGTATTAAAGTATATCATGCCAATAACAATGCACTTGATGGTCAACTGCATGCCTGGATGTGGTGATGTTGTCCAGGTCCTGCACAGTGTGTTGCAAGTTCCTCCAGCGCTTAACAGGTCAACGACTCCATCTTAAGCAGTTAAAAGGCTTCCGTCCGGTTGGGGAGGGTCTGAAGAACTGACACTCCACATATCCCCTTTCTCTTGAAACTGGAACTTGACAATGCGAGTAACACATTCAGCAATGTTAACAATGATTGCTACAGTCCTACTTTCCTGGAAACCTGGCTTGGTAAATGAGGTCACTCCGCCTGCCCTGGGCTGCATCTGCTTATTTATTAAAACTATAAATTAAACATGAATTAGAATCCCATCTGGATAAGCTATATATGCAGTATTGTAGTGATACCACTATGATCTTTCTTGAAGGTTCCTGTCAGACCCTTTTAATTCATTCTTGTTCATGTGTTGCTGCAACACAAATGTCAATGAAGTGTTAGGAGAGAGAGAGAACAGTAATAATATAAATCATGAACTTGCATCTAATGACATGTCTGACTTTTAGGTTCAACAAAGCAAATGTTTCACCAAGCAGACAACATTTTCCGAGTCTCCTTGGAAATATGATAACAATAACTGCTGCTCACAAATCATAAATAGGTTCAAAGTGCAAATAAAAGGTTAAAAAAGGCAGTGCACAGCAAGAATCAAAAATTAAAGGGCCGAAGGGCAAAAATAAAGTTAAAAGTTCATTTATTCAGCACATGGACACACAGAGGTAGGTCGATCTCTAACGCGTTTCACATCTGCATTGGTGCTTTGTCATGAAACAAATGTTTCAGGAAGCAGACAATATTTTCTGAGTCTCCTTGGAAATAGGATAAATAACTGTTTCTCACAAATCATAAATAGGTTCTACGTACAAATAAAAAGACTCTTATACAGAAATATATTTATGTTGTTCACACACAGTATTCTGCAATAAGTTAAATCATGGAGAGGGAATTTACAACTTTGATGGACTTTCACTACAACAGTAGGAAGTTGCTGTGAACATCTTGTACGGGGGTCAGTCACTAGCTATACGCATGTGACGATGTGCTCACCACAAACAAGATGTGACCACGCTGCTGGGGTAATGTATATAACGCCAACCCACAGCCGCGTGAAGGCGCCTGGAGTGTAGAGTAGTCGAGGTAGCCCAGTCTGGGTAACAGAAGTGAGAGAAGTCTTGATACTTGCCAGGGTCAGTAGTGGAGAGGTACGGATCATTGAGGGTGCTTTAGCTGAGGTCAAGATTGGAGAGGTACGGATCGTCGACAGTAAGCCGAGGTCAGGGATGGAGAGATGCGGATGGTCAAACATAAGCCGGGTAAGGAGAAGAGCGGAGTTCGACTACAGGCAGGGTCAGGCAACAAGGCAAGGCAAACAAAGCTGGAACAGAACAGACTGTGGAGAAGCACATGCACAAACAGAGATTATGCTCAGCCGATGAGCCTCTGGCACTGCAGAGTATTTACAGGGAGTTGTGACCAATCAGAGCAGGAGGCGTGTCACAGAGCAGGTTTCTGATAGGAAGCTCAGCTGCAAGAGGCAGGTGTGCGGAATCTTCCTGATTAATTACTAAGAGGATACAAGTGTGTGCTGCACGTGTGCAGTGCGCGCATGTCCCGTGCTGATAATGTCACCACGGGGAGGTACCCGGGAGACTGAGCCAGCGGATTTGGCATTTAGGTTGGCTCGGGCTGCGCGTGCGCTCCTAAGATGATGACAGGCCTCAGGGTGAGGTTTGGGAGCGGTGCTGGTAGCTGGACGTATGGAGGCGCCTGATGGATCCTTGCAATGCAAAACATTCCCACATGACCGTCCAAGAGGCAAACGTTGAACAATCAAATACAGACAAGATGATTTATTTACATATAATAAATAACACCAACAAGATCCAACGTTTCTGTGCTAACAGCACTTTCATCTCAGAAGTTGACCAAAACGTTGAATCTTGGTGGTGTTGCTCTTCACTATGTGTAAATAAATAGTCACGTTTTTGCAACATTTGTCGTGCGCTGTGCCTCTATAAATGATGGTATTGCTTTCTTTACCATAGCCCAAGTGAATTGGCTTCCAGCTCCCTCTTATTTTCATTCCTTATTTGATTTATTTATGTTCTGAATCTATATTTTTGTCAGAGCTGTCACCACATATTGTTACTTCTAACCATTTGTATTAACCCTGTCATTGCCAGCAAGATGCTGAGAATAATGTCACAGTCCCCCTGGCAGCTAAGGGATTCGTCTAACCCAGACGTGGCCAACTCCAGTTGCCCAGCACCACCAACACGTCAGGTTTTAAGGATATCCCTGCTTCAGCACATGTGGCTCAATCAGTGGCTCAGTCTTTGACTGCACCACCTGTGCTGAAGCAGGAATATCCTGAAAACCTGACCTGTTGGTGGCCCTTGATGACTGGAGTGGGCCACCGCTGCCTTACATACATACTTGCCCATCCCTGGTCTACCGAATGGTACTGCAGCACCCCATTGTTATTTGCAAAACGACTGCCTCTTTCCTACTGTACACTGAAGAGAAGTAGACCCATTCTAGAATAAATGCAACATCAACCTTTTGAAATTGGAGTCTAATGAGCTGCCAGCTTGTTTATTAGAATTGCAGTCTCCTAAAATCAAACATATGATCCCTGCTTTTAATGGCCACTATGCCAATGGTTTTAGCAGAGAGCGCCCAGTATTTAGCATGCGCACAGCACTGCTGCTAATAAAACATGTGTGGAAAACAGCCGAACGATGCACAGCGTCAGAACGAAGCTGTCTCGAGGTTTCTGCAGCCTGGCAGTTTTCTCTGAAATATGACGTAAAAGGCAAAGTTAGGAAACTCAGCTCCTAGACATTTAACGTAATTTATTTTTAGCCCAATACAAATATCTGCAAATAATCCAAAGATCTAACCGGAACAATCCAGCAAACTGAAGCTTGACGGCACTTCAAGCAACACCCTGCAGAGGGCACAAAGAGCCAGGCTAGATCCGACAGCATCTGCATGAGAGGAACCAGTGCGCAGGTTCTAGTAACTCTCACCTATGATCATCTCAGCTTACTCGCTCCATGGTAGATTAGCACATGGACAACGTGAGTTTGGGCTTCAGATTACTTGGGAAAGGAAGACTGGTAACAAAAGCTGTGGATATTTGTGCTTATCCTACGCTGTAGGAGTTCTCTGTGTAGCAGTGCCAGAGGGGCAGAAATACACTGCAAAGTTTTCATTTACATACTACCTCTATGGCATGGCTGGGGCATTCCATAGCAACAATTCCTTGCTAATGCCGCAATGCTGAATCATTACCTTCTGTGTTTATCTAAATCTGAATCATTACTCTCGCTGTGTTTATCTAAATCTTGAAGTTTGGGTTAAGGTTTTCCTTCCATACTGTAAGTATTATTTTCCCATAGGCCAGGGGTTCTCAACTCCAGCCCTCAAGATTCCCCAACAGGTCAGGTTTTCAGAATATCTCTTCTTCAGCACCTGAGTGAGCCACTTGTGCTGATGCTGAGACATCCTTAAGACCTGACCTGTTTGGGGGGGTCCTACGGGCTGGAGTTTAGAACTTAAGGCTTAGGTTGTGGCCATAGTGGGTGCGACAGTGCAAGCGACAGAAACAAATCAATAACTTTAAACCTGTCCGGCCATACTGCACGCGATGCATTTTTCAGGGGATGGCCACATCACGTGAGCCGTTTCAACCAATGAGGGCCAACCTCAATCCGGATGCGAATGTGACGTCACGACCAAGCCTCTCAGTCGCGCCACACATCGCCCAGGAGACAGGCGCGTGATCCTATTTCAGGCCGGTCGCGTGCACTGTGACCGCGGCCTTGGGCGATAATTGGGAGTCATCGCCAAGCTCAGCGCTGCTAATTAATCAACTTTCCATGTAAAGAGCAAATACAAAATGAAATGGAAAAATACATTGTAGCCCAATTCTCTTTGATACGTTAGGGACGTTTCGGGAGTTTGATGGCCATGTGACCCGGTCCTTGGCAGCAGCTATCAACACCAATAGCTGAGACTCAAAACTGGTAAATGCCAATTGTCACATTCTGCAACACCTATTAGTTTAGCGACAACCATTTCAGTTTACACACAATCTTCTGAAAGGTGGGAAGTAGGGGTAAGGATAAGTGAAAATATAGGTTCATGTCTTGTTAGAGATCCAGAGCAACAAAAAAGAAGAAAACAGCGCACTGCCAGGGAGTCAGGTGGTGAAAGTTAAAATACTATTTATTCAGCACAAAACCAGTAAAAACATCACCCCAGGAGGGGAACAAAATCCTCCTACGCGTTTCGGAAGGGTAGGTCCTTTATCAAGGAGTATGGAGCCAGGAGCAACCCAGATACCTTATATACCTCTCTCATAACCCTAAATAATCAGGGATAATTGGTAAACGACACACCCTTCTGTTGCGCATGCGCATGACGTCATGCGAGGCGCCACTGTGTCAGTGAAGGTGCTGACAAGTGAACACGCCCCCCTCTCCGTCAGCGCCCGCCTTCCAGAGGGCTGTACTAGTTCTATGTCTCACCACTGGCCTGGTAGTTCACAGTGAGTTCTTGCCCCCCCGGGTGTACCTTCCGGCAACTGATTGGTCCGTGTCTTGTTAGGGATGGAAATGGGAAAATCATCAATGGTAGACCCGAGCATAGCATTGGGGCTGAAAGATGCTGAATGAGCTCATGTTTGCTACTGTCAATCACTGTTGTACGTGGCTACTGCCAGCAAGGTGATAATGATCTCCCATACCGTATGCATCATTTAGACTGAACTCTTCAAAAAAGACATTCCTTATTGAGGCTGTTTATTTGTGCGCCAGATTCCTTGTTGTGGACACAAACAGGATAAGAGAAAATAATGTAAATAAAAAGTAGGGAGTCAATTAGCACTGGGGTCTCAACTGCCGTCCTCAAGCCCCCTCCTCTCCCCCAACAGGTCAGGTTTTCAGGATATCCCAGCTTCAGCACAGGTGGCTCAATCTTTGACTGAGTTTCTAATTGAGCCACCTGTGCTGAAGCTGGGATATCCTTAGAACTTGACCAGTTGGGGGGGGGACTGGAGTTGAGCCCCCCCTGACTTAGCAGGTAAGTGTTTCAATGCAGAAAGGTTCAAGGGACTGGGTTGCACATCTTATAATAAGCTCAGAGGTACTTACTAATAAAGCAAATAATCAGAAATATTTCTGGTCATAGATTTTGATAAATGGATCAGCAAAATATTTCACCCACATTCAGAAAAAGGAATGACCCCATATACGTTGAAAGAAAAATACAGACCTTTTGTTCATTACTGGCAGCCGTTACTGTCTCTGCGGAATAACAATTCCAACAAACACTGGTACCCAACCCGTCCCTACTAATTGGAAAAATATTATCCGATTTCCCAGTTTAACATCACTTCGGAGAGTCAGGGGAGATAATTCATTCTCAAAATTGGTTTACATGCTTAAAACAAATAGGATATTCTTGTAGCCGCAATAAGTGTGTATAAAACCCTTTCTCGCATGTCCATAACGGACGAGAAACATTTTTTTTTTTTTAAAGCCGTTTCATCGCAGCTCTGCAAATCCTAGCAGTAGGGCAAAAAAGGCTCAGACTTGCATTACGTTGTTTAAACGCGCTGGAATTCTAGTAGCTTTGTTATCTCGAAAAGGCAAAATCACTTCAACTAACTCACAGACGTTTTCTCACCAGCTGAAGGTTAGAGAGATCGCCGCAATAAATGCGGGATTGCATCATTACAAACCAGAGGCTATTTCAGGTCCGCTGAGCATGCACTTACCTAATTAATATGCCTAATTAACTATTCTATTCTAAGGTATAAAGTAAGGCAAGAAAAAATGGTAGAGCACTGCTGCAAATAAGGCTGGAGGCTGATTGCAAAGGTAAAAATGCTTTATTAAAGATGCATAGTAGCAGCTGCTACAAAGGAGGCCCTCTGACGCGTTTCACGCCTAAATGGCGCTTTATCAAAGAGGATGAGTAGATTACCCCTCTTTATGGTGTTTATAGGGGGAGTTCTTTTATCTATGGGCTCTGCCCTGCATTCACTTTGAGTGGTGTCTCCTGTATACTTGTCCTTGTTAGGCTTTTATTGTGAGCTTTATACCCTTTCACATCTCCTTCAGTGCATACATATAGTGTCCTGGACTCTTAAGCTATATTGCTACCACTTAAACATGGATATTTGAAGCACCATTTAGAGATTCATTTCTCATTCTTTACTGCTATTCTAAGGTATACCTTTCTTCAGTACTGGCTAACTCATCAATGTATGGCACATTGTTGCTGCAAACATTTTTTAACCCTAAATAAATATAATTACATGCCTGATTTTTGCCTATTTAAACCCTCATTTTATGTGCATTGTTGGTTTTTAAAATATGACACACTGTTGTTGAACACACACACACACACATATATATGGTTTCCCTCAAAATATAATACAAACTCAAATTTGTTTCTGAAATATTTATTTCATACGGGTTATTTACAGTCTTTGCATTTTGTATTTTTTTCACTGCTTTTGGGTGATGTTATGTTGGTTCAGTACAAGTCCCACGCATTGGCTGTTTAACCGCGCTGAATGTCAGGTTTCATAGACGCCATGTAAGCGATCCGATTTGTGTTACAGAATACGGCTAGTTGTCACATTTTATTCCGCTGCTTATGACCATGTCAAGCCACTCGCTTTGACAAGGACAAGCTCACATCTGTGAGAATATCCCCCCAAAGTACCTAACCAAAAAGGAAAGGATTGAAAATCAATAGTGCGCTGTAGTACTTCCAATATGTCCTGAGGACCTAAGCGATGAGTTCCCATACAGTATATCTCAGTTCTACAGTCATTAATTAGACCTAATTCTTTTTCAATACAGCATGCCTGACTTTATACATCAGATATTGAGACGCTCAGCACTATTAAAGTTCTGCATTTGTTTTACTGAATAGAACACTTTTCCTGCTGATTCGCTGTATTATTCATTGGCCTCTCTTAATGAATGTTCCTCATATCTTTGGACGCCTCCTGTGCGTGTTTACACATTTCCACCAACCTCTGTGCCACAAAGATCTTTTTTTTTTCTTAGAGGAGAAGGTACAATTTGAAGTTAGAGCTGACATTTTGACTTTGCGTTGTGTCCCACACAGCTCCGATAAAATCTCCCTGACTGCAATAACCAGAAGGAGTTCCCTTCTTACCGTGTTTGCAATGCGTTAGGGGTCATTTGGGGAGTAAGCAGTTGTATATTTTGTGAGCTTAAAATTATAAATGAATAACAATTCTGGTACTGTACATACTCCTACTTGAAATTGCTTTATTCTATCCATAATATATTGGTTGGGAAGTCTTTCCAACGTGATGCTATACAGTATGTAAGAAAGAGGTGGCCATCCCCCGTCCTCAAATGCCACCAATAGGTCAGGTTTTCAGGATATCCCTGCTTCAGTTAAGGTGGCTCAATCAATCCCTGCTTCAGCAAAGATGGCTCAATCAGTGGCTCAGTCTTCGACTGGGCCACTGATTGAGCCGCCTGTGCTGAAGCAGGGGTATTCCAAAATTCAGACCTGCTGGTGGCCCTTGAGGACTAGAGTTGGACACTCCTGATCAGTAAACAGATGACCATTGGAAACATGGAATGTGACACCAATAGGCTCTATATAAGGGCCACATCCTTACATACCTCCTCAGCCAACAGAGGAGTTAGGACTGATGATGATGGCTCTCGATAAGAAGATAAAGAAGAAAAGATTGCGGCGAAAAATCAGGAGCGCAAATCAGCCCAAGCGTATATGAAAAAATAAATTACAAATATAGTGCAACACAGTATAGGATAAACGTTCAGTGATAAATAAATGATAAGAAATGCACGCACATGGTGTGCGAGTGTTTGAGGAGGTGTGGGTGTTAGGAGTAACCAACTCAAAGTAGAATCGGGACACCCTAGTAATGGCGTTCATCAGGGTCAGAGGAGGGAATTGAAGGGACAATAAGGGGAAGGGGAAGCCACATGCAAAACAGGAAAGACACAAAAATGGTGCAGATTGCTTTAAAATGCAAATAAGACAAGAGATATTAAACTCACAAGCAATATACAAAAACAGACATTGGCACCACCCAGGGTCAGAATCTGGGAGAGGAATCAGCACTCCTTCCTCCACTGGCGGTTCTGCTGCGACAGCCACGCACAGTGAACAGATGGTGAAACCAGGGAAGGTTGAACCCAATCTCGGACAGAATCTCTCCAGAAAGTCCTCCAGCCACTGGATAGTCCTCCTGGCGTCTGTGTAGCTCCACCCTATGCATTTTGCTCCGTCGAGCTTCCTCGTGGGTTAATGGTGACGTCAGTGTCTTCTTTTCTCCTTTTTAAATGTCCCGCTGGTGTTGGTGAGGCATGTGACGTCATCACGTAAATGACGTCAAAAAAGAAATGATCAAAGAAATACACCAAAAGTGTTATTCTTCAACAGAGGCTCATGAGCTGCCATAAATATTGAGGATAGGTCATTGAGGGATCTGAATGGCATCGGACAGAAGATGGCCATTAGGCTTTGGATTATAATATGTTGTAGGCCATGTTTTTGTTTTATAGTATCATGTTTCTCTATGCTTTTTAAAAAACAAATTGGGCTATCAAGCTGTACTGATAAGAGTTGGTTCTTATCAGGATTGTTGATATCTACCACGAAATACACACAGACAAACGTGTTCAGAAAAGTGTAAATTTATATGCAGCCACGGACCAACGTGTTCAGAAAAGTGTACTTTTATATGCAGCTTACAGCAGTCAGGATACCACACATGGACATACCACAGCCCCATCATCCTCAGATGCCTGGTAGAGATTTGATTATCTGCGATCCCATTTGTCCCAGACAAGGTGTCACTTCTCTTACTGTCCAGGGTGAAGTTCAACTTCCCTGTTCCCAGGACAAAGCTTATATACTCTTATACAGGATGGGCTCCACGTATTAAATCAGGGTATATAGAATTATGTTACCAAAAATAATAATGGACATTATTTTCCCGGAGTTTACTGCATATCCGCAAAGCTAACAGAACACAAAACCCCCAGCAAGCTCTTTTTGGGAACCCCTGAGCCCCCACAAAATATATATATGTATATAAGTGTCAAAATGGAGTGCTATTGACCGTGGCATATGTATACAACAGACGACAGAAGCCCAATGCTACATCCAACATGACAAAAATACACAGTAAAATACTTATATATTCTCTTGAAAAAGGGTAATTTAGTTTAACCCTTTGGCCAACGCGTTGTAAGCTTGCGAGCCACAACAAGGCAGACACCCGTTCGCAAGTCCTAACACTACCAGATAAAATACTAATATACCTCTATTAGGATTAAAATTCTCATTTACCTCTATTAGGAGAGAGAAAGACCACATTGGATCTATATCCAGTAGAATGAAAGGACCTACTAACTAGGGAGGTGGGGAGGGGCGGGCTTAAAACCTGGGAAGGAGGAGCCACTAACCTCCAACAGCTGAAACAGCTGATAATAGCTGTTAGAACACAAAACCCCAGCAAGCTCTTTTTGGGAACCCCCACAAAAAATATATATGTATATAAGTGTCAAAATGGAGTGCTATTGAGCGTGGCATATGTATACAACAGACGACAGAGAAGCCCAATGCTACATCCAACGTGATAAAAATACACGGTAAAATACTTATATAAAATACTTTTCCCTCCTGATAGAGGTAAATGAGAATTTTAATCCTAATAGTGGTATATTAGTATTTTATCTGGTAGTGTTAAGACTTGCGAACGGGTGTCTGCCTTGTCGTGGCTCGCAAGCTTACAACGCTTTGGCCAAAGGGTTAAACTAAATGACCCTTTTATAAGAGAATATATAAGTATTTTACTGTGTATTTCTGTCATGTTGGATGTAGCATTGGGCTTCTCTGTCGTCTGTTGTATACATCCGCAAAGCTAATCATATGCAAAAAAAACCAGCCTTAATCATGTCTTACCTAAAGGTGGTGTTACTCTGAAATACGTGGACAGACACCTGTGAACAAAAAATTAGCACACGAGATACCTGAGAAATATGCCAATTTAAATATACAAAGTATATTCAAATGACTTGATATACCATATCTCCCAGGTATCTCTGGCTTGTTTATTTATGTTCACAGGTGTTTCTCCACGTGTTGTATAAAGGAGTGTCTGGTCATTGGTACTTTACAAAATAGAATGTCCTTCCCCCTCCCCTTCGGGGTCTTGGTAACTCCACCTTTAGGTATGACCTAAATAATGTGTCACCTTTAGTGCATATGTGATGTTATTGGGAACACCTCTTTTAGGCTGCGCTTATAGTGCCGGCAACGACGACTCGATGCGACGTTGCGGCAAAACAAATGCATTGCCTCCGTTGCCTGCGCTTATAGTAAGCGCGACGGGACGGAGCGACGGATTGATCGTGATCGATTTTCCAGCGACCGTCGCCTGACCGTCGCGTCGCCGCACTATAAGCGTAGCCTGACATATCATTGTTAGCACTAATAGCCATCTTAGCGCAGGTGATATATTTATGTGTGATATTGTTTGGTGATAGCCCGATCTCTCCAGGTATCACAGTTTAGTGAAAAGCATGTGCATAAGTAATTTGGCGATAATGACTCATTTGCCTATGCCGCATTAAAAATGTCATCGACGTCTTGCTGCGGAAAAAACATAACCTTACCACAAAAAACCCTTACCCCAGCTTTACTGTTGGTTATAAGGCTTTAGTGAATAGGTAAATGCATATGATTGGTTTTCAGGGTATTCCTGCGTCCGCACAGGTGGGGGTTGATTGATTGGCAATAGAAGAAGTTCGGGACAAATTATAATTGATTTAATCTATGAGTATTGAAATGGGGCACTGGGCCATTCAGGTTTGTATCAAACGATGATATTACAATCCCTCCTTTCTGTGCAAGAAGAGGAATATACAGAGTGAATTTAGATTTCTTTTTTCATTTGCTTCTGGCTGTGTGGTCACACATGATTTGCACCTGTGCAATTATAAGTTAATTTAAATGTATTGTTAATGGGAATTTGAGCAGCAAGGGTTGAGCTTAAATATGTCTGTTTTAAACATAGCTGGAAATAAACCAGGAATGACTCAATTACGTGTGTCACACTGACGCAGGTGTGCCAGCCAGGTAACTTTCAAATTCTTGGGTGTCGTCTTGTTCCCTGGCACTCAAAAGGTCTATGCAGAATCTGTCACAAAAAAAAGTGACATAACACAATTAATGCTGTTACCAATAAAATGTATGATGCTTTATTCTCTTTATTAAATTACACTCTTGCATACTGACAGCATGTAGGAGGCAGATGAATAAGGAAATACTTATAGTACAAGTTTTATCTGTACATATTTTTCCTTTATTAAAATAGGCTTGTTCTCTGCTTGGCCTGGTGGTTAAGCTGTCACTGAAAATTCATGTGAAAATGCTGTACATTGCTGAAATGTGCAAAGAAATCATCTGGCTTATTATGAACACCATGTTTATAGAGCAAGGGAAAAACTGTTACCGCTAATCAGCTCAGACACTAATACCTTGCAATGCAAATTGTCATTTCTTATGTAAAGCCAGACGTGTTCTCAGCTAAAATGAGCTGAATATCTGATGAGATCAAAAGGAAAATTCATTTCTCCATCTCAAGTCCCATTGGTTCAAGACAATTCCACATTGGGCAGCACTGTAATTGTACGGATAGAAACATTGAAGGCACTGTATAATATTTTATAATTATACATAGTTTTAACTATTTTGCTGATCAAGGCACCAGTAGCCTATGACAGAGCAACACACCTAAAATATATGCATAGCAACTTTGTCAGTACTGCTTATAAAGCAACACACAGATAGTGGCTTTAATTCGGTATGCTGAACTATATGCAGAGAACTGTGTATCAGTACGCAATGCACTGAACTGTGGGTTTGTATTAAACACAGATAAATGTATATCTCTATTATAAGAAAGATAACATCCCCATGAAAGTGTATGTCTAACACCTCCGTATTATATGCAGGGAATTATCGATGAGATTCACAAAGCACCGATATGGGGTTAACTACTGCTGAAATGATGGTGTGATAACCTGTACTGGAGCTCAGTGAATCTCATCCCATATGTGTTGTGTCTGTATTATACTGTATGAAAGGATATGATACACAGATCAATGTGAGTATCTGTTAAGCACAGAGCAGGGCAAAACTGCAGTAATTGTAAAGCAATTTTGCTCAGTGTTCTATTCCAACGTCAAAGACAATATATCACCCCTTTTCCACTTGTTTTCCGGTGCAAACGAGCTGGATTCTCACCCCTACGGCACATAGCACTTATTACCTTAGATCCACCTCCAGAAACATGCTTACAGTTCTAAGGTCCAAAAAAATGATCTCGCCGCTCTCCCTTCTAATACTGCGCACTCCACTTCTGGAACCATGGATCAGAGCCTCCAAACAACAGCTTCTGTTTCAAATCTTTTAAGACGTTGGCTGTTTCAAACTTTCAAAATATTTGTAACTGCAATATATCCTGTTTTCATCAAGAGGTAACTCAATGTATTTTTTTTCCTGCTAAATATTGTATAAAGAAAATAACACAAGCAAATTGTAAGTAGCCTTAAATTTGTAACGAGCTGTGATGCCTTTTATTGGACTTCCACCAGACTTATTGTTGTCTATAAGCTTTCAGGACCACAGATAGAGATAAGGAAGAAGCGATACATTTTGGAGTCTTGTCAGAAAAACACGGAGCAAGGACTTCCTTGTGAAACTATCTG
Source organism: Ascaphus truei (assembly GCA_036426205.1). Classification (NCBI taxonomy): domain Eukaryota; kingdom Metazoa; phylum Chordata; class Amphibia; order Anura; family Ascaphidae; genus Ascaphus; species Ascaphus truei. Next base: position 21,482,707 of record CM071579.1, on the reverse strand, counting down.
CTGTTCTCATTGACCAAACCAGTTACTAGACCGCAGTCATATAATCTGACAGCATGATGCATTTGCTGATTGATTGTACATATGTAATATTTATTTATTGCTGCTACAAACATTGTATACTGCAGTCACAACAGCCTTCATCTTCAATCAGTTTGTGATGTCTCCACTCATTAGCTTTTTTGTTGCTATGCCATTGATCTGTGCTTTATTTAACATGCAAATTAAGTCTCTGATCAAACAGTCAGTACATGGTCACAGCATTCTTTGTAACTGGGTGCATTGGTTACATTCTCCATGTACTTGACATTAGAGACTCTGCAGATTTGAATATCAAACCAATTAGGCATTTTCTGCTAAGTCTCTTACATCAACAATGTACCAAAGGATGAAATATGATATAACAGAAAAGTGCACAAAACCAGTGTCAGCGTCTTCTAGGAATTTCCAGAGACGAGTCACAGGGCATACAAGGAAAGGCCTGATTCTATAACCAACAATACGCCAATGTTACCCCATCCATCTTCTCCCAATAGGAGCGAGCGTGAATGAAGGATGGCCCTGCTGTAATGAAGCTGTCTGTTAAAGTGGGACTCGCTCATGTGTGACCCTCTACACCACAGCTGACTAAAGCTGCATTAGTTATCAAGGACTGTGCCCGCTCTTTCCCACGTCAAATTTATAGGGAAGCCGGGGCATTGCTGTTAGTACAATCACAATCTTTTCTTAGCAATGTTCTAAGCATACAAGCATCGTTATTAAGCAACGCCATTCAGGCTGCATTGCAAAGTCAAAATTAGTAAGACATACAGGACCCCTACAAGCTCATATTACCTGTCTGTTTTGCAATTCTTGTTCAGCTGGTCTTGGCTGATTGGAGGGTGGCTCCTCCCACCTTGTTGAAGCTCACCCCCTCTCACATTTGAATGGTTAAAAGCTCACTCCATTGCATCTCCCACTCTCAGGGGAACTTCCTTGCTTGCAGTATGATTGTGACAAATCTAATACAGAGTGCTTTTCCTGGTAATGTACAGGTTAATAAAAGCTTCAATCAGACTTAGAACTATGCAACTCATTTTGACAGATTTATTATAAATCATTCTTCCTGGTAATGCACGGGTTATTAAGAATTTATATTAGTGTTAGGGACCCTTGAGATGTGGTCTGCCGTGTAGTGGCTCAGGGGCTTACAACACTTTGGCCAAAATGTTAAACTAAAAGACCATTTTATTTAATAGATATCTAGACTATACATATATATTTAGGCACTGTACCGTGTATAAGTTTCACTTCATGTGCACTGAGCTCTGTCTGTGTTTCATGTTCTGTCTCTGGTTTTAAATCAAAATTAGTAAGCTCAAGATGTTTAAGAATTGCAAGTTCAAAAGGCCCTGCCCCAAAATGTGAGAAGGAAAAGATTATAGTACAAGAAACATATACACAATTATTCATTACTTTGGGGGGAAACTCGCCATGTTTGTGCTGTATCTGCAAAATGTTTCCTTGTAAAAAATTATGCAGCTGCCTTTGTGCAGAATGTTTGGAGTAATATGGGAGGCATAATATGTATAATTATTTGGAAAGTTGTGAGTTGTGATCCGACACAGAATTGCATTAAATATGCAACCTCTGATTCACATTAATCTTTAGAAGAATATGAAAGGCGATGGATTTGGGGGAAGCATGGCTCAGCAAAGAACAGGACTAGGCCAGACAAAGAGGAAAAGACCAGTTAAAAAGAGCACGCATGGCCGGATTTAGGTCTCGGCCAGGCAAGGGAGCGGGCACGCTGGTGCTCGTGCGCAGTGACGTCACGCGCCCTGCTCGGCCGGACAATTTGAGGCCGGCTAGGTGTGCGTGGGCGCGTGGCCATGGCGTTACGGAGCTGGTTTGGCCTCATTGGGCGAGCCACTCACGTGACGCGCCTGCGATCACGCAAATCAAATTTTCTTGCTCTGCGAGCAGCTAAGCGCCGTGCAGAGGCACCCTGGATGAGGCCTTAGGCTGTGTTCTAACTGAATGCGATGCGACGTGCGCGCGCACGTTCACCACTCTTGCGCTTCGGTGTGTGTGAGGTTTCAAACAGAACACGACCCCCAGCGGGGAAGGACAGCGTTGACGCCGCTGCACTTGAAGTAGACAACTGAAGTTGTGATTTCAAGCGTCACGTGCCCTTCGCCAGCCAATCACAAACACACACACTTTGTTTCTTTTTTTTTTCCATTTAATGGCTGAGTAGTCCCGCCTCCAAGTTGGTTCATTATGTCTGCTGGGCATGATCACACAGCGCTCAGCAGACAGAGGCGCGGCCGCGCAGATGTGCGAATGCGCGAACGTGTAGTAGCCTGTCTGAACTCAGCTTTATTTAGGGAAAGACGAGGACCTGCGCTCCCTCCTCCTTCCGGTACCGGGATCCAAGTTCCACTCAACCACAGGAGGGAGCTCGAGGAGGAAGCGCGGGCCCCCCAGACCGCCTCTCACCCCAAGGTAAGTGTGCTTCTCACCCCAAAGTGTGTGGGTTTTTTTTAGGGGGGGGAGGTCCTTACCTTCTGCTGCAGCATCACGTTGTCATGACATCACATGACGCATTGACATGACAACGTGGCATCACAATGTAGCCGTGATGTCATGATGCCACAAAACTGCAGGAGGAAGGCCGCTCTTCTAGGTAAGTACCCGCACCACTTCCAATATATATATATTTATAAGAAAAAGAGAAAGAAGAGAAGTGGCGCCACCTAAATCTATTCAACCAAAATTAGGGCAAATAATGATGAAAATCTATACTATTTAAAACTAAACAATAAAAGATAAAAAATACATGTGTAAAAATATATAAACAAATAAGTGAATAGTGTCCAGATATGTAGAATACAATACAAGTCAAAATCCAGCTCCACACGCTGTCCAACTGAGTCTTTGCAGCCTGAATGCAGGGGTAAGCACTCCCTCCAAGATATCTACAGAAAAAAACAAACAAAAAACAGGCGCACTCATAGCGTAAAAAAGTTAACAAAATTTATATGGAGTTGGGTATGTAAAAATGCACACTCACAAACATAACGGGAATAAAATCATTCATGAGTAATACTCAGTCGCCAGCCAGGATGCAAGGTGTCAGCCTCTCCAGTTTAACCGTCCGATGTGAAGGGAACACAGCAACACTGCAATTTTCCTCCGTATACCGGAGCAGGTAGGAAGTGTCTCTCTACTCTCAGCCCTTCGTCACCGCAATGAGCCTCTGATCGTAGTCTCGTGAGATTTGGTGACGTCACTGGGCTCTCCGGATAGACTGCGGCGATCCCCGCAAGGATAGCAATGTATACGGCTGTGCTTGGTATTGAATACCAATGGAAATAGTCCCGTGAATGAAAGTGGCATATAAATATAAAAACTGGACAGTATAAATCACAAAGCACTCCATATATATAGTGTATATAGATTCACCAGATGAACGTGCTAAAAAAACTAATGGAACTGATTTACTGTTATATATGCTGGTAGAGAATAAAGACAGGTCAGATGGTGCTACAGTATCAAAATCTATGTGGTTACCTACACAATATAATACATATAAGGATTGATAAGACAACCAATAAGGGTCTTCACTGTAATCCAACTGGTTTGATGGACACTTTTATATATTGTGAGACAGTAGGAAACAGGTCTGTCCAGGCTAGATAAAAAGTAATATAGAGATATATATATATATATATCTATATATATAATATAGATATATATATATAGATCTGAAGTATATAAAAGGAAACATATAAAGTAGCGCCAAAGTGATACTTAGATAACTAAGTGTAAATATGGAATATCAAAAAATAAAAATAAGACCTAAACCCTATACAAGTTTAAATGATATCCTATGTGCGTGACAGTGAAAATAAATACAATTAAACTATATAACAAATCACTACATATATAACCAGCTCTCAAACAGGATGAACCACATCCAATGGATACCTACAGGAGAAAGAGAAAAGAGAGCGCACGCCCCATAGCGTAAAAAAGTACATTTATTTCTGGAAAAGGAGGGAGGGGGGGGGGAATTAACTCACAAGGGTAAGTATAAATAAGGCAATTTGTGATAAATATCACCGCCAATCTGGTCAGTCTGCATCCAGGATCCACAGTTCAACTCTCACTTGATGCTGCAGAAAGATGATAGCGGGTGCAGGAATCCAGAGGCTGCTTCAATCAAAACCAATTTTTAGGAGTTCCAGATAGTGTCTCCTATGGTAGCTGGCCGCAATTTTGAGCCGCGCTCGATGCGGCCTCGTCGTGCGCATGCGTGATGACGTAATGACGTAGTGACGCTCCCCATATTGTGTATTTATTTATTCATTAAAATGCTTTACCAGGAAATAATACAGTGAGAGTTACCTCTCGTTTTCACACGTGTCCTGGGCACAGTTATGATAACAGTACAAGGTTACATTAAATTAACAGGGTTATACGGTACATCATATTTCTATATATGTATCTTTCTATCCAGATATATAATGTACTGTATACACACCGCCTTTCCCTGCAGCAAGTTTGTGTCAGATAGCTGTATATAGTATTGATGCTGTTTCCAAACATTGGCTTTAATATTTGTTGTTGCTAACAGCCCGCAGATAAACTTGCTCCCCTTACCAAGACAAAATTGGCCTCTACACAACTAGCATTTTTGTTCTAATATAGTTTTCTGTTGAGAACCTTATGCCCTATAGTGTACGAGCCAACTTCTAGAGAGATTAGACATGTTTTCTACCAAAGAAAGATTATATTTCTGATAGGCTGGACATTTATTGAATTAGAAAACCTTGAGGGATCCTGTCAACAACAAAGAAATATTGTATCTAAAATGTAACAGCAAGCAATGCTGCCATTTGACATTCTGGGGCATGGATGTAAGTAAATTAATATTTACATTTGGAATTGTTTTAAAAGCATATATATGATGTAATTTAACCCATTCCGTACCAGAGATGCCTGCAATGTAAAGCACATGGGCTGCCCATGGGTAGCTGGCCACTTGGGTTACTATGTTAAAAGTTGTTACATTTGTAAGTAATATATATTTTTAGCATCTTTTCCTAAACTGCGTACTGTATGTAATGATGGCCATGCAATTCCTTAGCTACGATATACAATGGGTTAACACCCCCACCTCTCCACTCTGGGGGACCTAACCCCCCTCCCATCTATCCACAACAATCCCCCACTCCCTCTCTATAGGAATGGCTTCTAGTCCTATAAGCCCAAACTGGACAGCCTGGGAGGTTTGCAAAGATGCCATGGCTGCGTTTCAGGTGCTGTTTACACCTGGGGGAACACCCTACTGTAGATTCCCTGCCTGACCTCTCTCAGCGATACCGTGTGCTTTTCCTTTCACAAGTACCAGCTTCCGACAGCAGTGGCTAAAACAGATATGGCCGCTGAACATCTGCCAATGTGTTCACTGGACCTTGGCAGGTGCATGGGATTGTATAAACAGGGCTTGCTGCCTGATTTTGACAGTGCTCTGATGTAGCTAAGCATGGAGGACTGGAGGCTACCAGAGCCAAGAAGAAAGGCTTAGAAATTTAGTGGAGATGCTGATGGCTAAAAGGAGAATGTACAATACATAGGGCTTAATATGGGGGTCTATGTACCGTATGAAGCCAAATGTGCTGCAGTTCATTTCTAAAGCAACAAACGTGCACCTGGAAGTATTAAGGAAACAATCCTATCGAATACAATAGGGTTTTTTTTAACCTTGGTACATCTGGAACCGGCATCAAACGTAAGTCACTTTTCTCTGCAGGTTTACAGAGCTGAGACGTTTCTTCTGCAGATCCGGTTTATAGTAGTCAGAATTTGGCAGACTATTTGAGGCATTATAAAGAGGAGAAAAGAGAGGTTATCAAAAGGTATAACCCAAGTCATGAAAAGGAAAAGCAACGTTTTGGACAGCGACAAGTGGAAGAGACAAGTCTGACCAAAAATGCCCCAGTAAATTATTTGTTTATTTATACAATGTTTTACCAGGAAGTAATACATTGAGAGTTACCTCTCATTTTCAAGTATGTCCTGGGCACAGAGTTAATATGAGAAATAATACATGGTTAAAAATAGTTACATAAATGAACAGGGTACACATTATATACAAGACATTGCATGCACAGTTAGAGAAGATGTATATTTTAGGCTTATGTAACAGTTACAGACCAGATTAAAATGTGAGACAGCCTTAGTTATGAAAGAACTTAAACTGGTGGTGGATGTGAGAGTCTCCGGTAGACTGTTCCAGTTTTGGGGTGCACAGTAAGAGGAGGAGGAGCAGCCGGATACTTTGCTGAACCTTGTGACCATGAACAGTCTTTTGGAGTCAGATCTCAGATGATAGGTGCTGCATGTGGTAGGGGTGAGGCGCTTGTTCAAATAGATGGTTAGCTTGCCCAGAAAGTATTTGAAGGCAAGACAGGAAAGGTGAACTTCGCGCCTAGATAAATATCAATAATAGGAGATATTTCAGGTTATAAAAGCGGAGCTGAAGGACCAGAACTTTGTGTAAGTCACCACTATAATGTTGTATTTTCACAGTGTTTTGTGTGCATGAATATATCCATCCCCCTCCCCTGCCCATGCCAGGCAGCCAGCAATGAAAATGAATTCAATGTCATGTATCTTGATATGGTGAGTTTTAGAAATGTTGAATGTCAGTTATTCTTTGGAAGTAATTTCACCATCACAATCTCAGTCTAAAATCTTTCTGTCTCTAGCATAGTTTCTCCTTTGTAATGGAGCAGAGCTTTGTGGATCAGAGATGGCCACGCTCACACCTCTCAGAGTGCTGTTATTTCCTCTTCCTCTCTCTCCTGACAGCAGGGACCTGCTCAAATGGTTCTCAACTGTGAAGGGGCTAAAGGAACCTACTGTGAAGTCCTATGTATAGAGTTAACCTCTTCTCGGCATGGTTGTCACGAGAGCTTGCGACAGGCTGTAATTGTACACCAAAAACTATATATATAAATATATATATATACCTGGGTTTGAACTGGGACGAGACTTAAGATATAATAAAGTGATTTTATTCCTTGATAAAGGTGAACACAACAGATTATACAATAACAGGCAAAATATAGACACTTACGTAAAAGATGAAAATAATGAAAACAGTCCCATCTGAACTGGCAGTTTCATCCAGTAATCAGCCCAAGACATTGCATGGCATTTCTCTCAGCAATCAGGAAATCATTCAGCAAACGAAGACAAAGGATATATGGGTGGACAGCAGTTTATAAACCGTTTGTCCCTCTATCTGTAACCTTAGGTGCCGAGACGGCTACCAAATGTCCCTTGGAAGCTTTTGAAGCTCATTTTGGGACTTCCAGCTTGGGGTAGCCCCCCCCCCCCCATCAACAAACCCTTTGAAGCAGGGTGGACAGTGTGAAGAGTTCCACTTCCTCTGGTTAATTCCTTTTGTCCGTTGGGCCAAGCATAAGCAATTAGCCCAATAGTCTTTGATGATCAGGTTTGTAAATTCTAGCCTTTCCTGCTCATCACCACAGGGGTTCCTCAGACTTAACCAAAAGTTCATATTTACTGCAAATCATTGCATAACTTCCGTTCCGTAATACACACAGTCAGGTGAGATATATTACTGCATTCTGGGACACCTGACGCTCGTAGAGAGACCCATCATTACATTGTAATATGAACATTAATAGAGATATTAATATCTGGCATTTAGCAGCAGTTACATATTCAATGTTTAGACTTCCCAAGATCGGCTTACTCCCGCCAATACACTCATGTAATTCCTAGCCGGTTCAGCCAAGGACATCTCACAGTATTCCTATATTTAATAAAGTTACTCACTTTTGATATCCTGTTGGGGAATACCTTTTGCTGGAAGGTGTGAATAACAAACCCTTCCCTTCCTTTTGCCTGCTTCCCGCATAAACAATTCCCCTCGGAAGCCAGGCTCAAATCTAGCAGGATATCCTATTTAGCATCCTACTGGCCACGTCAATAAACCTTTAGAAGTGGGCTTTTGCTTTTCGCATAACCAATTAGGTCAGTTACCTATTGATCAGGGCGATGTATCACACCTCTCTGTTGATATACACTTCCAGTGAATACTCACGTGAATACTCATATGAGGCACCATTTGGTTCCTTACGCATTACAAAGACAGGCATTCTGCCTGTACATTAGCACACCATTAGCATTCTGCCTGTGTATTTCAAAAACTGCAAAAAGTCACTTTATCCAAAATATATGTTTCTCTTATGACAACGTTATATTTTTAATATGTGTGTACTTGGGGGGTGACCCGGAGGCTGTACCCCAAGGCTCAGGGTCCTGGCTTACTCAGTTACCAAATTACCAGTTTTCAGGTAACTGTTTATTCAGCACTGCATATAAGATTAACCCCTTAAGTCCCAGTGGGTGGGTTATGCAGACCCTGATCCAGCAACAACATCATTTACACAGGGGAATAAGCATTTTCATGTTATTTAACAAGGGTTAAGTCACAGTTCTGGGCCTCAGCCCAGTTAACCCCTTGTCTCCCTGGCGAGGTTAGAGGGGGGCCCTTGGGGAGTAACCCCGTTAATCCCGGGCCAAACCCTCACTATCGTCACAATGGTCATTTCCACTACTTTAGAAAGAAAGAGGACAAAGCAAGATGCTATGCGCGGAATTCATGTCTACAAAGGGTTACACAAAGATGTCAAAGGAGTATGCCAAGAAATAACAAAGTATCCTAAGCACTTACAGTACATTTTCTCTAATGCTCGTGACATCCTGCTGGGGCTCTCAGAGTTCTGTCTGGAAAGGGAATAATTGAAATACCCGGGAAAGCTTGGTTTTTATTCTGAGTTGCAACTATCACTTTCCAAAGGAACATACCACGTAGGTCCCCACATGGCTTGGTGTTAATGTAGCAGGTCATGTTGCCGTGTTGCAATGTGTAATGATGCTGAGTTTCTCCATACAATATCAGCTGCTCAGAGGGAAAGGTAGCCCTGATCTGTAGCGTATCACTATTGCATTACCAAACTAAATGTCATGTTACCTGGGATAACTAGGACAGTCCAGTTGCTTGGATAGCACCTGTGCTGTTTCTTTCACGAGTATTGCACAAATTGTGCAGCACAGACAATGTGATAGTTAGATGTAACTCTTTGGCCATTTATTATTATTATTATTATTATTATCTCATAACAGGATGACCAGCAGTCCCTGATTGACCAGTCAGGGCAAAGCCCTCAAGGTCCAGTATTTACATGATTTAATGCTGTCGGAAAATAAGAAATTCCTTTCAAAAGCCGACTGCAATACGTTGCAAGCTAGAGATGATTTCGTTTTATTTATCTTTAATGAATAATAAACGGTACAGTCCTGTTGACTGGATAGGCGTTTAAATATTCCATCAGTAACAGAACACAGAAATCAATTATTAATACATTCAGTGTCAGGTGTAATCAGATTTTCACAAGAACACTTTGCTTATCCCTTTATAACCCCTTGTGTTGCAAAGCAATGTGGCTGTGAATGGGCTAGAGATGTACAGTTTTGTATCATGAATATGAGCTGTGTGGATGGATGTTCTGACCGTTGGATGGTTTAGATCAGGGGTGCTCATCTCCAGTCCCCAAGACCCCCCAACAGCTTTAGAACAGGTGGCTCAAATCAGAGACTCAGTTGAAGAATGCACCACCTGTGCTGAAGCAGGGATATCCTTAAAACAAGACCTGGGGGAGTCTTGAGGACTGGAGTTGAGTTCCCCACCCCTGGTTTAGTTCAGGAGTGGCCAACTCCAGTTCTCAAGGGCCACCAACAGATCTGGTTTTCAAGTCATAAGGGCTGAGCCAGCGGTGCTGAAGCAGGGATATCCTGAAAACTTGACCTGTGGGTGACCCTTGAGGCTGTGAGACATGAAAGCTCCATGATAGCCTTACCGATCTCAGTGAAAAAGCAGAAGTACGGCGTGCGATTTCAGGAAATCTTTCAAACTAAGGAAGCAAAAACTCGATGGACCATATTTCTAAAACATTAGTATTGTTAACAAAAAGAAATGGTGCACTACAAAACAAGACCCATATATATGGGGCTTGTGTATGAAGAACTCTTGTCAAAGCACTGAAGTTATCAACAGGAAGAAGAAGAAGAAGCTGCTCCAGGGTTAGCAAAAACATTTTGTCCAAAAGCCAGAAAATATAAGGGAACACATTGACGTTATGCAAATGAGAGACGGCGAAACTGTTCCGTTCTGCGGAATTTCCCGCGCTTTCCATTCAAAATCCGTTCCGCGGTTTAAAATCCGTCGGCGGATTGTTCCAGTTTCAATCTGTGCGTATTAATTTAAAACCCGCCACGGGATACAATACGCCGGTGGATTTTCACCAATCCAGTCCGCGGATTCAGCAATCCGCACGCGGATTCTTAAAATTCGTAAATGGATTGCGGACACCGTGGATTGGATTGTCAATGTTAAAAAATAAATAAAAAATCCGGAAAAGGTGAACCACCCTTCTTGAGATTGATTCTCGGAAATCCATGAAACCGGTCGGTCTGCAGCGGATCCAAATCTGCCCCTAAAATTCACCCATCTCTACTCAAACGTTCTTCATATTTATTAGACGAATCTCTTATACAGGCCAAAATTTCAGCATAGGGGAGAGATACCTCATTTACTATAATCTCAAGTTGTATATTTATCCCCTCAAACCTCCCTCCAAATAACATAGGAAGAGACCCCTGTGCACACATGGGGGATATGCTAATGAGATATGCAAGGTATATTTAAATGAGTCACGCGCCAATCTTCAAAAATATTTCCATAAGACCAATACTGACAAGTTAAAGCCCCTGTGATGAAGGGGGTAATGCTGTCAGGCCCAACTGCATCAGAACCCACAACCTATGCTATTCTGGGCAACAACTCTAGCATTGAACTAAACCAGATTTTGGGAGATACGATATGGTTTTCAGGCCCCTGAACAGCCTGCCTCTCTGCGTCTCTCACATATTTTATAAGCACATTACAGCTGATGAAAGAAGATAATTTAAGCTCAGTCCGGGATTCTCTGCAAAACCTGATATTTATGAATCAGTGAAATTTGCCCTTCTGTCGGTTCACAGGTGCCCCAGAGATGAGGGACATGACCCTTTGCAGCAGTCCATGGATTTGGACTGTAATGCAACCCATTCAGGCTATTGGATATATTATATTGGAAAGCATGTGAATTTGGCTTGTTTTAGTATCATTAACTACAGAGTGATATAGTGCCATATTGACTAAATCGTGTAATTCCATAACACACCTCCCGGTGCAATAAGACAGTTCATTATCTTGAATAGGCTATTTGCTGCCAAATGCAAGGGCTCTCAACTCCAGTCCTCAAGACCCCCCAGCAGTCCAGGTTTTGAGGATATCCCAACTTCAGCACAGGTGGCTCAATCAGTGGCTCACTTTAAGACTGCACCACTTGTGCTGAAGCAGGGATATCCTGAAAAGCTGAGTGTGTGGGGGTATGTAGGACATGAGTTGAGAACCCCTGGTCTAATGGAATAGAACCACTTATTAAATATAGACCAATGTGAGCAGTAATGCAGAGCTACTTGATACATGACAATAGGAAGTGTCTATGTATACTGTGCCTTGCTTTCTCTTCATCCCATTTACTGTATTAGTGCCGTTCGATCAACCTTAGGACACCAACCCCCCCTCACCCCCCCTCCCTGTGGCAGGCCTTTTATGATCTCAATCAGCAGCGAAGGTGTTAAAATACCACATTTTGCACACAGTGGAGCAAGGGAGATTAGATCATTGTCAGGATACATGGTGCTACTGTTTAGAAACAATGCGTTTGGAACGAGCCTCCATTGTTTCAGTAACGGGTGCTATCCTAACTCATATAAATAGATACAGGAACCGTGCTACTTGTCAGGGATTCAATTATTTTCCCATTTACACATGCTTTTGAAGCTTATCGGAGCAAAGTATTGTGGGCAGCAGTTCTGCCATTACAACCTGTGCTCTGAATTCTGCAGTGCTGATTCCTATTGTAATGCAATTAATCTTCTGCTTTACCCTAATGGATGAACAAGCATATTTACTGCAGCATAAAATCCTAATTATTTTTTGAGCAGATGCATAAAGGAAATTGAAATTAATGGCAAGTGACAATTGTGATAAATGCAAAATATATTTAAAAAATGTCAGATTCTCTGCACTTTGTCCTATGTCGCACAGGGCACTAGATAGCTACAGTACGCAGTTTTCAAACCTATCTTATCTATCTATCATATCAAACTAGCGATCCATCTATCTAATCTATCGATTTATCTTATCTACCTAGCTTATCTATCTCAATGTCTTGTATAGTGCCTACCCAGAGTGAACCCCGCTGCGGTGCGCTTTATTAAAACTCCAAAAGTGGAGCGAAGAATCCATCAGGGTTCGTAAAGGCAATTTCTAAGAGCCAAGCCTTGTGCCTCTTTCTGAAAGCGGGATGGTCTTTGATGTTTCTGATGGGTATGGGGAGAGCTTTCCCTGGCTCCCTGTGCTGAACTGTGCACGACCAGCTCATCTAGTGCATTTAAATCTTGGGACTTTTATAGGTTGAAGGTTTTGGGATTGTAGATTTGAGATGGATCTGTAGAACTTACAGTTAGTTTGAAGGTAGCATGGTCCTGTGTCATGGAAGTCTCCTGGTACTGAAAAGGCAACACAAGGCTCAACAAATTGCGATGGGATGGTTACGTTTATGAAGGCTTGTAACACACTGCAATGCAATAGATTGCAAGCTCTTGTGACGGGGATCGGGGCAGTGTACAATTTCATGTCGAAGGGGGAAAATGTTTTCCTTGGTAGAAAGGAGGAAGAGGATTTATAATAGGAACACTAAAATACACTAAGGTTAATAGATGGGAGTGTTTAGAAGAATAGGTTGTGCACTGAAGCTGGAGGGTGGGAAGCACACAAGAAATCTGAAGAAGTTTTTGACTAAAAAGGATAGTTGATCCATGAAACAGTCTCCCAGCAGAGGTGGAAACTGATACAGTAAAGGAATTAAATCATGCTTGGGGTAGGCACAAGCATAAAAAAATAAATATGGAAAAAAGCCATGGCTCGATTGGAATCAGAGGACTTACTACAGCTTAGGGTAGGGGTGAGAGGGCTGGACCATTGGGGTTTCCAAGCGGAACTAAGTCTTAAGAAATATTCTGGTCCATGTGATATATGGGCCAAAGTGTATATAGTGTTATATGTACATTGTTAAGTTATTTACATATGTACATGACTGAACTCCTCCCTGCCTTCTTCTATTGCACCATTTAAGTGCTCCCAATAACACCTCCATGAACTCTCCCTATTGTTCCATATAATCATTCCAAATATCCCTTGTTAATGCAAGTGGGCAAAAAACTGTCAATAGGTTGCAGTCCCCTTGGTCATGAATGGGGTTAACCTTGAAAAAGGGGCACGGTTTCTAAATTATTATTATTATTTTTTAACTTCATTACAATTCAACGTGCAGGAAATCCATGTGATTATTACGCAGATATAAATAATAATCCTGATGCAGCCAACTCCCCCATGGAATGCTGACACTAATAATCCTTTGATCTGTCTGCAGTGCATATTATCTGTTACCGTGAACCGCGCGGTTGTGAATAAATACACAGCTCCAGCTAAATTAAACAATTTTAAGTTACATTTATTGGATGGATCAGTGGATAAAATTGTTTTGGCAGTTCCATTTTCAGTGTGATTGAGTGTTCTGGCTTCTGTTATTGATTTTATAAAAAGCTTCCCGTGTTTTCCAGATTGAGGCTTAGTGCTGTTTTGCCGGCGAAGATAGAGAGAGAAATCTAAAAAGTGATTGTTATATCTGGCTTGAAACATTGTCAAAGCTATCTCACCTCAACTTCCAGCTTCAGCTCAAAATGGGCAAATACAGCCCGTGGTAGCTGACGGCTTTGGTTTAATTATTTTTCTAGCTGAATAATCTCTCCTTTTTATTTGATTGTTTGATCTTCCTTTGAAGAGAACGAGCCCTTTCAGTCTGTCAGATGGGGGGAAAAAAGAAGAAAAACAAGGCTGTTATATATTAGTAAACAGGAAACAACTGTTTTGATTCATGCCAAGGACAGGATGATTACAGAAAAGCTTTTGTTCACGGCACAAGTTGTAGGATTTATTTATTTTTGTTCCCGTTTGAAGTCTTTGAAATCAATCAGGGAGGTTTGAGGGCGTCTGAGCCAAACATGTAGAACAAATGCAGGTAGTCAGGACCATGTTTACTAAGTGCTGCTCTGCCAAAAGACATCTTCCAAGGGGCGGGAGGGCAGGTTGTGAAATAGCACTGTGTAGTACATATCAGCTATAATCTGTAGTACTTTATTTAAAAGAAAATGCAATAGACAGAGGTGGTGGGGGGAGTTTGTCGCTGAGATAACTAGAACCCAATTGTTTCCCAGGTGCACCATGAATGTGTTGGGGGTGTCAGGGGAAACCAGCACTCTTTCCCGGGATCATGCACCAGACAGGACGCAGAGATCAAATAAAAGGGTGTTTATTTCAACCGGAGCCAACGGACGCAGCACAAAATCACAACAGAGCTATACTCACAAACTTCAGCACAATACAGGGGGAATCCCAAATCGCTTTGGTTTCCGGCGCCCCCAAAATGAGTATCCAGGCAGTGCTGGATGCAAGATCATATCTCCCACTCAGCGTAAAAACAGCCTGGACTTCGGGTGTCTCTGGCACGTGCTCAGAGCCCAGTGCTTGGTCTACTTATCTACTAGTGGCGTAGTGCCCACCAGCTCAGGAGAGAACTGTGGAACTCAGATCTGCCGCTCCTTTTCTACATTCCCGTCTCCATAGGAAATCATGGAGAATGGATGGCGACCAATCAGAGCGTGGATGATGCGTCTGGGACCAATTCCAGCATGGATGCTACATAGGCCAATCAGGGCTGTGGGAAATGCAAACTAACTAACCACTGAGACCTGAGTCAATTGAGTCTCATCCTAAAACCTCAGGATCCAGTTTCAGCTGGATACCTCCTGTGGAGTTTGATGCCTCAGAGCGACAGTTCACCAGGCCTGAGTATATACCCTTCCCCCACAAGTCTCAGCAATAGCCAGTTCTCCAGACATGTGGGCAGAACAAAGAGTTTCTCAGCCCTGCATGTCCAGAGATTTTGACTATGCTTTAAAACACATTTTTATGCTTGCAGTTTACACCTATATCTTACTGGGTTTAATATGATGGTCTATGGGCTCCTACTGTCACAGTGGGGTCTTGAGGACTGGAGATGACAACCACTCCAATAAGGGATCCCCCAGGGTAATAGCAGTTCCTGACATATTCAGTATATTGTCCACATTGTGGTAACAGATCAACGTAAGTGATGTAACAACCAACACATCTACCCCACTCCTTGGGTTCTCCATTGTACTGAAGCTTGTGAGGGCCTTTAACTATGTACAATGATGCACATCTCTAATCTCCAAACTATTCAGTGGTGCTCCTTCTTCAGAGAGACACACACGGCACATGCCCACTTGTGAGTATCTCTGAGCAGCGCGGTCTCATGCGCGCTCCTGCACCTCTCCTGCGCACACGCGGGGCTCCCCATTTAAGAGTGGTACCCGCGGTTCGCACAACATGCCTCCGACGCGTGTCACCCGAGCTCCATGACAATAGAGATTAATCAGCTCCATCACCTTCACCTGCCTCTTGCTCATACCCTATCACAGCCTACACTGAGGCTGCTCCACCCCCCCCCCCCAAGGGATTGGGCAGTCCTGACAATATATGCTCAGCTGTGCCACTAGCACTTTGGCTGAGCATAGATTCTTTTTCCCTGTGCTTACCTCTCCTGCGTTCTATATTCCCTGCCTTGCCTTGCTATTGATTACCTGTGTACCGACCCGGCTTGCCATTGGACTACCGCTTCTCTGGACTACTGACCTCGGCTATCCTCGACCCTTCGCTACTCTCCTACACTGACCTCGGCATTCGGACCACGACCACTCTACCACCTCCAGCTCCGACCTCGGCTACTAGTACCCACTATGTTCCTGACACTCCTACCCCGACCTTGGCAAGTATATACGACGACTCTAACTTCTCCACTCCAGAACCGGCTGTCTCGACTATCCATACTTCAGACCTGCCCCCACGCCTGTCGGTGGCGTTATATCTATTCCCACCTCAGTATCGGGGGTCTCGTCTTGTTTTTGGTGAACACAGCGTGACACCACTAAGCACACGTCAGCACCCCATACCCAAATCCTAAGATACCCCAGAGCCAAGGTGATACAAGGGTGTGACAAAAGCATAGTATTGTGATACAAGGGTGTGACAAAAGCATAGTATTGAGAATGTATATAGTTTTTAGCAGCACCTAAAAATGAAACACATCAAGTGATTAATATGAAAATGGTGCACGGGAACAAGGAGGAACCCTGTTTTCCTCCGAAGCTACAAAATATAACATGTGTAAAAACACGTGTTTTTACAGGGAAAAGGGAAGTACCTAGATTGGACTTATTCTAGGGAACGGGCCAGAAGAAGGGGCTAAGAGCCCCGGAATGTTGCCCCCCTTATTCCCCTTTATTTCCTTTCCTTCCCCCCCCCTCCCTTTTTCCTTTGTGGAGTGTCTCCCTTGATTAGTGCATTTTTTTCACCCATGTTTATTTATAATTTTTTGCTGTGAGCCTTCTATTTCTGAGTTCTGTAGTTTGTGTTTGCAATTTTTTTGTGCTAACTTGCTCACGTGACTAATTGTGTATATGCTTATTTATTTGTCTCATAATTTATCAACTATATAAATCACATTGTTTTGACAATCGTTGTCGCTAAAAGCATAGTATTGTGATACAAGGGTGTGACAAAAGCATAGTATTGATGACTATAGCAAGCTTTGTATGCTATGTGTTAATGTTACACTCACCCCACTTCAGATTGTAATGGGGTCACACCTTTTCCCTCAGAATAATGTCTCATGACAAGATTATGCTCTTACACTGAATAAAAGGCATCTTATCACGATGTTGTATCTGTAGAAATGGCCTTACATTCTTATCAAAGGATATAGTAAGCACAATAAAAAAAAAGGAAGTCGAGTAGTATAAAGCAAAATCTATGATTTATTGTATACAACAATAATACTGAATACAAAGATAATAAAATCCGTTACATAAAGCAGAGTGCAATTAATTACAAGTATGCTTGCTCATTCACACCACCAAGGTAGTATACCAAGATCAGTCTCGTTGTCTCCCTGTCTCTGGTCTGCTCCCTTGTCATGTCAGAAAGCAGAGCTTATATTTTGTCTGTATACTTCACATTCCTGCAGTGAAGCAGAATGTGCTAATTCCTAATTCCTATCTTGCAGAATTTATTTCAAAATAACATCAACTCCAATGGCTCATTCCAGCAAATAAACACATGCTTTTCTAGTTTCTGTTCCTCTTACTAACCTAATAGAAATCAGTCAGTTCGATTTCTCAATCCTTACATGCTGATCAAAGACAAAACATCTTGCACCATATAATTACAAAATCAGGTTATAGTGTATTATATGCATACGCAAAAATGTAGCCTGAGTACAAGTTCTATATGTATATATGTCTGTATACAGTATGTAGGTATTTTTGCTGTGTATACCTTGGCCCGTCACAAGATCTTGTATCTCTTGCAGTGTGTGCTGGGTTCTTGCCGTGCAGAAGCAATGGGGCAGATCTCTTTCCATGCCACTTTTTCTCGATTGGCTCATGGAGTCGCTGGAATTATTCTGCATGTTATTAACCTGTGACTGTCACCTTGCGCAGCCTGAAATCAATACGTACATCCCAGAACACATCACACAGAATGCTTTGTGCAAAGGGCTTCTGATGGGAATGTATGGTGTGTCGGTGTTTTACACGTGTGTGTGTGTTATCGTTTGAATGTGAAAACGTGGAGATACAATAATACTGTATTTCCTCGATTCTAAGACGCCATCAATTGTAAGACGCAAGATTGATTTCATAAAAGTTTTTGGGGAAAAAAATTAAATGTACAGAAAAAATGACAATGAGAACTTAAACGAAGGCATTTTCAGCCTGTCATAGGGCAACAGCAACCTCCGGCTCAGCACTACGGGCGGCGCACTAGGGTCGGCAGCATCGCGTTCTAGGAACGTCATTCCGCAACGTAGGAGATCACGTGATCAGTTGACTCGCATTAGCGGCCATATTGGTACAGGAACCATTCAGTTACAAATACCCGTTTCCCAATGTTTGCCAGCACGAACAGAGCTGCTATTCCAGATTGGGGAGGAGGAGAAGGGCTATGTCTACACCTCTTATTGGAAGAAGGAAACTTATCAGGGGCATTATACCAATATAACATTTTTACATATACTTCAGTTCAAATTGCCAACTATGTCACCACTTACTCCTCCTTCCTAGCGGCCGGCAAGTTTCTTTTGCCATCGATTGTACTGTAAGACGCATCCTGATTTCAGAAACGTTAAAATGTGGGAAAAAGCGTGTCTAAGAATCGAGGAAATACGATTCGATACTTTTTTCCTGTAAAACGATTACTCAATTGACACAAACTGTTATCAAATGTTTATACAAGACCTCTAGCCTTCCATGCAATAACTTAGACATATATTTCTATCGTATGCTCCAGTTCTGAGTCACATGACAGCACCGGAGAAGCAAAGTAGGTAGCCCTGTTAGGGGAAATAATGATTTCCTATACTCTTTCAACATACCAAATGGGATCATCCATTCAGCTGCAATGTATCATGTTTTTTTTATTCTAACAGGCATTGTATTTTTAAAACATCTACTGAAATATAAGAAATGTGATGTATCTCCTTTATGACCCAACATTTGATAGAGTATAATATAAGATAATGGGGTTCTGTGAGCTTTGCTGAAGGCAACATTCTGATTGGTTAATCTGAGATTGTATTAGAAAACTGTAAAGGAAGCATTGTGCAGAGAATGCCACACAAGTTCCTTTCATACAGTGTAACTTGGTGAGGCTGAAAAACCTCTTTACAAGTCAAAAGCTATAAGTTATTGTTGCTGTTCAGGTATGTACTACCAAGTGGGGATGACTATGATGAATAAGCCACTATTCCAGTTGTTAAAACTAATTATTTAATGCTGAAGACAAATGGCTCTGTTTCAAAAAAAGGCCATCTGTATTGTTAATGTAGGGAGCAGCTGAACACAGCCGAAAAGAAACAAAAGAAACAAATAAAAAGGCAGTGATATACATGCCGTGGTAAGAGGCAAAGGATGTAAAAGAACAGTTTTCTTTGTAACCTCCAGAGAGGTTATTATAAACATGTTCCCACTGTAACATCCTAAATTCAACATCCACAGAGATACAATATTTCAACACGCAGTATAGTGTGGCTACCCGCTTTGCTTCAATGGCTCGTATGAAATACATGAAGGTAACACGGGCTCGGTGCAGGGCGTGATATTAATATTAATGCAAATATAGTATGCCTAATGTATATCTGTTTAGACCCTAGACCCTCATGTTTCAGGGTTGCTGTAATCCGGTGATTCGGCAATGCACCGAAGAGGAAATTCGTGTCTTGTCAAACTATAGAGTTAACAAAAGCAAACGTTGTATTAATGCAAGCAAGGTTCAGTAGAAAATAAACTATATGAATCAGCCAACATGTATAGATAGAGTAACATCACATGTTCCCACTGAGCAATATCCTACATAAGGAACATCAGCAAGTTTCTGTAAAACCAATAACCATTTATTATTAAATGCACTTTAACACTAGGGTACCCCTTAAATGTCACTAATCCGCATAAATCAGCAATATATATATATATGTATTGTGACATAGTCCAAAGATGTTAGGCAGCTTTCTGCCCCATTTTAGACGGGATACCACCCAACGTAGAGTCGGAGGCATCGCGGGTTATGGCAATGGATCCGTGGATCCCATCATCAGTTACAATATTTGTTTTACATTATTTGTTGGGCCGATTTTAATCCTTAGCAGCACGCTCCTAGAGGGCAAAACTACTATGGTGTAATTTAATATATTTAGCCAATCCCCTGCAACTGCTTATTGAGCAGTTTGTGGCAGGCCAGCCCCTCCTCTTCTAGGTATATAATCTCCTAGCAAGGTCCCATTATTTCACTTCACTTGCAGACATGTCAGTACCTGTACTGACATATACCAGTTTTTAAACTGCACTAGGTTATATAAGCATATGCTTTGATATTTTAACCTCCTCTGGGCTTATTTCACACAACACTAGTATGCATTTAGCGTAGGGACCTGTTATAGAGACTTACCTTGACGTGGTTAGCAGGCGTGGCATTATTTGATCAAAGGATGTAACACAAAAGTCTCCTTT
Organism: Ascaphus truei; assembly: GCA_036426205.1. Lineage (NCBI taxonomy): Eukaryota > Metazoa > Chordata > Amphibia > Anura > Ascaphidae > Ascaphus > Ascaphus truei. The sequence continues at coordinate 21,462,310 of CM071579.1, read as the reverse complement.
TTTCTTCTAGGTATTTACACCATACATATATATATATTCCCCATTGTGAGTGCAAGCAAGATGTGGAAGCTGATAACAGTGAGTGTGTGCCCAGGACCATTGATATCTCTGGAGCTAATAAAGCAAAAAGAAAGAAAACTGTTCCTCAAGTCACAGGGGAAGTGACCGAGCCACTTGAACCTGCACTGTCAGGACATGCGTCAGAAAGGCGCCGAGATGAGCAACAGCCCATAGGGCCTGGCGCAATCGTCCCAGGAATGACGACACGCCTAGAGATGACAAAGGCTACTGCTACCATCATAGGCAGAGAGCCAAGCGAATCAAAGAAAACAAGAACTGACTGGAAACTATGCTATGAGATGTCCCAGAAAGATGTGCAAAACTTCATCACAGAGTTGGGGGTTTCTCGGCAAGAGGCTAGCGCGCTTAAAGCAGAGCTGGAACTCTCACGCCATGAGGTCTACGCTCGCAGCACAGAGCTGTGTACATTGAAGAAAACCTATGAGAATACCCTGAGTAATTTAGAGACTGTAAAAAGAGAGAATGTAAGTCTGACACAGAAAAATTCAGACTTGACTGACCAGATCAGTGAAGGTGATGAGAAGCTTCACCAAGCAGAAAAAGTGGAGAAGCAATTGATCCAGGAAAAGTTAGAAATGCAGGAAGCACTGCAGAATACAGAATCAGCGGCGATCCAGGCGACACAAACTGCAGAGCTCCAAAAAATGGAGGCGCTGATGCAAACCCAGAGCAAGCACCAGAAAGAGGTGAAGACCCTGAGGGAGGTCTGGCACGATCAGGTTGAAGAGCTGCAGAAGCAGATGGCTGAGCGCGAGATACAGTGCGCCAAGAGAGAGGAGGTGTCCGTCCGTCAGGTGGTTTGCCTGACACTGCGCTATAAAAGCGAGATGGCCGATATCTACAAGCAGCTGGACCACACGGCAAATGTGGGGGCCCGGCTGCAGCTGGAGCTGGACAAGACCCGGAAGGAGCACCTGCAGCTGCAGGTCAAGAATAGAGAAAATGAAACAGAGTTAAACCTCGCTCTGAAACAGATGACGGACATGGGAGAAGCGGCTAAAGTGGTTCAGTCGGGCTATCAATCCTACCTCCTAACCAAGCAAGCTGTACGTTCCTATACGTGTATCTTCAATGCTGTTGCAATATTACGATTTGCTATAAAGATGAAGTTGGAGAAAGAGATTCCAAGGCTAAAAGAGACACGGTCACAAAAGGAGACCAGGGAAAGTAAACTCAATGCCCTCACTGATGACAAAGAGGAAGGAGAAAGAATTGACTTTGATTGTGCTGCTGTTATTCCAGAAACAGATAGGCACCCTCCTGAGAATATTCTCCCTGATCTGGGATTCAAAAATCCAGATCCTCAATTTCATTTACGTTGTCCAGAAGATTATCAAACCAGTGGACACACCCAGGACACCACAGAAGATGTTTTAGCCAAGTGGGTGGCAGTTCCTGAAAACACAAACTTGTTGACAGATCCTGATGACGTGGTTAATATGGACTACGTTTGTACAGAGGCAACTAGGTCTCCAAAACCCAAAGGCCTGATAATGGCCACAAAAGGGAAATCAAAGATTGAAAAGAAAAAACAACGAAGGTTAACACGGCGCCTGAATAGTTCCATATCTCACCAATCTGGACCACACTGTGGAGCCAAGGAGAATCCGGTCCAAGGGTCTCATCAGAAGCTAAAGAAACAGTCCAGTCATTTGCAGGTTGCAGCGGACTATGAAATAAAGTCAAAGGATGCAATAGACTGGAAGTCAAAAAAAAAAAAAAAATGTTTGGGGGAACTGACCGATTTTTTTTTTTTATTACACGTGTGGACTATGTCACGGACACTTAACTTTGCAAATAAGCATTTTTGTCAATATTACAATGTTATATTGGTTCTCTGTGTTGAAAATGTAGCTAAACTACAAATTAATATACAGGGTTGATGGCCCTTAAGATTACAAGGCTGTAGTATAAGAAAAAAAAAAAAAATATTGGTTGCTTACAATATGGAAAAAAAAAAAAAAAAAATGCCCTTTTCGGTTGGTAAATTTATAATGAGGTTCATATTCTAGAGTAGAAAAACCCAGGGAGGTAATAGAAATTGTCTGGTTTTGTGAATATATTTAGCAGATCCTGGGTTGCAAGAATGTGTGCTAGACATTTATTTTTCAAAATAGTTCCCTAATAGAGAGCAACAAAAAAATATGTTTGCCAAGTATAGTCTCTTATGACGAAACCTATTGTCCATAATTGCCGTGGAAAAAGTTCATATTCGTGTCATGTGAATACTTAATGTTGTACTGAGGAGTTAGCTCAAGTATTTCAGGTAGGACGCTCACCCCAGTGAGGTCCATGGCCGCTCACCCCAGTAGGTGTGAGCTGGGGAGGGGGATATGTGACATAGTCCAAAGATGTTAGGCAGCTTTCTGCCCCATTTTAGAGCAGAAAGTGCAGGAATAGTTACAAATGATCCATTCCACAGCTTCCCATTAACTCAGGCAGCTGGATGGAAAATCCAGACCACAGATTACCATGGCTCTAGTTCTCCCTCACCTGCTCTTCTAATCACATGCACAGGTATTTAGAGCAGAGAGGTTTTGCATTTCTCTCTCTCCTTGGAGCCTGGAGGCTGGGGGTATCGCTGCTCCCCTGCATCCAGTATCGGGGTTGACGGCCCCTCCACGTATCACAGTACCAGAGGATTTGCCTGGACACGGGACCGAGTTCCCACCACGAACAGATAAGACCAAACAAATGTTTACTGCTGTTGCTAAAAGACTGTGCTGTATCTAAGTGACCCTAAATGAGAGAGCATTGTTTTAAGCTGGGGAACCAGGTTAGTTGGCCAGCAGCTGTTAGAGAGACTGATTCTATGTGTAGTTAGATCCCTGAAAGGGATAGGATTTTGTTTATATAATTTGGTTTCTTTTTACTTGAAATAACAGTGTGGGAAATACTGTAACAATGAAATGAGTGAACTGCTGAATGAAAGTATCTGAGTACCTCTAACCTACACATGTTAAAGCTGCAGTACCTTACTTGGATGAAAATAAAGCAGGCAGAAGCCTGAGTTAAGCAGCTTAATACTTTGCATGATCCTGTTTTTGTATTAAATAACCCTAGAAGACTGTGTCGGGAAGAACCCAGACAGACGTCAGCACTACAAAAGAGGGGCGTTTGTCACAGTATATATATTGCTGATTTATGCGGATTAGTGACATTATATATACACACACACACATATTAGTGTGGGCTGGAAATTCACTCTCCCTTTTTTCTTATATCCACTTGTTCTCTCCATCTAGTAAGAGGCCCTTTGACTGGTCCTGACAGGGCATGGGAAGTCTCAAACAGGTGATGTTTCCCAGACTCCCCTCTGACTTGTGAGCAATGGAACCGTTTCTAGTATGGACAAACTCCTGTGCCCATGCTAACATAAGCCGAACAGTTTCCCGGGAGAACAATTACAAACACTTACCCTAACCTGGGTCCACCAAGGGAAATATGCTTTGCGGAATGAGATTGTGTCCCTTATTTTCCTGATAGGGCAGTGGTGGGCAACTCAAAGGCCACCAACAGGTCAGGTTTTCAGGATAGCCCAGCTTCAGCACAGGTGGCTCAATCAGTAGCTCAGTCAAAGACTGAGCCACTGATTGAGACTCCTGTGCTGAAGCAGGGACTGATAGAGCCACCTGGGCTGAAGCAGGGATATCCTGAAAACCTGACCTGTTGGTGACCCTTGAGGACTGGCGTCGCCCACTCCTGTAATACCATGCCAGTCTGATTGCTGGACAATGTATTGTTATCTGTTCGGGGTCTTGAGGACTGGAGTTGAGCACCCCTGCTCTAGATTACTTCTTAAAAAATGATTAAACTCAATACACTCAGAAAGAAGGCAGAATAGTGAATAGTTAACAGGTTATATAATGTTACAGCAGTTTGCACGATAGACACAGATGTAGCCAGACGCCATGGTTGTCCCAGAAGTCACGGCAATAAAGCAAAATGCCACCGCTCCGGAGAAGGTAAAAGCCGCAGTGACCTGCGTGGGCTCCATACTTCCGCACGGGACGCCCCCCACTGTCATAATCCCTGCTGCCAGGGGGGGCCACGATTGCATTCCCATGGGTCTCCCCGGCAGTGGGGACAATTAGGGCCTCATGCAGAGAGCAGCGCAAAAAGCGAAAGCGGCATTAATTGGCGAATTCTGCCTTGAGAAAGGCAGAAACCGGCAAGTTTTAAAAAAAGCGCCATTTTTTTTTTTTTTGCTTGAAATTCGCCGCGCGGCTGGAGAGTTTCTAATCTCTCCAGTTTTTTTTTCTGCCGTATGCAGAGAGCCGCGATCGCCATCTAGTGGCTGTTCGCGCCAAAAAAATGGCGCGATTTTCAACATTTTTCCTCTCCACCAAGCAGCTGGCGCTCTGCGGCCGGTGGAGGGGAAAAAAAAAAAAACGCGATTTTTTCCCTACAAGTTTCAACAGCGCTTATAGCGCTGGTTGAAACTCTCCATATGCAGAAAGGCTTGTTAATGCAGTTTTCTGCCCTTTCTGCATATGGAGAAAAAAACTCTCCAAAAAAGCTACAATTTTTCCCCCTCTCCAATTTTATATAGCGCTGCTCTCTGCATGAGGCCCTAAGTCTGGATACATCTGTACGGTGCACCAGAGCTGGCAATACTGTATATATAGCCCAAGCCGAGGTCCACTCACGGTACGTGGAATAGGTGTCACAGGTGCTCAGCAACAACAGCCCAGTGAACTCACACACACCGCCGGTTATCCAAACATAGAAAGTGGTGGAACTCCAGTGCTCTTCTATGTCTAAAAATATTTAATAAACAAAGATCAGCGTTTCGGTCCACACACGAAGAAGTCGTGAGAAAGGTTTGTGTGTGGAACGAAACGTTGATCTATGTTCATTAAATATTTGTAGACTTTAAAGGCCACTGGAGCACTTTGTAGGTTTGAATGCTGCACATATAACAGTACCAGGAGCAGCTGCTGGTTCCGTATCCGGCAGGATGTACAATGCAGAGCCACGGCGGTTGTGCGATTATTTGAATACACAATCTTTTGACTTCAATTCCAACCTCGGCTGCTCTGTGCAGTCATTGCATAACCACATAAGACAGGAATGTGCGCCAGAGATCTCACACCAGAGGTGTCTGCATTCATTCCGCTGAGGTTTAAACCTCTTCTATAATTATAAGATCGTTCTATTAAAGTACAACATATGCTGCGCCTCTCTCTCCCCTTTGGAAGACAACTGTAAGAAGTCAGCTGCCGTCGCACCAGTTTAATGAAAGTATACACAACATTAACTCCCACAGAAATCAAGGCAAATTTTCATTTTCATTCAGCCATCCAAAAGAAGGCTTAATAAGATCGAAATGCTTTTCTTTTCTTTTTTTTTTTTTTTTCCATTTTAATAATTTTCTCATAACACCTTTCTGAAATGAATTCCCTGTGAGTTTTGCATGCTTCAAAAGACAAGTTTCCAGCAGCATTAATATGATGTAAGGTGTTTCATCGAGTCTATCTGCATTAATCAAAACTGAATGGATTATATGCTCCCTCTAACCGTGCTAAAAAACAACATTTTGCTCCTATGCACACACATAGTTACATAATCTCCTTTGCACACACATAGTTACATAATCTCCTTTGCACACACACAGTTACATAATCTCCTTTACACACACACAGTTACATAATCTACGTTGCGTGCGCGCACACGCACACACACACATTTACATAATCTCCTTTGCACGCACACATTTGAAACTAAAGGAAACATTTTGCTCCTTTGCACACACAGTTACATAGTTACATAATCTCCTTTGCACACACATAGTTACACAGTTACATAATCTCCTTTGCACACACACAGTTACATAATATACTTTGCACACACGCACACACACACACACACACACACACACACACACACAGACACACACACACACACACACACACACACACACACACACTTACATAATCTCCTTTACACACACACATTTGAAACTAAAGGAAACATGTTCAAAGTCAAACATCCCTAAGAGCCCTTACTGAGAGAAGATTGCTATCTGTATATACCATAGTGAGCCCCTTTGAAGCCGAAGTGCCACTTATTCTGCCAAAACCTGTCTGTTTGTCTGTCTGTGGGGTAGATTCACAGAGCTCTGTTAATGATTTAACGAGCTGTTAACTTCAGTTAACTTCTCGTTAAGTGCTAATAGGGATCTTCAAAGCTCACTAACGATGCGTTAAGAAAGCGCTCTGTGAAGCGTGCAGCGTTGGTAGGACTCTCCATTGCCCTGTTTTTCCATGACCAATAAATAATCTTTTTATGGGATACGCACCCTCCTTTCTACTTTTTTGATACCTACAGTAGTGCTCTTCCAGTTTTTCTCCTTCTCTACTAGCCTACCCCTTGGACGGAAGCACACCTGGGGACCCTTCACCTTTGGACGGAAGCACACCTGGGGACCCCTCACCTTTGGATCGCATGGACTGTGCAGCACTCAGAGTGAGTCAATCGCTTGCTACATGTTTTCCTGTTCAGGACTTTATTTAGACAATTGGTACGTTATAGGGTGTTATTATGCTCAATCTTCCTGGTGTTATTGTTAACAACAGCGTCACCTATTAGTGAGCTTACCATCCGGGACTGCAACCCAGCACCTGTCTTCTATCAAGTTTATGTTTAGGGGTCCCCCCTACAAGTATCTGGTTATATATTTATTCATTTATCTTACTGTTGGGGTCTTTAGCATTATGCAGTCACATGGTTCGTTAAGTGCTAATAGGGATCTTCAAAGCTCACTAACGATGCGTTAAGTGCTGTTTTCAGCCGTAACGAGCCCTTACATTAGTGCTAATGATATGCTCCGCTATAGTTACTGCAGGGATTTAATGTTACGTTAGTTAGGTCGGATATAAAGGTGGTGTTACTGTCATCTAGACCCAGAGACGGGTCTGTTACGGGGTCTGGATCAGTGTAAGACCACTGCAGCAAGGGATTCTGGGAAATGACATGCAAATGAGCACACAGTGCCACCTTTTGCTTCAAAACCATATAACATGGTCCCCTGTAAGCTTTTGCTTGTTGCATTTCACAGCTTTGAGCACAGCCTGGGTTAAGATGCTTATCCAGTAAACTATATATATATACTAGGATATGGATGGAAGTGGGAGTAGGCTGAGGGTGGGAGGGCGATAAGGCTGTGGATGGTAGTGGTACTAGGCTGTGGATGGGAGTGGGACTAGGCTGTGGATATGAGTGTGACTAGGCTGTGGATGGGAGTGGGAGAAGGCTGTGGGTGGGAGTGGGACAAGGCTATGGATG
>CM071579.1:21375503-21454770 GCA_036426205.1 Ascaphus truei | reverse complement strand
AGGCCCCTATTCTATCCACCCCATCCCCATTAGCCTAGTACAACTCTACTCCATAGCCTATAGCTCTTATACCACTCCATCGCAGGCCTTGAGTCCCACGTCCATCCACAGCCTATTAGTCCCACTCCCATCCACTCAAGCACTTTTAGTCCCAATCTCCTCCATTAGCGGGAGTGGGAGAAGGCTGTGGGTGGGAGTGGGACAAGGCTATGGATGAGAGTGGGACTAGGCTGTGGATGGGAGTGGGACTAGGCTGTGGATGGGAGTGGGACTAGGCTGTGGATGGGAGTGGGACTAGGCTGTGGATGGGAGTGGGACTAGGCTGTGGATGGGAGTGGGACTAGGCTGTGGATGGGAGTGGGACTAGGCTGTGGATGGGAGTGGGACTAGGCTGTGGATGGGAGTGGGACTAGGCTGTGGATGGGAGTGGGACTAGGCTGTGGATGGGAGTGGTACTAAGATGTGGATGGGAGTGGGACTAGGCTATGGATAGGAGTGTGACTAGGCTGTGGATGGGAGTGGGACTAGGCTGTTGATGGGAGTGGTACTAAGCTGTGAATGGGAGTGGCACTAGGCTATGGATGGGAGTGGGACTAGGCTATGGATGGCACTGGGAGTATGCTGGGGATGGCACTGGGACTAGGCTATGGATGGGAGTGGGAGAAGACTGGGAATGGGAGTGGGAGTGCATCCTGTTTTAATGTATCTATTGTTATTAAACTTTACTATGCTATGTCTTTGTCTCTACTTTTTTAAGACACATTTGTTGGATGATGTGAAGTCTATACTCCGTTGTACGCCAGTATGATCTAGTCACATGTACGTGTGTGCATTTTAAACCTATTGTATGGTATACATCTGTTCATACCTCTATTAAACCATTGTTTGTTTTCTTTTACCCTATCTTGCATGTCGGGGATGACTACCTGAGTCTACACGCTGTAGGACCTTTCCTTTTTTCTGCAAGCTGTTTCTGGCGGGACTGGAAGTACCTCCTTGGACGCTAGCACTGGGAGTCCAAGTACATTTTTATATAGATTTTAATGTTTGTATTTATTGTTTTAGACTACGTTAGGTCCTGGTAAATTGGTTGGCGCTACTTCCCTTTCCTTTTTAATATTATACTGTATACATTCAATTCATATACAGAATATATTATATAGTAATACATATATTAAATAATAATTATATTACAATTGCTACTGGTCACATACGCACAGGAGTAGGACTATCTGACTTCTTTATTCTTAGATTATAGTACTCTGCTAGTAATATAATAAGCTAGCCATTCATGTCCAGTAGGTTTAACAGCGTTACATAACACCAGTGTTGTATAAAGTATTTAGCATAGAGAGAGCACATCTACACTCTGTTTGTATATTAGCTAATAGTTTACAGTAGGTTTAACACCATTAAGCGGTGTTAGGTAAAGTGTTTGGCATAATGATAGCCCCATCTACTCTTTGCTAGTATACCAGGTAGTAACAAGGGGGGGGGGAGGGGGGAGTTTGATACCTTTTACTGTACTTACAAGTTGACATGTTACAAGCTTTCAAACTGTATAGTATTGTACTGTATGTCTACTGTAAGTGTTCATGTCACGGGAGACCAGGACTAATACCAGGGATCAATATCGCCAGACAGAACACGAGAGTTTATCAAATTAATTTATTGGAAAAACATATCCACAACTATACAAAAGACACAAACATCACACATACCCAACTGGGGACACTGGGGGGTACCCTGCATACCTAGTCACAGGGGCTACTTGCAGAGATTTTCCCTGTTCTCTTTCTTTGCCCAGTGCCTAAAGGACTGGTTTTCAGGCCTGAGAAGAGCACTGGATTGGACACTGCAGTTTCTCCCCGTCACAGCAACACCTCTAACTCTCTGCAGGCTCTGTCTGCTAGGGGTCTCCCCCCTTGTCTGCTAGGGGTCTCACCCCCTGTCTGTTAGGGGTCTCCCTCCCTGTCTGCTAGGGGTCTCCCCCCCTGTCTGCTAGGGGTCTCCCCCCCTGTCTGTTAGGGGTCTCCCTCCCTGTCTGCTAGGGGTCTCCCAACAGCTGCAGACCCGGAAGGAGCACTGGCAGATGCAGGTCAGAATAGAGAAAATGAAACAGAGTTAAACCTCGCTCTAAACAGATGACGGACATGGAGAATGCGGCTCTACTAAGTGGTTCAGTCGGGCCTTCAATCCTACCTCCTACCAAGCAACTGTAACGTTTCCTATACGTGTATCTTCAATGCTGTTGCATATTACGATTGCTATAAAGATAAGTTGGAGAAGAGATTCCAGGCTAAAAGAGACCGGTCACAAAGGAGACCAGGGAACGAAACTCAATGCCCTCACTGATGACAAGAGAAGGAGAAAGAATGACTTTGAGTGTGCTGCGTATTCCAGAAACAGATAGGACCCCCTCGAGAATTTCTCCCTGATCGGGATTCAAAAATCCAGATCCTCAATTTCATTACGTTGTCCAAAGATTATCAAACCAGTGGACACACCCAGGACACACAGAAGATGTTTTTAGCCAAGTGGGTGGCGTTCCTGAAAACACAAACTTGTTGACAGATCTGATGACGTGGGTTAATATGGACTACGTTTGTACAGAGGCAACTAGGTCTCCAAAACCCAAAGGCCTGATATGGCCACAAAAGGGAAATCAAAGATTGAAAGAAAAAACACGAAGGTTAACACGGGCCTGAATAGTTTCCATATCTCACCAATCTGGCCACACACACTGTGGAGCCAAGGAGAATCCGGTTCCAAGGGTCTCAATCAGAAGCTAAAGAAACAGTCCAGTAATTTGCAGGTTGCAGCGGATATGAAATAAAGTCAAAGGATGCAATAGACTGGAAGTCAAAAAAAAAAAAAAAAAATGTTTGGGGGAAACTGACCGATTTTTTTTTATTAACATAGTGTGGACTATGTCACGGACACTTAACTTTGCAAATAGCATTTTGTCATATTACAATGTATATTGGTTCTCTGTGTTGAAAATGTAGCTAAACTACAAATTAATATACAGGGTGATGGCCCTTAAGATTACAAGGCTGTAGTATAAGAAAAAAAAAAAAATATTGGTTGCTTACAATATGGAAAAAAAAAAAAAAAAAAAAATGCCCTTTTCGTGGTGTAATTTATAATGAGGTTCATATTTAGAGGTAGAAAACCCAGGAGGTAATGAATAGAAATTGTCTGGTTTTGTGTAATTATTTAGCAGATCCTGGGTTGCAGAATGTGTGCTGAGACATTTATTTTCAAAATAGTTTCCCTAATAGAGAGCAACAAAAAAATATGTTTGCCAAGTAGTCTCTTATGACAAACCTATTGTCCTAAATTGCCGTGGAAAAGTTCATATTCGTGTCATGTGATACTATGTTGGACTGAGGAGTTAGCTCAAGTATTTCAGGTAGGACGTCCACCCAGTGAGGGTCCATGGCCGCTCACCCAGTAGGTGTGAGCTGGGGAGGGGGATATGTGACATAGTCCAAAGATGTTAGGCAGCTTTTCTGCCCCATTTTAGAGCAAAAGTGCAGGAATAGTTACAAATGATCCGTTCCACAGCTTCCAATTAACTCAGGCAAGCTGGATGGAAAATCCAGACCAGATTACCATGGCTCTAGTTTCCCTCACTGCTCTTCTAACACATGCACGGTATTTAGAGCAGAGAGGTTTTGACATTTCTCTCTCTCTCTCCTTGAGGCCTGGAGGCTGGGGTTTATCGTGCTCCCCTGCATCCAGTATCGGGTTGACGGCCCCCCAGTATCACAGTACCAGGGATTTGCCCTGGACACGGGACCGAGTTCCACCACGAACAGATAAGACCAACAAAATGTTTACTGCTGTTTGCTAAAAGACTGTTTGCTGGATCTAAGTGACCCTAAATGACAGAGCATTGTTTTAAGCTGGGGACCAGGTTTAGTTGGCCCAGCTGTTTAGAGAGACTGATTCTATGTGTAGTTAGATCCCTGAAAGGAGATAGGATTTGTTTATAATTTGGTTTCTTTTTACTTGAAATAACAGTTGGGAAATACTGTAACAATGAAAATGAGTGAACTGCGAATTGTGAAGTACTGAGACCTCTAACCTCACATGTTAAGCTGCGCTGAGTACTTACTTGGATGAAAATAAAGCAGGCAGAAGCCTGAGTTAAGCAGCTTAATACTTTGCATGATCCTGTTTTTGTATTAAATAACCTAGAAGACTGGTGGGAAGAACCCAGACAGACGTCAGCACTACAAAAGAGGGGCGTTGGTCACAGTATATATTATTGCTGATTTATGCGGATTAGTGACATTATATATACACACACACACATATTAGTGTGGGCTGGAAATTCACTCTCCCCTTTTTCTTATATCACTGTTCTCTCCATCTAGTAAAGGCCCTTTGACTGGTCCTGACAGGGCATGGGAAGTCTCAAACAGGTGATGTTTCCAGACTCCCTCTGACGTGGAGCATGGAAACGTTTCTAGTATGGACAAAACTCCTGTGCCCATGCTAACATAAGCCGAACATTTCCCGGAGAACAATTACAACACTTTACCCAACTGGGTCCACCAAGGGAAATATGCTTTGCGGAATGAGAATTGTGTCCCTCTTATTTCCTGATAGGGCAGTGTGGGCAACTCAAAGGCCACCAACAGGTCAGGTTTTTCAGGATAGCCCAGCTTCAGCACAGGTGGCTCAATCAGTAGCTCAGTCAAAGACTGAGCCACTGATTGAGACTCCTGTGCTGAAGCAGGGACTGATAGAGCCACCTGGGCTGAAGCAGGGATATCCTGAAAACTGACCTGTTGGTGACCCTGAGGACTGCGTCGCCCACTCCTGTAATACCATGCCAGTCTGATGCTGGACAAGTATTGTTATCTGTTCGGGGTCTTGAGGACTGGAGTTTGAGCACCCTGCTCTAGATTACTTCTTAAAAATGATTAAACTCATACACTCAGAAAGAAGGCAGAATAGTGAATAGTTAACAGGTTATATATGTTACAGCAGTTTTGCACGATAGACACAGATGTAGCCAGACGCCATGGTTGTCCAGAAGTCACCGGCAATAAAGCAAAAATGCCACCGCTCCGGAGAAGGTAAAAGCCGCAGTGACCTGCGTGGGCTCCATACTTCCGCACGGGACGCCCCCACTGTCATAATCCTGCTGCCAGGGGGGGCCACGATTGCATTCCCATGGGTCTCCCCGGCAGTGGGGACATTAGGGCCTCATGCAGAGAGAGCGGCAAAAAGCGAAAAGCGGCATTAATTGGCGAATTCTGCCTTGAGAAAGGCAGAAAAACGGCAAGTTTTAAAAAAAGCGCCATTTTTTTTTTTTGCTTGTTGAAATTCGCCGCGCGGTGCGGGAGGTAGAGTTCTTAATCCTCCAGTTTTTTTTTCTGCCGTATGCAGAGCGCCGGATCGCCATCTAGTGGCTGTTCGCGCCAAAAAATGGCGCGATTTTCAAACATTTTCCTCTCCACCAAGCAGCTGGCGCTCTGCGGCCGGGGGAGGGGAAAAAAAAAAAAAACGCGATTTTTTCCCACAAGTTTCAACAGCGCTTATAGCGCTGGTTGAAACTCTCCATTTGCAGAAAGGCGTTAATGCAGTTTTCTGCCCTTTCTGCATATGGAGAAAAAAACTCTCCAAAAAGCTACAATTTTTCCCCCTCTCCAATTTTAATAGCGCTGCTCTCTGCATGAGGCCCTAAGTCTGGATACATCTGTACGGTGCACCAGAGCTGGCAATACTGTATATATAGCCCAAGCCGAGGGTCCACTCACGGTACGTGGAATAGGTGTCACAGGTGTGCTCAGCAACAACAGCCCAGTGAACTCAAACACACCGCCGGTTATCCAAACATAGAAAGTGGTGGAACTCCAGTGCTCTTCTATGTTAAAAATATTAATATAAACAAAGATCAGCGTTTCGGTCCACACACGAAGAGGTCGTGAGAAAGGTTTGTGTGTGGAACGAAACGTTGATCTATGTTCATTAATATTTGTAGACTTTAAAGGCCCACTGGAGCACTTGTAGGTTTGAATGCTGCACATATAACAGTACCAGGAGCAGCTGCTGGTTCCGTATCCGGCAGGATGTACAATGCAGAGCCACGGCGGTTGTGCGATTATTTGAATACACAATCTTTTGACTTCAATTCCAACCTCGGCTGCTCTGTGCAGTCATTGCATAACCACATAAGACAGGAATGTGCGCCAGAGATCTCACACCAGAGGTGTCTCATTCATTCCGCTGAGGTTTAAACCTCTTCAAATTATAAGATCGTTCTATTAAAGTACAAACAGATGCTGCGCTCTCTCTCCCCCTTGGAAGACAACTGTAAGAAGTCAGCTGCCGTCGCACCAGTTTAATGAAAGTATACACAACATTAACTCCACAGAAATCAAGGCCAAATTTTCATTTTCATTCAGCCATCCAAAAGAGGCTTAATAAGATCGAAATGCTTTCTTTTCTTTTTTTTTTTTTTTCCATTTTAATAATTTTCTCATAACACCTTTCTGAAATGAATTCCCTGTGAGTTTTGCATGCTTCAAAAGACAAGTTTCCAGCAGCATTAATATGATGTAAGGTGTTTCATCGAGTCTATCTGCATTAATCAAACTGAATGGATTATAGCTCCCTCTAACCGTGCTTAAAAAAACAACATTTTGTCCTATGCACACCCATAGTTACATAATCTCCTTTGCACACACATAGTTACATAATCTTCCTTTGCACACACACAGTACATTATCTCCTTTACAAACACACAGTTACATAATCTACGTTGCGTGCGCGCACACGCACACCACACACATTTACATATCTCCTTGCACGACACATTTGAAACTAAAGGAAACATTTGCTCCTTTGCACCACAGTTACTAGTACATAATCTCCTTTGCACACACATAGTTACACATGTTACATAATCTCCTTTGCACACACACAGTTACATAATATACTTTGCACACACGCACACACCACACACACCACACACACACACACACAGTAATAATATACTTTGCACGCACATGCACACCACACACACACACACACACACACACACACACACACACACCACACACACACACACACACACACACACTTACATAATCTCCTTTAACACACACATTGAAACTAAAGGAAACATTTCAAAGTCAAACATCCCTAAGACCCTTACTGAGGAGAAGATTGCTATCTGTATATACCATAGTGAGCCCTTTGAAGCCCGAAGTGCCACTTTTCTGCCAAACCTGTCTGTTGTCTGTCTGTGGGGTAGATTCACAGAGCTCTGTTAATGATATTTAAAGAGCTGTTAACTTCAGTTAACTCTCGTTAAGTGCTAATAGGGATCTTCAAAGCTCACTAACGATGCGTTAAGAAAGCGCTCTGTGAAGCGTGTGCAGCAGGTGGTAGGACTCTCCATTGCCCTGTTTTTCCATGACCAATAAATAATCTTTTTATGGATACGCACCCTCACTTTCTACTTTTTGATACCTACAGTAGTGGCTCTTCCAGTTTTCTCTTCTCTACTAGCTACCCCTGGACGGAAGCACAACTGGGGACCTCACCTTTGGACGGAAGCACACCTGGGGACCCATCACCTTTGGATGCCATGGACTGTGCAGCACTCAGAGTGAGTCAATCGCTTGCTACATGTTTCTGTTCAGGACTTTATTTAGACAATGTTGGTACGTTATAGGGTGTTTTATGCTCAATCTTCCTGGTGTTATTGTTAACAACCAGGTCACCTATTAGTGAGCTTACCATCCGGGACTGCAACCAGCACCTGTCTTCTATCAAGTTTATGTTTAGGGGTCCCCCCTACAAGTATCTGGTTATATATTTATTCATTATCTTACTGTTGGGGTCTTTTAGCATTATGCAGTCACATGGTTCGTTAAGTGCTAATAGGGATCTTCAAAGCTCACTAAAGATGCGTTAAGTGTGTTTCAGCCGTAACGAGCCCTTACATTAGTGCTAATGATATGCTCCGCTATAGTTACTGCAGGGATTTAATGTTACGTTAGTTAGGTCGGATATAAAGGTGGTGTGTTACTGTCATTAGACCCAGAGACGGGTCTGTTACGGGGTCTGGATCGATGTAAGACCACTGCAGAAAGGGATTCTGGGAAATGACATGCAAATGAGCACACAGTGCCACCTTTTGCTTCAAAACCATATAACATGGTCCCCTGTAAGCTTTTGCTTGTTGCATTTCACAGCTTGGAGCACAGCCTGGGTTTAAGATGCTTATCCAGTAAACTATATATATATACTAGGATATGGATGGAAGTGGGAGTAGGGTGAGGGTGGGGAGGGCGATAAGGCTGTGGATGGTAGTGGTACTAGGCTGTGGTGGGAGTGGGGACTAGGTGGGATATGAGTGTGACTAGGCTGTGGTGGAGTGGAGGAAGGCTGTGGGGGGAGTGGGACAGGCTATGGATGAGAGTGGAGATAGGCTGTGGATGGGAGTGGGACTAGGCTGTGGAGGGAAGTGGGGACTAGGCTGTGGATGGAGGGGATAGGCTATGGATATGAGTGTGACTAGGCGGTGGATGGGAGTGGGAGAAGGCTGGTGGTGGGAGTGGGACAAGGCTATGGATGAGAGGGGACTAGGCTGTGGATGGGAGGGACTAGGCTGTGGATGGGAGTGGGGACTAGGGGGATGGGAGTGGTAGGCTATGGAATGAGTGTGAATAGGCTGTGGATGGGAGTGGGAGAAGGTGTGGGTGGGAGTGGGACAAGGCTAGATGAGAGTGGGACTAGGCTGTGGATGGGAGTGGGACTAGGCTGTGGATGGGAGTGGGACTAGGCTGTGGAAGGGACTAGGCTATGGATGGCACTGGGATTATGCTGGGGATGGCACTGGGACTAGGCTGTGGATGGTAGTGGTACTAAGCTGTGAATGGGAGTGGTACTAGGCTATGGATGGGAGTGGGACTAGGCTGGATGGAGTGGACTAGGTGTGGATGGGGTGGTAGGTGTGGAGGGGGGACTAGGCTGTGGATGGGGAGTGGGACTAGGCATGGATGGGAGTGGTACTAGGCTATGGATGGGAGGGGACTAGGCTTGGATGGGAGTGGGACTAGGTGTGGATGGGAGTGGGGATAGGATGTGGATGGGAGTGGGACTAGGCTGTGGATGGGAGTGGTACTAAGATGTGGAGGGAGTGGGACTAGGCTATGGATAGGAGTGTGACTAGGCTGTGGATGGGAGTGGGACTAGGCTGTTGATGGGAGTGGTACTAAGCTGTGAATGGGAGGGGGGCACTAGGCTATGGATGGGAGTGGATAGTGGATGGCAAGGGGGTATGCTGGGGATGGCACTGGGACTAGGCTATGGATGGGGAGTGGGAGAAGACTGGGAATGGGAGTGGGAGTGCATCCTGTTTTAATGTATCTATTGTTATTAAACTTTACTATGCTATGTCTTTGTCTCTACTTTTTTAAGACACATTTGTTGGATGATGTGAAGTCTATACTCCGTTGTACGCAGTATGATCTAGTCACATGTACGTGTGTGCATTTTAAACCTATTGTATGGTATACATCTGTTCATACCTCTATTAAACCATTTGTTGTTTTCTTTACCCTATCTTGCATGTCGGGGATGACTACCTGAGTCTACACGCTGTAGGACCTTTCCTTTTTTCTGCAAGCGTTCTGGCGGGACTGGAAGTACCTCCTTGGACGCTAGCACTGGAGTCCAAGTACATTTTTATATAGATTTAATGTTTGTATTTATTGTTTTTTAGACTACGTTAGGTCCTGGTAAATTGGTTGGCGCTACTTCCCTTTCCTTTTTAATATTATACTGTAATCATTCAATCATATACAGAATATATTATATAGTAATACATATATTAATAATAATTATATTACAATGCTACTGGTCACATACGCACAGGAGTAGAGGACTATCTGACTTCTTTATTCTTAGATTATAGTACTCTGTAGTAATATAATAAGTAGCCATTCATGTCCAGTAGGTTTTAACGCGTTACATAACACCAGTGTTGTATAAAGGATTTAGCATAGAGAGAGCACATCTACACTCTGTTTGTATATAGCTATATAGTTTACAGTAGGTTTAACACCATTAAGCGGTGTTAGGTTAAAGTGTTGGCATAATGATAGCCCCATCTACTCTTTGCTAGTATACCAGGTAGTAAACAAGGGGGGGGGGGAGGGGGGGGGAGTTTGATACCTTTTACTGTACTTACAAGTTGACATGTTACAAGCTTTCAAACTGGTATAGTATTGTACTGTATGTCTACTGTAAGTGTTCATGTCACGGGAGACCAGGACTAATACCAGGGATCAATATCGCCAGACAGAACACGAGAGTTTATCAAATTAATTTATTGGAAAAAAAACATATCCACAACTATACAAAAGACACAAAAATCACACATACCCAATGGGGACACTGGGGGGTACCCTGCATAACTAGTACAGGGGCTACTTGCAGAGATTTTCCCTGTTCTCTTTCTTTGCCCAGGCCTAAAGGACTGGTTTTCAGGCCTGAGAAGAGCACTGGATTGGACACTGCAGTTTCTCCCCGTCACCAGCAACACCTCTAATCTCGCAGGCTCTGTCTGCTAGGGGTCTCCCCCTTGTCTAGCTAGGGTCTCACCCCCTGTCTGTTAGGGGTCGCCTCCTGTTGCAGGGGTTCCCCCCCTGTCTGCTAGGGGTCTCCCCCCCTGTCTGTTAGGGGTCTCCCCCCTGTCTGCTAGGGTCTCCCTCCCTGTTGCTAGGGGTCTCCCCCCCCCTGTCTGCTAGGGGTCTACCCTCCTGTCTGCTAGGGGTCTCCCTCCCTGTCTGCTAGGGGTCTCCCTCCCTGTCTGCTTGGGGTCTCCCTCCCTGTCTGCTAGGGTTTCCCTCCTGTTGCTAGGGGTCTCCCTCCTGTCGGTGGGTCTCCCTCCCTGTCTGCTAGGGGTCTCCTCTGTCTGCCTAGGGTCTCCTCCCGTTGCTAGGGTCTCCTCCCGTCTGCTGGGTCTCCCTCCCACCTTTTTATATACTTAAAACATAATATTGCAACATTCAGGGCCAGGAGCTGCCTACATGCCCAGGCCCTGATTGGTGGGTAGGAAGGAGCTGCCTACATGCCCAGGCCCTGATTGGTGGGTAGGAAGGAGCTGCCTACATGCCCAGGCCCTGATTGGTGGGTAGGAAGGTGCTGCCTACATGCCCTGATTGGTGGGTACGAAGGTGCTGCCTACATGCCCAGGCCCTGATTGGTGGGTAGGAAGGTGCTGCCTACATGCCCAGGCCCTGATTGGAGGGTAGGACGGTGCTGCCTACATGCCCGGCCCTGATTGGTGGGTAGGACTGCAACATAACATTTGCAACAATTCTACTGCAAACCTATTAACCCCTGATTCCTGAGGTGCTGGAACCAAGCAAAGACATACACATATACATAACATATAATACAATACCAAAGTATTACTGACAGGTAGGGGTAATGGCAGACTTAACTTTTATTAACAGCAGCCATATTTACCCCTACCGTCACAGCTCACTCCTAGTGTAATACAACACTTACATGGATTCCCGAGTACCCTCAAAGTAGTGTATTTTCTATCTAGTAACAAAATACTTAGGGCAGCATGCACTAAAGTCCGATAGAAAAAATCGCCAGGGTTTTTAAATCGCCATTTTGGCAGCGTTGCAATCACGGTGTGCAGAAAGCCCTGAATACCAGTGACAGCAACATTAGCAAAAATGGCGAGTTGCCGGGGGAGAGAAGATCGTCCCTCCGAAAAGGGCTCGCCTGGCGAGTTCTATCTGCTGCAGAGAGAGAGCCGCCTCTCTCTCTCTGCGCAAATCTCGCCCGAAAAAAATCTTTCTACATTTACATTTTATTACTAGTGTACATGAGCAGGGGGTCTCCGGAGCAGAACCGCGTTGGTTTGAGGTCCAGGGACCCCCTGCTTCCAGAGATACAGGCCCCGTTATGGGGTGCCGGTATCTCCTATGCATGGAAATGTCTTCGTCACGTGACGCGAGACATTTACATGCATAGGAGATACCAGCACCCTATAACGGGGCCTGTATCTCTGGAAGCAGGGTGTCCCCGGAACTCAAATCAACAAGGTTCTGCTCCGGAGACCCCCTGCTACAATACACTAGTAATAAAATTCAAATTCAAGTATTTTTGAACCATTTGTACTCAAAAGGACCTTCTTCTCCAATTGGATAACAAGGGCGTTAAAGATGAAGATGAAGATGAAGATGGCAGAACATACAGAAGAAGATAGAAGAGCACAAAATGGATTACAATTTTACAATTTACAAATGAAGATAAAGAAAGAAGAAAATGACTTGGGTTTTGTTGTTTTTTTTTTGTTTTTACCTTACCTTTTATCCGTTGCTGTTTGGGATCGTGGATTGGTTCGAGAGCTTGCGGTGACCACGGGAATCGTAGGGTGAAGACATCTAAAGGTAAGTTAAAAAACTGAATGTATGTTATTTTTATTTTACAGGTTTTTTCATTGTATTTTTTGGTGTATTGGCATTTTATTTGACAAATTCATTGCAACTGTATTTATGTATGCCCCTTTATGGCTATATATACACATACAGTAAGAAGCAATGGTTCTTTTGCAAAATGCTTGCTTTTATGTTTTTTTATATGTATGTTGGCTAATTTTTTAAATATTTGTATGCTATTTATTTTGCGTGTTCATGTTGTATTATTGCATTTTTGGTGGTGTTTTTCATTGTTTATTTCTGCATTCTTTTGGATGTTTGCATTTTAATAGTGTTTTTTTGAGTTTTGAATTTGAAGGATGTCTTTTTTTTAGATTTATTTTATTTATTGATGCTTTTGTTTTGCTGTTGGAATAGTTAATTCTGGTGTTGATTTGGTATTTGATTAATTGATTGGTGGTATTTTGTTGTGTGTACTTGTTTTATTATGTTTATTTGGTCATTTTTTTTATAGGTTCACCATTGACTGGCATAGTGTTAAATCATGTCCATATTATATGGGCACAATTTACCCACTGTGCCAATCATTTGGTTTATTGGCATTTTTTATTTGGCCTGTTTTGTTTAAGCTTCACCATTTATTACTATAGGGGTAAATCATGGCCAAATTATATAGGTATGATGTACCCACTGTACCAATGAATGGGTGGAGGGTGGGGTAATGGGTCTGGGGTGGATGGTTCGAGTCGGCCTCTCCGGTGGGTAGCGGGGCAGGGTGGGTTAACCCCTTAATTACTATAGCGGTTATTAACCGCTACGGTGATTAAGGGGTTAGGGGCCATTAGATTGTATTTTGCTATTTATTCTTTCTGGCAATGGAGGACATGGCCCTGCAGTATGCTGACGAGGATGCCCTTCACATTGGCAGGGGTAAGTAGAACGGTTTTTATTTACTTTATTTATGCTGCCTGGCAAATGTTGTTTTTAATAATAGGAAAATAATCTATTATCCATATCTCGATAAAAGTTATTTTGGCCATTACTGTATCTGTTTGGTGGCGGGGGGGAGACGTATTTATTGAAATGTAGGCCATGTTTTTATTTTTTAAATACAGGATTGGTACCGCAGGCAAGCTGGGACCCACGTAGACCACCCGAGGACCCACGGACGTCCACTGGGACCACCCAAGGACCCCGTGGATGACCCACGGGGACCATCCAAGGGTCCCCATGGACCCACAGGGACCACCTGTGGGCCCCCTAACCCCCATGGGAATCACCCGAGGGCCCCCAGACACCCGTGGGGATGACCCGGGGACCCCCAGACAACCACCTGGAGGCCCACGGAGCCTAGCAGGGACCACCAGAGGGCCCCCAGACTCCCAAAGTAACCACCCGGGGTGCACTGTGGGGCCTGCGGACATCCGTGGGGACTACCTGGGGACCCTCGCCGGCCTTTGGTATTAATCACGTGTGTAAAAAAATACAAAATGGTTTTATGTGGAGGCACAGAGGGTGGGTGGGTTTTGTTTTGGTGTTTAATAGATATTGTAATGTTTATTGGGGGCCAAGGAGGTGAGTAGTGGGGCTGTTATGTGTATTTGTGTTTATTGTGGGTATCGAGGGTGGGGGTAGTAGCCCCAAGGATGGGTGTTTTGTCCTACCGGGTGTGTAGCGGGAGGGGTTAACCCCTTCATTACCGTAGCTGTATTAACCGCTAAGGGAATGAAGAGGTTAAGTCTACCCGCAATCCCCCCGCAAGGCCTAAACACCCACCAAGGGCCAAATACCACCTTCACCCACCCCCGCTACCAACAATGAGCATGGCACTGGTGGTTAACCCCTTCATTGCCTTAGCAGTTAGCCGCTAAGATAATGAAGTGGGCTGTAAATGCATTTTTCAGGCATCTGATTCATGCCGGGGGTCTCCGGTGCTGATATTAATGGATATCAGCTCCGGAGACCCCCGGCATTAATTCCATGCAGGAAAAATGCCAGATTTTTCTAAGTCCCGTCTCGCTGCTCATCGGCAGCTTCTCACCACCTTCTTGCCAACTTTTTGTGGTGAGGCGATCTGGAGAGAAAATCTCCATTCTAGAGCGGCTGATCGGGGCTACTAGAATACGGTGAGCAGCTGGCGATGAGTGGCGAAAAGTGGCTTATCGCCGAGCGGTTGGCGATTTTTATTTTTTTGTGCCAAAAAAAACAGCGATTTTTGCTCTTATCGCCAGCTTATCGGGGCATACTGAATAGCTGTAGGCTTTTTTGGTGAGCAGCTGGCGATAAGGGGCTTATCGCTGCTTATAGCATGAGGCCCTTAATCGTAGCACGCACTGCAGTGTACCTGCCATAAGATTGCAAGTCACTGCAGTTTATCTAGCAGATGAAATAATAGTTTTTTAATTGGGAATTTTAATTCTTAACAGATAGCAGTAAAATAAACTAATCAATGATTCATCCAGGTAATATGTTTCTGGTAATTCATTGTTCGTTCGTTTTTATAGTTTTTCATTTAAAAAAAAAAAACAATGCTAAAAAAAAAATACTTTTTTAAAGTTGATTCCTGGAGTCGCAAATTGGACGGGGAGCTTCCCGGGGCTTTTTCATGCTCCGTTAAGTTTAAGAAGTGCTTTTAATTAAAAATGTTGCAAAGGCAGTGCATTTCTTTAATCATATATTTGCTTCTAATGCATATGGAGAGTAAAGGGCTTTTGTTAAGATAATAGTAATAAAACACCTCTTTGGGGATTACTAAAAGTGAAGTACAAACCCATAAGCCCTATATTACTTTGTAAAACCCCATTACCGAAAGTTGCAGTTTCAAGGTATTTTTTTTTTTTTTTAAAAACATAGGTGGGAGTCAGGGGGTATCCGGAGCTGAACGGCGTTTTAATTTCAGCTCCGGGGACCCCCTGCTTCTGGAAATACTTACCTCCCAAAGGTCCTCCCGGTGTCATCACCTGCTGGGCTAAGATGAAGTCGCAATGTCATCGGTGGTGGGTCCCTGTTGGCCCACATGCCGCGAGAGATTTAGGAACCTGGAAGTACCAGCGGCACCTATGGAGCTAAGTATCTGCGGTTCAGCTACGGAGACCCCCTACTTCTCACCTAGGCTGAAAAAGGGGGTAATTTACTGAGAAAGCACTTTAAGTTATTTGACCCCTTTTAGACAGGTAACCGAGTACTGTAGGTAACATTACTTAAACCCACAGATACATAACACTCTTCCCTCGGCTTACGCTCTACGCGTCCTTTCAGGCATACAGTACAGTAGTTGAAAGGTGCATTGCTTGTCGGAATAAAAACAGTTTAGCCCTCCTGAAATAGAAGTGTATGCTCTGTACTTAATATCCCTGTAGTACTACTGAGCCCCCAAGGCTACATCTTCTAAGAGAAAGTAAGAGGCAGATGGCAGGACGCTGCAGCACGTAAAATGCATGTTTTGTGTGGGGTTAATTCCTACTGCAATGTACACACCACACTAATAATTAAGTCCTTCACTGCAGTAGTGGCTTCTATGTTTTTGGTTGAGGGCGTCTCTGTTCTCCAAGAAGAAGACGATTCCTAACTGGATAAGTTCAGCTACCTCATCTTGCTCTGCGCTATCTTACGCACTTCTCAAGAAGGACTTCACATTTTTCATTTACATAATGACCGGACCTTTAATGACCTTGCTATTGACTTGAGTAATATATGCTCCACGGCCAGCAGGAGTACCCCGCCTCTTCCTGCCTTCCCTTTGTATATGGTAGGGTCTACCATCTAGTGAAAAACCTGCAAACTGTGATGTGTAGGATCCTCATTATTGCAGATGCACTGCAACATGTGGTACCTTCGGTAGGGCCAAGATTAGCGAGATTAGTAGACTTTGTTGTACATGTGCTTTTGGGATTTCACCAGTCTCTTCACCATACCCCAGATAATAATTGGGCACTTCATTCCCTATTGATCCTTCGCAGGATTTTTGCGCCACACTACGGTAAATAGCTATTTCTTGGGAAGACTATAAATGGTGTATTTATTTCAATATGGATCCTAGATTTGTATATCACATCCTTGTGAATACTGAACACGCCTGCCATATAATGTTGGCAACCCCAAGAGTACTGTAGGCTGGCAGGCAATGCTGTCATTGCTTGGAAAGATCTGCTGGCTCCAAATCCCCAATTCTATAGGAGAACGGAGGAGATGTGAGAAAAATGAAGCTTTCTTAATATTTAGTCACAACGAAAAGTTCTAATAATCCAACAAAATGATTCCTAGAATATGTATTTTTGCTACAAAGAGATATAAGGAGTAGACAGCACACAATAGGTGAACATCAAAGGAAACGGAGAACTGGTGCAACGGGAACAGGGGGGTGGGGGATTAACCCTCCCAAATAACACTAAAGGCCACGTCATTCCCATCACTCAATAAATGGAATAATCAGATGATAGGCAAATAAGCAAATTTAATGTGAACAAGTATCTTTACATGAGAATATACGTTGGAGGATGTGGGAGTAAAGGGAGGTGCTAATAACTCCAGGTGTAAACTGGCACCTAAGGGGGAAGGTGCAACGGAGGATAAGGACTGGGAAAAGTAAGGGGAGGGAAAACAAAAGTAGGGAGGGGGGAAAGAGGGGGATAAAGATAAAACATGGAGGGTATAAAAGATGAAGGGTAAGTAGAGGGGGGCAACGTTTCAGGGAAAACTCCTTCTTCTGGCCCGTTCCCTATAATCTGTAACACCACAGGTACTTCCCTCTCCCTTAATCCTAACCTCCAAGATACTGCACAAACTTCAAAAACTCAAAACCACACGCTGACTAAGGGAGTGAAGCCCACGGACTGCTGCTGTAGCAGATTCATCACAACTGACAGCCACCGTCCGTGGGTTTCCTCTAATCGTGAGCTGGTTACTTTGAGCTGTCTCTGTATGCTGTGACATAAGTCTTATTCTATACCTACACCTCGTCTCTGGTAGCCGGACTCTGTGCATTCACCAAGCTGAGGACATTTGGGCTCACTCCCTTAGTCAGCGTGTGGTTTTGAGTTTTTGCAGTTTGTGCAGTATCTAGGAGGCTAGGATTAAGAGAGAGGGAAGTACCGGTGGTTTTACAGATTATAGGGAATGGGCCAGAAGAAGGGGTTTATCCCCGAAGCATTGCCCCCCTTACTTACCCTTCATCTTTTACACCCTCCATATTTTACCTTTATCCCCCACCTCCCATCCCCTCCCTACTTTTGTTTTCCCTCCCCTTACTTTTTCCAGTCCTTATCCTCCGTTGCACCTTCCCCCTTAGGTGCCAGTTTACACCTGGAGTTATTAGCACCTCCCTTTACTCCCACATCCTCCAACGTATATTCTCATGTAAAGATACTTGTTCACATTAAATTAGCCTTTTTGCTTATCATCTGATAATTCCATTTATTGAGTGCTGGGAATGACGTGTTCTTTAATGTATGTATGCTACGTTCAGGCAGAATTTCACCAAACCATAAATACACTAAATTAGGTAGAAATACGCAAAACGGGAAGATTATAAAGTACTGCATATATAAAAGGGACCTATAATCTGCTGAATTCACTTGTATGTTGGGCGCCATGCACAATGGCTTTTTTATGTTTCGAGACATTTGACGAAATGGCCCAGATCTCGACAACGTTTTTCGCATGAAGCCAATGGTCAGTGTTGCATGATTTGCGCATTACAAATTACAGCTAGAATTTGGCACATCTTTAGAAGATGTGTCTATCGTTGAGATGACGGTGAGTATAATATGAAAACCCGATCTTTATTTCAAGAAATCAAAGCGGTTGGAGATTTCGGTGCCTCCATTTTTATTTTCTCCTTCAATGACTACCCAGGTAAATTCTTCAGCCTGGACCTACCTTAAATCTTCAACCCAAGAAAATATGTTTGAAACTTTGAAAGCTAAAGTAGAACGGCATCGAATGCGACAAAGCTAGCAGATCATTCAATGGTTGAACAGAATCGAAATTAGTCAAAGAACCAGGTTTCTTCCCACATTGAGTTGGGCTGAGAGCTTCTTGTTTTCAGTATTCTGCAGTGCTCTATCAGCCACAAATACTGTATCAGCAGAAAAACAGATCAAGGGTCACTTACACTGCATACAAATATTTGAAGAGGAAAAATTACCCAGGGCTGCTGTTTCTAGTGCAATTCAAAACCAATTTCATTTGATGCATTTCACACAGATATAGCAATTGGTTGACTAATTAGGCTTAGAAATATTACAGTGAAGGATTTGTGCAGCATCTCACGCTCGCTGCAGCCAAGCAGTCTGTCTTGTTAATTCTTCATGATCAATCTGCAGCCATATGTCATATGCTGTAGCCAGACAATGTTTCCCCTTGTTAGAATTCAGGGTAGGCATTCACCCGCAGTAGCGATTGGACTCTCGAACGTTGAAATATAGACCAATCATCTATTGGAAGACCATCTCCTTCTTCCTTAGCATGATATGAAGACCTAGGGGTCTATACATCAAGACGATTGTGGAGCAAAGCCATTTTCACCCTGTACCGAAGTATCAAAGCATTTTGCTCCAATTTTGTCCCAGTTGCCCCATCCTGCTCTATGGGGAGTGTCACTACAAGAAGTTGTGGAGAGTTTACATGGTGCATGAGATCCATCAGATGTATGACATTCTGCATCTCCCTGCTCTCACCTTTTGGCTATTATCTGCTCCTCTCCCTGTAATCATCAACATCTGAAAGGGCTTAAATCTAACATACTGCATCCGATGTAAGAAACAGTTCTTACACATACACCGGAGCATATACAGAGTAGTGAATCTAAACACATTCTCCTCTACGTTGATACATTGACCCCTTAGTCTTCCGGAGCCATAAAGTGTCTTATGAAATAGCACCACTTAGTAGATATATGGTCCCCTACGTGCTCTGGTTTTTTTAGTAAATAACCCCTGCATTATGGGTATCAATGAGCAGCAGAGAGTAAGGAAGAGCATTTGATGAGCAGACGGGCCCATCCATTCATTGCAGGATATGCTGAAAGTCTATGAATTATTCATGTAGACACATTGTTTAATGCCAACCGTTTGCTGGGCAGAGCCCCCTCTCACCTCCGCGTATTGCTTTCAGTTGAGACTCACACATTGCCTTCAGATTTGCTCTTAGACACATGACTCAGCCGCAAACACTCATTTATTCTTTGTCCTACACAAATATATTAGAACAAATTAAGGACAATCAATATAAACTCATTTGGAGGGACTGGGTGTAATGGGAGACTGTTTGCAGACCCTCCTGGTCTCAGTGCTACTCAATCAGCATGTGGACACATTTGTATACATGGACGCTAAGTGAATACACGACATCTCCTCTTCTTATTAACCAGTGGAATGTCCCCATACACACTCCAGCACTGAAAGAGTTAATACTGCCTTAGTCCAGGGGTGCGCAAACTGGGAGGTGCAAGATTTTCGGGGGGGGGGGGGAGGGAGCACGCTGCTTACATGTATGTTCCTCACAACATTTAAATTAAATTCTGGGGAAGCACGCGAGGCCGCTGTATATCCCTTACCTGCTCTCCGGCAGCTTCTGGCAACGTGTCGCCATGGCAACGCGGGGTCAAATGACGCCACAGCGTGAAATGGCAACGGAACGTCAGATGACGCCGGAGAAAAGGTAAGGGGAGGGGGGCATGAGCATGGAGGAGAGGCGGCAGGGGGGGCAGACAATAAAGTTTGCACACCCCTGCCATAGTCAATCCTTTTTTTCTTTCTCCGCACAAACACTTTTCTTACTTTGTCCTTGGGAGCTCCTCCAAATAGATCCAGTGTGACCCTGCGTAGCCATGTTTTATAACCTGGATCCCTGCCTCTTTATCCTTTCCTCCTTATTCACCACAAGTAAAATTCCGTGTCGGGGTTAACGTGGGGGTTTTCTGTCCTTTTTAAAAAATGTTTTTATGTATCGATGTCATGAAAAAATGCAGGTTATTTTAAAGGCAGGTGCAAGTACTTTCGTTCTATTTTTAACATGTTATTTATTGAGGTTTTTTTTTTCATTTACTTCTTTTTTTTATTCTTAAACAAGTTTATTTTTTTTTTATTTGTATTTAACAAAATTGACATTTTGAACATAAGCAAAAATAGAACGGAGGGTCAATATAGTGACACTTTGATGATGTCATTTATGTTCCAGATATCTTACTCTCATTTCTCATTTCACCACATGCTGTGGCTTTCCACTTACCATACATAACGAACAGATACAATGTAACTAAATGACATTCCACTAACTTCAATGGATGGTAAGGAGCCTCCAAGAGGTCTTATATCTGGGGTAGCCCTAAAATATGGGGGGGACCGCTGTCGTACTGACCCCTGCATCAGGTTTAAATGAATAGCGAAACTTAACTAAATAATGCCAGAAGTCACCAAGGATAATGAAAGCATTAAAATATGACAAATATTTTTTATGGAGAAGAGAAAATCCTTATTATAAAAAAACAAAAAGAAGAAGAATCGGAATTTAAAATGTCTCAATGGGATTTCTGAGCTTGCATTTCAGGTAACAGTTTCTCAATATTCGTATTGATTTTTGGAGGTTGATAACAGGAGCAGACTGTCCACATGAGGCGTCCGTCAATACAGATCTGTACTTATTTGTAACAAAGTTTATAGCCGAAAATGTCTGCCCACAAAACAAATATGGGGAATAACGTACATTAAATGTAATAAATGTAGTGGATTTGACTTCAATTGTTTTTAATTGTTAAAGATGTTATTAAAATAGTGTTCATTTTCAAAATGTACGTTCATAAGTTTCCCCCATCATGGTTTTTCATTTGAAGGGTTTCGTATTGTTCCTTTCCTTCATCGATTTTTCTTTTTGGCTCCTTCATTGGGCTGGCCGTACCCTATTCCATCACGGGACACTGGCTGGCCAGCCCCTGCCTTACAATAATAAATATGCCCCTTAGTCATTTCTTGATATATTAGCACCCTACATGGCCACAGATTAAAGCTTTTCCTTAGTTGGGGAGTCGCTGCTTTTAAAGTGATATTCTTTTAAGTAGACAATAGGGTGACCAGCAGGAGTGCTGGGACTATTTTTCTGGCTTTGCTGTACATACAAAATCACTAACATATAAACATTACCATAATGTAAAAATGTCTAAACCCAGAGGTGGCTGCAGCACCCATCTTCCCCCCCCCCCCCCCCCTGCACCCTTAATTCCAGCCCCCATGTTATTGAAGGGCTGACGGTGTAGTCCTAATTGTATTAGGATTAGATTTTGGTCGCTCAGATCCACGAAAGAG
This sequence comes from Ascaphus truei, assembly GCA_036426205.1. Taxonomy (NCBI): domain Eukaryota; kingdom Metazoa; phylum Chordata; class Amphibia; order Anura; family Ascaphidae; genus Ascaphus; species Ascaphus truei. The sequence goes on along the minus strand of CM071579.1, from coordinate 21,433,037 downwards.
AGCTACATTGTAGCATCCCTTTGGTCCCATTCATTTGAATAGCTTGTGATAACATTCATGGGAGTGAAGGAAGCTTAGCACCCTCCTGTGAATCTGGGCCTCAGCGCCTTTTGTTATATCCAGCAGTGAATCAGTGACAGGACTTTTACAGAACTTCTCATCTATCCATCAATTTGTGCTGTTAGCTCTGCAGTACCAACGACGCACTGTAAGCATATGCAGGCCCTGGGAGCCATCTAACGGGCAATACTGGTATAATTCATTACCAGCGCTCACTTGACTGAAGAAATACAAAAGACACAGAACAAAATGATCAGTGTAGGATCTGCAGATAGGTTGTAACCTTGACTTTGTTGCAGCTTGAAATGTTCTGGTCAAAGTATTGAACTACTGTAAATGACCCATTTTATGAGAAGAAAAAACATAGAAATAATATATAGTATTGAACTAAATAATTTGTCATACTGGATATGCATTGGGGAGTCTTTGTCTATTGTAGCATTCACTTGTTAGGGGATTATGCAGAGTAGGGGTGTTACACTATACAGAATGCACAGGGAACAATGTTACACAGGTATGTGTATGACAGTTAAAACATATTATATGACCGTCTCACAGTGGGATATCAATATTTACGTATCCGCAAGATTTGGACATTCTGGACCCAAAAATATAATTGTACTGAAAACGTTTATCAATGAGTGTGCACTCACTCAGCCATGCAAAGTGAGGCTGGCTCACAGAAAATGAGTGACAATGAACATGTGTAGTTACACTCAGTCTCACACACTTAGTGCAAGTCTCCATCTTTAAACATTCAAACTAAAATGTATTTTTCCTTATCTAAAATGTCAGATAGACAGTGACGGTCATTTGGATTGTTTTTTTTAATATTTTTGTTCTTTAGTGGGGCTCCATCTTTAAGTAAGATTCACAAAGATAGTTTGTTCCCCCCGGCTGCAGATTTTATGATCTGCCCACAAGAGACCCAAAAAGCTATGAAAATGAAAAGCATAAAACCCATCTGTGATCCCAGCACAGCACGTGCTTCATTATCCCTTTTATTGGGTCTTATAAATACGGTTCTAGTTAAAGTTGGAACATGCGCTCATTGCAGTTACAGGGGAGATTCTCTGTATACCATACAAACGGGGATTCTCTGTATCCCTTTCCTAATAACAGAATGGCGGTTGGATACAAAGAGTTGGCTAACGACAGTGGAGTCATAGGGCAAACTCCGTACGCAGACGCTAGACGCCATTTTGAACCTCTTAAACATAAGACAATGATTTGGGCAAAAATAGGTGCACAACACTGTTGTTTTGATGGGCAAAACCAGAGGGGTGTCTGTGCCTAATTTATTTAATGAGCGTGACACGGGCGTTAAGTTCTCATGGTAAATTGGCAATCAATTTACTGTTCAATAAACGTCTGTTCTTAATTTAAAAAGGCAATCTAAAAAAACACACACACTTTTTGGTTTTGATATATGCAGCCTTGGATTACCTTTATGGAAACTTATTACCTAAACTGCCAATCGATTCACTCTGCTTTGATCGATCAGCACAGATCCGGCTTCCCAGGGTTCCCCAAATGGCCGCCTCTCAGTTTCAATCGATCCTTCAGGCAGTGTAACTCAGCAGCTACAATGTATTCTGATATCACTAAGATAACATTATCTATTGTTACAGCTTGCAGATCAAACTGCTGGAAATATTGGCAAAACATTTATCACAAACAATAAAGATCTTGCACTGCTGGGGAGGTGGGCTAAACCTGCTAAAGAAATCAAAGGATGCTCAGTATATTAAAACTCATTCAAAATGGCATTAAGAGTTGAAAAAAAATGTTGTATGTATTATCTAATACTACAAAACTGATGTAGTTTAAAACAAAAAAATACCCTGAAGCCCCAAAAACATATACAAATTCCCCCAAGCTCCCCAATATATATACAAATTCCCCCATTTTTTCTTCTTCGTGATACCGGAGAGAAGGATTTCCTCTTGCTGCACACGACTTGCATCTACATCTGGACTACCTTTCCCACAAGAGTATATTACACACCCCAATATATATACAAATTCCCCCAAGCTCCCCAATATATATAAAAATACCCCCAAGCTCCCAATACATATAAAAAACACCCCCAACCCCAATTACATATAAAAAAGACCCACCCCATACATATTAAAAAGATCCCCACCCCCAATACATATTAAAAAGACCCCATAATTCATATAAACAAAAGACTTACCTTGTGGATGATCAGGCCGAGTCCAGTGGATGTGGGGGCCCGACGGCCGGCACTGCAAGTTGGGCTCAACCTCTGGCTAGGCTCGGCTGCCCGTGATCTCACGGCTGGACCCCGACTCTCCCTCAGCAGCAGCTTGCATGCCTCTATCCCTCTGTCCCACGCCGAGCTTCCGACAGGCCTACCTCTCATGCCATCCCACGCCGCAAGCAGAGAGCGCTGACGTCAGAGCGCTTCGGGCACGCTGACATCAGAGAGGCCCGACGGCGTAGGACAGAGGGATAGAGTCATGAAGGCTGCTGCTAAGGGAGAGCCGGGCCCGGCCGCGAGAGAACCAGCAGACAGGCCTGGCCAGAGGTCGGGGCCCAACTTGCAGTGCCGGACAGACGGGCCCCCCTGACTCACCGGGCCCGGGACGCCAACCTAGGCGGACCCACCCTGTTGGCGGCCCTGCATGGATTGCTCTTATAAGAACACTTCTTAATTATGCATCAACATGGACCAGGTCTAAACTTTGTTACACTATAAGAACACACAATTTCCAGCACTTTGGAAGCCATGGTTGCATTGGCTGTTTTATACATGCATACTGTAGGCGCTACCTTGCAATGCTATCTCTTCAGGGAAATAGCCTGTATGGAAGAGAAACAATAATTAGCTGGCAAGTATTTGGCATGGCTGATGAGAAGCTATATAGGGGTCCTGTTCAACTCCTCACATTGCTATGGAAATTTGGGAGCTCATTCTTAGCTACAAATCATGTCGATATAAACTACGGAACCATGATAAAACATTGATTTCCACATTGTTCCTCACAGCCCCTCTAATTACAGCCAGCATGATTCTGAGACTAAGCAGCACACATCTAATGATATTTGTTTGGCGAAGCAATCGAATGTTTTAGCGTTGTCTCAAAACAGGACATGACAGACTTGTCCACTCAACAGTTGTTAAACAATGCCACTTTAGAAAGAGTATATAGAATTAAAACTGAGGCCCATTCATGGTACAGATGTGGTTAAGCTGTCTTCGTGCCTCTGCCACCCGTTATCATGCGACTGCAATGGTCACAGCAGGATTGACGTTGCAGGGGGTCCCATTAGGAAATGTTGCCCACTCCTGACCCCCTGCAGCGCACGCACGGCGGACATGATCTCCGGAATTTTGCTTCTTCGACAGCGGTGCTGAGAAAGTCCTGCTACATCTGGGAGTTGTACTCGCTGAAGGCCGAGCAGCATGGAACTGCCTTGCAGGTAGAGATGTAAGCAATGCTACTGCAGCCCGAGGCGTGCTTCCGAGGTTGGAATAGCGCCATGCCCCGCCCCCTTTTTTCACGCAGCTGATTTAAATCAATGGCCGCTGCTCCCACTGGTGCACTGTGTATGTTCCACTGTAGTGCAACCCGTGGAGCGCTAACGTTGAATACATCTGCAGAACATCTATTTTCATAAACTGTGCTATCATAAAAAAAATATATATATATAGGTTAGGAAAGGTTTTCATGCCAAGAAAAACAACAATCTGACTCTGCTATGCTAACCGTTTTCTCCACCTAAAACTCATGTACATGTGCCCTTTAAGGTCCTAATAAGGTGTTTCTCTCTCTGCCTCCCTCCTTCCCTAACTCCCTCCCTCCTATCTGCCTCCCTCCTCCCCTAACTCCCTTGCTATCTGCCTCCCCCACCCCCAAATCCCTCCCTCTCTAACTTCCTTCCTATCTGCCTCCCCCACCCCCAACTCCCTCCCTCTCTAACTTCCTTTCTATCTGCCTCCCCCACCCACAACTCCCTCCCTCTCTAACTTCCTTCCTATCTGCCTCCCTCCTCTATCTGCCTCCCTCCTTCCCTAACTCCCTCCCTCCTTCTCTATCTGCCTCCCTCCTTCCCTAACTTCCTCCCGCCTTTCCTAACGCCTGCTCATATCGCCTTCCCTTCATTCCACCACTCATCCCTCCATCTCTCTCTATTTGCCTCCATCCTTCCCTAACTTCCTCCCGCCTTTCCTAACGCCCTCCCTATCTGCCTCCCTCCTTCCCCATCTGCTTCCCTTGCTATCTGCCTCCCTCCTTCCCTATCTGCTTCCCTCGCTATCTGCCTCCCCCCTCCCTAACTCCCTCCTCCCCTAACTCCCTCTATCTGCCTCCCTCCTCCCCTAACTCCCTCCCTATCTGCATCCCTCCTCCCCTAACTCCCTCGCTATCTGCCTTCCTCCTCCCCTAACTCCCTCGCTATCTGCCTCCCTCCTCCCCTAACTCCCTCGCTATCTGCCTCCCTCCTCCCCTAACTCCCTCGCTATCTGCCTCCCCCATCCCCAACACCCTCCCTCCTTCTCCAACTTCCTTCCTTTCTGCCTCCCTCCTTCTCTATCTGCCTCCCTCCTTCCTTAACTCCCTCCCTCCTTCCCCAACTCCCTCGCTATCTGCTTCCCCCCTCCCCAACTCCCTCCCTCCCTATCTGCCTCCCTCCTTCCCTATCTGCTACCCTCCCTATCTGGCTCCCTCCTTCCCTATCTGCTTCCCTCCCTATCTGCCTCCCTCCCTTCCTCACCTAACTTCCCTCCTTATCTGCCTCCCTCCTTTCCGATCTGCCTCCCTCCCTGCCCATATTGCAGTTATCTGGATGGGAGTAACGCCACCTTTAGACATATTTAACATGAGCCTTGTTATTTGAAGTTGGAGCGAGGCAGTGCTAACTTAACCAGGCGTTAAGCCTATTGCAAATGAGATATACAACGACCCTTGTTTTTGCATACGGCGACCTTTGTGGATATGCACAAACCACAGGTAAAAAATTGATTTTGATAATGGCCGTTATTAGCACGGGGATAACAGACCACTATCGATCTCACCTTTTGATCTATCAAGGTGGTAAATATACAGATATAGCAAAACTTACCGTCTCTGGAGTCACGGGCGGGAAAGCGGTTGCGCTGCAGGGATCCATGCTTTCAGATCGATCCCTCCCACAGCGCTAAATCTCCGGCACCAGGGATTCTGCAGTGCCAAAAACCGCTAATCGTACTACTGTACGTGTGTATGAAGCAAGCATATAGATTGCATCTTTTGGACTTCTAGGAAAATACATTGATTTACTCTGGGCTCAGTTACTCTGTGAAAGCCAAAGGGAATTAGAAGTATAACATCTGGACTTTTGTAGCCTGTCATCGAATTGAGTTAGCTTGAAAACCCCCTGAAATAAGACTGTTCATTATGCATAGTGCTGAGTATGTCATCAGTGCTGTATAAAAATCCCAATGTTAATATCCTCCTTAGAGAGTCTGAGCCCCTTTGGGATTTGGGGTTACACAATGAATATATGCAGAATTTATTGCTGAAATAAAGGCAGTCACATTTACTGCTCCCCAGTGCTCTGGAGTCCTCTGGGAACAGATCTGTGCTTTGCATTGCTCGGTTTCAGAACAGGAAAGTCTTGTTAATTCATTACCCCCTGCCTGCGCCTCTCCTGATTAATGGCAGTAATTCTTAAAACTGGAGGTGTTTTATTATTATTTTGTCATTTAATAGTGACTGACTGTTTGATTAAGCGTCTTCCAACTGGGCATTTCCATTGATGAAGTGTAGCTGCAACCTGTTGTGAAATGGCTACAAAAGTTCCTAAGCTGTTTGGTTATAAATATCAAACATCGGAAAACAACAAAAGAAAGAAACAAAAAAGTCCTGCAGAGCCCGCACCTGGAAATCATTGTGTAGCTTAGTACGTCTGGAACTGACATTGTTCAGGGGAACAACCCTCAGCTCAGGATCGGGGTGTGAGGAATAAGAACCCCAAACTGTTCACCTTCAATATTCACGTTCTTCTTTAGTGCAACTAATGAATGCTGCATTGCAGTCACAATAAAACTCTACTCTTACTCCAAAGAGCTTGCAATCTAATTGGGGGACTAATGCAAAGTGAGGCTAGTGACTTGCACAATGTGACAAGGTTGTGTTATGTATCAAAGTCTCCGGACTGCAAGTGAGTCAAACTGGAGGAACAAATGCATCAGATCCAATAAAAAAGTTCCTATTGAAAACAATAAGACTTTTTGCTTTGATAAGTGGGGGGTGGTTTTGGGTTTCAGCAACAGCCACTAGTTATTGATACATACAGCGATCCCCAAGGAAGTGAGACTGAAAATAAGGGAATAATTAGCTGGCGAACCCAAATCCTATTAATTGGTCATGTAAATGATAATTACAGATAATAACAGAGTTAAAATCATACTGTACTTTTGTAAGGAATTCAAATCAGGCAATTTGGGGATATTCACATGGGGAAAAAAAATGAAAAGTCACAAAAACCCCAAATCCCACATTTTTTTCTGAGGGCCATTTATCAAAGTCTCCCTGCACCAGATTATCAGGCAAGAAAATATTTTTTTTATTAATAAATCTGGTGGTTTTGCCCAATTTTGCAGATGGGGGACTTTGGGAAATAGACCACTCTGGTAGGACAACGCGTCACTGTCCTTGGAGGATATTCATCAAAGTCTTCCAGCTGAAGAGTGGGGAGTTATCAAGGAAACACGTTCCCATTGAAACGTATGGGACTTCGTTCTTTGATGCATTTATCTTATTATACTTTTTGCCCAGTGTTGCAGCTGGAAGACCGATGATAAATGACCCCTTCATGTGTTAGTGTGTGACATATGAGATATTGGATAGTTTCTGAGTTGGTCAAAACGTTCTGCGTCGAATGCAAAAAAAACTAGACCAGGGGCGGCAAACTCCAGTCCTCAAGGGCCACCAACGGGTCAGATTTACAGGATATCCCTGCTTCAGCACATGTCGCTCAATCAGTGGCTCAGTCGAAGACTGATATCCCTGTGCTGAAGCTGGGATATCCTGAAAACCTGATCTGTTGGTGGCCCTTGAGAATCGGAGATGGCTAAACCTTGCTCTAGACTAGATTACCATGATAGTGAGATATTTGCATTCCCCATGATTCTCTTGGTTTTATAGTATAATTTGTGGGCATACAGGGCTGCAAACAGTGACCGTGTGGCAGCAAAGGACGGTAATCTAGAGATAAGCACATTTTTTGCTAAAGCTTGAATCACCGCTTAAATGGCGTTCCTTCGTCAAGTTCGACTTTTAGCGAATTTGTCTGCGTTCGGAAAAAGCCGGCTCTTCGTTTATTTCTTTTTTTCATTCAATTATGTGAAAAATTAAACGAAAGCAAAAGTGACAATTGGCTTAAATGCTAAGCGAACATAAAAAAAAAAAAGTTTTCAGGGGAAAAACTGAAATAGCGGGCGGAATCTCTGCTTCCGCGTGTTTTGTTTTTAATAACAAAAAGGTTCAAACAAACGTTCTCAGGTTTACGAAGAAACAGAAAAGTTTTCTGAGCGTTTGCAGGCCGAACTTTTACACGTTCGGACGTCACCCCAGAACTGCATAACCGGGGGAAAACCAGAGCAAAGTCATTTAAACAGATTTATCAAAGGAAACATTCAATTGCCTTTCAATGGGACTTAGTTTCTTTGATAAATACGGTGCTGTTTTTTTCACTGTTTTTGCCCCAGTTTTGACTTCAGTAAAGAGACCGCTTGGACTGTATGATAACTTGTCTCCAGCACTGGATGGGTTAAAGGTTTTAACCTGCTGCAAGCATGTACTGAATTAGTAATCCCTCAGCTCCCCCTCCTTCATCAGGACTATGAGATGGTTTGATACTCGTTTAGATATTTAACTTTGAAACGTATTATTGTTCTTACAGAACCGCATGTGCAGACGATAGCCCACCCCAAAATTGGCAACGTGAATACTTCTGCAGTATACAGTATGTGTATAAAGCAACACACTGCAGTCTAGAGATGGGTGCTTTTCAGACCCAATCCTCACGCTGAAATCTGGGGTCAGTTCCAACCACTTTAGCCCACGAGGATTCTTTAAAATCCGTCCATGGGGCTCGGATTTTCAGATTTTAAAGACTCCGACGTCGGATTCCACATAAAGGCCCCACTCTTTATATACTCCTCCCCCTACTGTAATTCCGTTCGACGGATTCGGATTGAGTTTACCGGTTTGGATTCCAAATCCGTCGGATGGATTTTCAGCAATAAGAAGAAAAAAAAAACACAATCTGCCTTTTTGAGACTAATCCGTAGCTCAAAGAAACTGGCCGATCCACGCCGGATCGGATTAAGGCGGAAAATTCGCCCTCCTCTCTATTGCCGTCCTCTTTGGCATTGAAGTAGTTAACCGTCTGGATTAGTATATGATTGCAAAGCACTATAGAAATACAAGTCATTGATATGTTCTACAGTACGTGCACAAAAAAGGGACAAAAGACCCTGCTCAGTTCCACTTTGTAAAACGCTGAATACACCCTCCGAGAAACGCCATTATCAGCCGCACGTTGGATCTGGATCTTGGAGTTGCTATATTTTCAAATGTAAATGAAAATGCCCTTTGCTGTCAACGTTGATATCCCAGCGTGCTGCGGGACAGCCTCTTATGTGGTGTAAGCTTTCTGAATAGCTGTTAAATCATTTACATTGCTCCAGAAAGCACTGAGATAGTGTTCTTTTTAAGATGAATACATTGAATGTAGTTGAAATCTTAAATAAAACATGTCCTTCTGGGCTCTATCTGTGGTGTAATTCTGGGAAGTGAATAGAATACCCTTTCAGTATATCTAGTTCATTGAGGATGATAACCAACATATCTAGAAGTATTTGTATAAATGTTCATCAACTTACACCGAGTTCTGCTGAGACCTGTTAGCTTATGGAGCGTGGCATTAATCTACGTTAATGCCTGTTGATCAATAATCATAGTGCAGTTGCTACAGCAAATAACATGGAGTTAATCAGGATTTGCTGGCCGTTATTCCTATTCACATGGGTAGCCCCTCTGTAGCTCACCTCAGGCTAGCTCTTACTGCTAAGCGGGGGCCTGAGTTCTGCGCCGCGCTGTAGCTGGTGCGCTCTCACTGGCTGAGCACGCGGCCAAAGATCTGACACTAGGACACGATACCGGGTTATAGATAACCATACAAGTATTTGTATTTAACCCCTATAACCATAGTGATATAAACATAAACGTGATCCTCTGTGCAAGGATCATATACATACACCCACAATGCTGGTAATGCGCTGCACAGTCTCTCAGAGTCCCCACGACCTCGTGTTCTAAGGGGCCCGTGTGTAGATTCTAGCACAAGTATTGGAGCTCTTATAATCTGTGTTAGGCCTGGGACATAGTGCCTTTAACCAGTGCTGAGGCGTGCTGAGGCCATACACAGCGCGCCATCAGGGGGAGGGCCAGTGACGTCACGGAGCTGGTTTGCCCTCATTGGGCGAACCGCTCACGTGACCGGCCCTGCGCTCCGGCAAGCGGGAAAATCTCAAAACGCCGTCAGACACACGCTTCCCCAAGCGTGCTGACGCGTGCGCGAGCCCCTGCTAAAGCCGCTCTCATTGCGACTGCAGGGGCTCAGTGCCGAGCAGCAGCACGGGTCAGCGCATAAGCGCTGACCATGTCCCAGGCCTTATACTGTAACATGCCTGTCTCTTCACAAACACTTCGGTACCCTTGTATGAAGAATGAGGATCCCCTCTTTGGTTACTCACAACTCCCTTGGTCTGTTAAGCTGCTGGCCCATTTCAGCTCCGCTGGCCGAACCTATGTGTTACCTAATTAGTCACGTCCCTAAAGTGTACTCCTCAGAGCCTGGCTATCAGTCTGCAGCAGCTCTTGGATACAAGGTTTGTTCACTCCAGGGTCTCTCTCGCTCCTTTCTTCTTGCGGTCTCGTCCTGCGCTCTAGGGCTCGGCTGCACACGCTTGTCCAACGACAACCAAGAAATAACTCTCCTCCCATGGCCGCCCCCTATTAGCAACTTCTCTCACTCTCTCTTAGTCCCTCTCCTTAACCAGCCTTACTACTGGCTGGCTATAGTCCCCTGTCCTGTAGAGAGGAACCTGCTAGGGGACAGCAAGCCTGTTTTCCTTGTAGGCAGCTGCACCGCCTTCTTCTCTCAAGTCCATTCCATTTCCTGAGCCACCCAAATAAATACAGACATCTTTGTTGTGCACAAATGGTCACAGCCTTTTATAAAACAAACAGCAACACTCCTGAACCTAGTCATTAAGTAGCCCCAACCAACTGAACCTGATTATGCTCCCCGCCTGCTACTGTACATGACCCAGTGAGCTCTCACGGTTCGTAACACCTAGGGTCCCTCTTAGGAGTCCACCCTTAGGTCCGCTGCACGTGTCCCTGACCAAGGAGTGCATCCTTTGGACCCCTCACATTCCTCCAAATTAACCACCTGTCCCAAACAGACCACCCCGCAGCCCTCCAGCTGTGACAAACGTAATACCATCACCAGCACCTTTAACCAGCCCCTCATCTTTACTTTTTCTTTTCTTTGTTTTTTTTTTAAATAAAAATATAACAGGTTACAACATAATTATAGCAATAAATATAACATATAACAGTCCCCACTAAACCTGAACCCCAAAATCAGATGAGTGGGCGGGAACCTTTTGGAGAAGTGGTCAGAGGATGAGAGGTAGGTCATTAGGCCTTGCCCCCGCTGCCTACTACAGCGTCCGCTGTGGCAGACGCTGCGCGCACGAGAGCCCTCCCCGCAATGGCGCCGGGCCCGCTGCGAGGGGGGGCCACAGCACTCGCGCGAGAGCTATTCCTGCTCTCAATAGAATTGAGAGCAGGACTCGCGTCGAGCGATTAGGCACGCCCCCCGGCGGTTCAGCCAATGAGGGCGAACCTGCCGGGTGACGTCATGGCCGCGCCCCCGTCACACCTCCGCCACGCCCCCCCCGGTCTCTCCTCCTGCAGTGAGCTGCAGACCGGGGAATCGCCGGAACGCACCGCCAAAAGCGCGGGCGCGCGTTACAGCGGAGAGACCGGGGCCTCAGCCTTAGGCTACAGCCCTTTAAGAAACCTCTCCATCTCTCATCCGCCTCCCCTCACAATGTATCACTCAATGGCCCCTTGGGCAAAGGGTCCTGCCTCCCGTCCCTTAAATGGTCAGGGCTTTATTTACGGCCCAAATAATACTCAACTCACATTCACTAAACTCTGTTAAAATAAACGCCAGGGAGCAATGTAGTGTTGTAAAACGGGGTTATTGATCCGCGCTCATGCTTCCTACAGTCTGGTGTAAACCAACTCCTTCCTTTTGCTGCTTCTGTGCGTGTAGATATTCCCCTTCTCCACTGAAGATCCACCGAGGATTACTCCACAGGTAGACCAGTTATAGAAAACAAAAAGCACAGAGCGCGCCGAGGTTCAATAATATTAGAATAAAAGTGAATACAAATAACAAATATCAACTTACATAGAATGAATCTGTTATCCAGTGAGAGCTTAAGTGGTACAGCCCACGCTGCCCCGTCTGTGGGTAGATGGGAAGCACCGCCGAGCTCGAGACAGTCTGTACCGCACGCTGGGATCGAGTAGTGTCTCCGTCTTGCTCTGCACTGCTACTTCCGGGTATGCGCAGTACCGCGCGGTCCGTGTGCTGTTGTGTGCACGTCTCCCAAGTTCACAGTCTCTCTCTCAAGTCAAGTGGCAATTAGCAATGTAGTGTTAGTTAACACAAGAAGTGCACTCAAATTTAAATAAACAAATAAAGTTATGCACAAAATGATTTGTTTCATCTAAATCAAATAATTCAATATAGAAACAGCATCATCAGAAAAAAAGTTGAAATGACGCACAGTTCCTAAATCAAAATAGCAAAGCAATGCAGGCGTTTCAGGGCCCCGGGCCCCTTCCTCAGGCTTTTTCTGTGCCCATCGGTTGTGGTCCAGGACTTGAGCACCCGATCAAGTCTTCTAAAACAGGTGAGTGCATGTTCCATATAACATTTTTTATATAGTTTTTTAGCACATACCTACAGTAACTCTGGCATTACACCCAGCCTGACCCTGTTATAAGGCTTTTGCTGGAGAGAAGAGGATATACCTGGGAAATAAGCAGATTTAAATATGTCAAACATATTCAAATGTTTTTAATTTGTCTCTCCCTATTTCAAGGTCTGAATGGGAGTAACGCCAGAACTTAAATACATATATATGCCCTGATTAAAGGGAGCTTAGTGAAGGGGAGAAGGACACTGACTAGCAGAGAGCTTCGAGCAGGGGAACCTGGTTCAGTTCCCGGTGTCAGGTCCTTGTGACCTTGGGCAAATCACTTTATCTCCCTGTGCCTCAAACACCAAAAAATAGATTGTAAGCTCCACGGTCAGGGACCCGTGCCTGCAAAATGTCTCTGTAAAGTGCTACATAAAACTAGCAGCGCTATACAAGAACATGCTAAAAAATAAATAAATGTAGGCTTAGGGTTTTATTATGTATTTGTTTTACACCTCATCGTAGCTGTCTCCTTGGGGTTCAGTTCCCACAGAGTAGTATTTTCAGCATTGGGAGGCACTGACTGATATATATACAGTAATTCTGCTTTTTTCTGCGGTTGGATGAGGAGTCTGGCAACCACATCTATTCATCTATTTTTGGGGCGGGGTGCAGTGATTTCAACGTTATGCCTTAAAAGGAAAACTTCATGATTTTATGCCATTGTTACGATCAGGGTTGACCAAACTACCAGGGATGGTAGAATTACCGGAAAGAACACAAGGTTTAATAAACCAGAGTTTATTTACCCGGAACTAACAGTAAATCACACAGTATCATCATCATCATCATCAATATCATTTATTTTTTGTGTATACACATGCTTCCACTTAAGGAGGCATTGCAATACTTTACAGTTAAATAACTTAAAGTGATACACAATTATTTTGTTAGACAGGAAAAGCCAGAAGGAAAAGATCAGTCTTACACGATCCCGAATCAGTGGTAAAGTAGATGTGGACCTGAGCTCTGGCGGTAGAGAGTTCCTGACCTCTGAAGCTGCACATGAGAAGGCCGCCCACCCAGCGTAGGGTGCGGTATCCTTGGCACGGAGAGGCGGACCCCCCTGACGACCTGAGATCATAGCCAGTATCCCTCAACAGCTTCAAACGAGACTGCAGATAGGCGGGCCCTCGCAGATAGGCAGGCCCTCGCAGATAGGCGGGCCCTCGCAGATAGGCGGGAAAGGCGGGCCCTTGCAGATAGGCGGGCCCTCGCAGATAGGCGGGCGCCCTCGCAGATAGGCAGGCCCTCGCAGATAGGCAGGCCCTCGCAGATAGGCGGGCCCTCGCAGATAGGCGGGCCCTCGCAGATAGGCGGGCCCTCGCAGATAGGCAGGCAGTCGCCCTCGCAGATAGGCCGGCCCTCGCAGATAGGCCGGCCCTCGCAGATAGGCGGGCCCTCGCAGATAGGCAGGCCCTTGGCCTTGCAAGGTTTAAAAGACCATTAAAGATAACTTGAAACAAACACGGAAGATCACTGGAAGCCGGTGCAGATCGCGCAAGATGGGAGTGATATGCTCAAATATGCACAGTACATAACTACACAACGATACGTTATCGCCTCACGGGGTTTCACCTAATCTGGCTATGTGGAAGGTGCTGCCATAGCCAGCCTGCCTACTGGGGTCTCCTAAGTACCGGATCAAAAGGTGATTCCTGCACGTGAGGGAACACAGCCCTGAAAAAGACTCACACAGGCTCACGCCAAGGACTCCCAGAACCACAACAGTACCTTTACACAGGCTATCAGGTCCAGAATAATTAACTCTGCGGCAGGGGAGAAGGCGGTAGTTATACCCCTGTCCCAATCAGCGAGATGCCAGCTAGTCTGGGGGGAACAATAGTTCTTATCTCTGCACACGGCCCCAGGCCCAGTTGATTACTGGTGATTAAAGGTGGGCCAGGAAGCCCAAGGTGACATGCAGAAATACGGTCATAAAAAACCAGGGCCGTCCTTAGGCTTTGCTGTGCCCAAGGCGGCATGATGGCAGCAGGGCCCACACTGTAAAATAAAAAAAGACAACTTACCTTGACGAGCTGTCCTCCTTTGCAGCGCCGCGGCGTCATGTGATGTCGTGTTGCCATGGCAACATGACGTCATATAATGCAGTGGCGTCGCAATGCGACGCTGCAGGAGGCAGCCCACTGTGGAGAAGGTAAGAACACACACACTAAACCCCCACACACACAGACCTACCTCTCTGCCGGTCAGGGGGCCCTGCGCTCCCTCGTCTTCATCCTCCTGTCGGCAGCGGGATCCAACCTCCGACTGGAGAGGGGAGTTGGAGGAGGGGGCCCCCGCGCTTCCTCCTCCAGCTCCCCCCTCCGTTCGGGTGAAAGTTGGATCCCGGCACCGACAGGAGGGAGAGGAGGAAGTACGTGGCCCCCGAAGGCGCGGGGCCCAAGGCGACCCCTTGCTCTAAGGCCGGCCCAAAATCAGCATAGTCCAATACATAGACTTCCCCCTCCCCAGGCATACAATGCCTGATACAGCCCCGGGGCGCATAGCTCTCTTACAGAGCAAGTCCAGAGTTAACCCTTAGCGTCCTGAGAGACTGGACAAGAGCAGTACCACTGCTTTCACAGAGGCACAATACAGGGTCAAATGGAATAGAAGGGAAAGACCTGGGCGCCCCACATTAACCTCGCTGTTCTGATTAGAACACGAAACAGCGCAGAGCTTCACAGCCACCTAAGAAACGAGGGTAATAAGCTTTAAAGAACATTTTTAGGAAGCCAAGTAGACAGGGCGTTGCACCTTACTAAAAATAACCAAATGAGTAATTATTTATTGTGATAGAATATTTCCGGTGTGTAACCCTACACAAAAGCCGGACACTGGTGCTAATACCGCTTAGCGAAAACACGCAGCAGGATATCAGATGCCAACATGTACCGGGTTACATCCTTTACAAAAAGGGGCAGAAGCAGAAAGATGCATCAGGTAGTTGCTTTCTCTGCACAGTGGGGTCCTCTTAAGGATCAGAGATGACACAGAAATTAAACTACCAAACAGCGCACAATATTAGGAAAGTATATGTAGATAGTCAAACTCAGAAGATATTCAAAGCTTACAAGTTTTAATCAGTGTCCTGTGGCATTAGCAACCAATCAACTGGAGGTTTAAGGCCAGTCTTGGTTTCCCACATCTCCACTCGCCGCAGTAATACAGGATCGATGTGAACCAGGATGCGGGGAAGATGACCTGGAATTAGGTGACTACATAGCGCTATCTTTTCTGACGCTTAAAATGTCTGAGGGACCGGTAGAGCACTTCAACTTTAATACAGTGTTTGCTCATCTGGCAGTAACGACGTTAAACAGCAATGTAATGGAGACCCCAGAGGGTCCGAGCAATATGTCCGTGAGTAAAGACAAACAAACGCTTAATAGGTGTGTGAGAAAAATCCCAAGTGGGATTGTTTTTGTTGAATTAAAATATGTTGCTTATAAATAAGTTCCCTATGAATGGGGATAGTAACAAGAAAAGTAAGTAACACAAATCATGACTTGGGGCATAATTGGATTTCTTATGTTCTCAAGCGATGTCATAGTTTGCTTCTGCTTATACCCAGCTCTGTGAACAGCTAATAAAATGGGCTTCGTATTGAAGGTCCTATCAAACCATTATACTGTATGTCTAGGGCTGGCGCTGGCTGGCGCTGCAGGCATTTCTCCCTGGCAAGTGATAAAAATGCAAGGAGAAAAAACTGTTGATGTAACGATACTTTAGAAGGAAAGAAAATGCTCATAAATGTTGCAGCACGATTATCCTTTCTTAAAGGTTTATGACGGGGACGAGATCTGTCATGCGCCGAAGCGTCAGGGGACAGGCAAGTGCTGCTGATGCAAAGTTAAAAGCCGATGATGTCTGCAATGGGGACCTCTCTTGCACTTGGGGTACCTGCCTTACGCAGTGACCCTCACACGGGCTGTAGCTGAAATGCTGTGTGTACATTACTAGGGGTACTTTACAGGAATAAATCCTCCCTAAGTCTCCTGGTCAGAAAGCGTATCGCACAGCAGATGCTAATGCCAATTATTGACTATGGAGACATAGTATATGGCTCGGCACCTCAAACCCACCTTAGCAAACTTGACACCCTCTACAATTCAATTTGTCGTTTTGTTCTCCAATGCAACTATAACACACATCACTGCGAAATGCTCAAAGAACTAGATTGGTCATCACTCGAGTTTAGGCGCAAAGTTCACCTTTCCTGTCTTGCCTTCAAATTCTTTATGGGCAAGCTACCCAGCTACCTGAACAAGCTCCTCACCCCTACCACACGCAGCACTTATCTGAGATCAGACTCCAAAAGACTGTTCATGGTCCCAAGTCTCAACAAAGTATCCGGACATTCCTCCTTCTCTTACCGTGCACCCCAAAACTGGAACAACCTACCAGAGACTCTCACATCCACCACCAGTTTAAGTTCTTTCAAATCTAAGGCTGTCTCACACTTTAATCTGGTCTGTAACTGTTTCATACGCTCATAATATATATTTTCTTTAACTGTGCATGCAATGTCTTGTATATAATGTATACCCTGTTCATTTATGTAACTGTATTTGTAACCATGTATTATTTGTCTTAACTCTGTGCCCAGGACATACTTGAAAACGAGAGGTAACTCTCAATGTATTACTTCCTAGTAAAATATTTTATAAATAAATAAATACATTAAACTGACCTCTGCAGTGAAATCATGGATCTGGGGGACTTCTTCTGAAAGGCAACACATAAATACATTTCTATTGACTGATAAAAAAAATAACGCTGTGTCGTTCAATCTTTTGGTTTCAGCCTTGATTCGAACCCCTGGTATACTGCGTGGCCATCCAGGCTGTGTATTTCACTGTCTAATCTGCCAGCTTATTTTTAGTATCAATAAGTAATCATCAGAAAGGCATTTTTAATTTTTTTTCTCTTTAAACATGATAAAAATTAAATTCAGCGATTTTAAGGAAATGCTAAAACAATCAATGATTTGACACCCATCACATGGTTGTCTTGGGTCACCTCTATGTAACACCCCTATCCCTTTGGGCAGGATCTATATGGGTAGGATGTGTTATTGGTGCTCACCTGTTGGTATACTTGGAGCCAGTCCCTCTGCATATAGGAAGCTTGGAGTAGAATGGTGCAGCGCCTCCACCTGTAAGTCGTATTAACCTCTATACTTAGAGGAAGAATGATCATATTGGATCTGTCCAATCCCAGCAACATGAAAAAGACCTGCTTACTTGGAAAGAGGGGAGGGGCGAGTTTAAACCTTGGGGTAAGCAAGAATAATCCTGATACATACAAACTAAATAAGGTAAAATGAGGTCACCATTTGATGGAAAAGGATTTAGGAGTGCTTGTAGATAGGAGGCCTAGTAATAGTGCCCAATCTCAGGCTGCAAAGGCTGAGATGATAATATAATAATACACAGTGGCGGATTTCCAATTAGGCCCGTTAGGCCTGGGCCTAGGAAGGCAAAATTTTGGGGCGGCAAAAATGTCCGCCACCATATACATTTGCCGCGCTATCGGCCTGGTGGGAAGGCACTTACATATAGTGGCCAACTCCTTTCTGCCGCCCTCCTTCTCCATTCAAATTCCGGCGTCAAATGACGCCCCGGGCATCACCAACGTGATGTCACATGGCGCCTTGCTGCCATGGCAACATGACATCACGACGTCAAAAGATGTAATGACGTCGCGTTACCATGGCAATACGGCGTGACGTCATTTTACTGTGGGATTCAAATGGCGGCAGCAAGGAGGCGGGTTTTCAAATCCGCCGCTGATAATACATACAATAGAATAGGAATGAAGGGAAGATCGCACAATGTATACACCTTTAATGAGACCACATCTTGAATATGGAGCACAGTGTTGGACACCGCTCCAAAAAACAAAGACATTATGGATCTGAAAAAAGTGCAGAGAAGAGCAATCAAATGAATAAAGGGGATGGGCAATCTGACTTATGAGGATAGGCTAGCTGCAGTAAATTAGATTTGTTTACTTAGAAAGGAGGCGTCTAAGAGGGGATATGATAACTATATACAAATATCTTCAAAGTCAATACAGGGAACATTTCAAGGAACTTTTCATTCTAAGGACAGTACAAACGGCACAGGGTCATCCCTTGAGATTGGAGAAAAGGAGATTTCTCCAGCAGCAAAGGAAAGGTTTCTTTACAGCAGTGGTGCACCCCGGTGCCTGCTCTCCCCCCCCCCCACCCCCCACCTGCTTGCATACCCCCCTCTTACCTTCTCTCATGCATCGGCGGTGTCATTTGACACACAACATCATGTGACGCAGTGTTGCCATGGCAATGCATTGTCATTTGACGCTGCTTTGTCATGGTGACGCCGGCTGAGAGCAGGTAAGAGGCATACAGTATGCTCCCCTGGCATTTCATTTAAATGTTGTGGGGAAGAGCGCAGGGCCTCTGTAAGCTTCGCCACCCCCCCAAAATAAAATCTAGTGCCCCCCAGTTTGCTCACCCTACTTTACAGTAAGGGCAGTACAATGTGGATTTTAGCACCAATGGTGACTGTGATGGCAGATACAATAGATATCTTTAAGAAAGATTAGCCATTTTTGTTAGAAAAGAAAGGTATACAGGGAACTGCCAAATAAGTTAAACATGGGAAGGATCTTGATCCAGTGATATATCTGATTACTATTCCTGAATTCAGGAAGGAATTGATATTTTCCCCTAATGAGACATCATTAGCTAATAATTCCGCAGAATTTTTTTTTTTTAATCAATATAAATACAAATATAGAATGAATATTTTAATCGACTTCATTTAATATAGGTTAAACTCAGTGGACATACCGTATGTCATTTTTCAACTATACAGTATAACTTGCCAAGTGCTTTGCCTGATACCCTTTGCCTGCCAGGGGACCTGCAACATTGTAATGCAACAGGGTTAAGAACTACACTGCATTGCATGCGTCTGACGCAGCAAAAGGCTTCGGGCTCGATTATACCAGATGCCGCTGAGCGGCAGCGCGATCCGGTGGCGTCACCCTGTGCTGCCGCCGAGCGGCATCTTGATTATACAGGGGAGACAAGAGATGCAGAGGAGGCAAGGAGGCGGGGTGGAGGCGTGTCTGTGAGCGGTTCACCCTCATTGGCTGAACCGCTCAAGTGACGCGGTCGTCGCCTGCCAAAAACATATTTTGAAAATCTCTTCAGGAGACTACCAGCCCCGCAGCTCCAGGCGGTGCGCTGGTATGTAAACCATCGGATTTCAGCCATTTGTTTTCCAGCCGCGCGGCATCGCGGCATCGCGTCAACGCCGGCGATTTCTAGTATAATCACGGCCTTAGTAGCAATGCTATGTCTGACAAATGAGTAGTCATGATGACTAACTCTGTGCTTGGCCTTGTATTTCCATTTGCGATACCTACAGTTGTAGCCAGACTCAATGTCTCCGATGCCATGGTCGTCACACAGAGGGTTCATGCTTCGGCATCGGCCCCACCGCGGTATTCATCTTCTGGTGCCACCGTTGTGGTTCACCCCTGATGCCATGAACCGTAAGGTTTGCTACATCTGCAAACCATCTTACTAACCAGTCCCATTACGTCAAACATGGCTAAATCACTCATCCACGTGTTGATGACCCCCTCCCCCGACTTGAAGTATCAGTAGCTGTGGAGTACCCATGCGTGGTGTATAAGTGCTTGATGCTGGAATGATTTACATCAGGGGTGTACTGTTCAGCTACTCAAGTAATTGAATTTTTTTTCAGCTGCATCAATATTTCCATTACAGCGAAAACTTTGCCGGAACTTGTGCAATCAGCCTCCTCGATAAACACCACTTCATCCCAACTATAAGATGTTGCATTACATCAATTGCAAATGAGAGAATACTTCCACATGTATAATGAAGACACTGATCCAGCTTGGCCAGAAATAATCTGCAAAATATATTCATTATATTCTTATAGCTGTTTGCTCTTTATCGGTGTGTTAGGAATGTTATTTAAAGCACTTCATGTTTAACTAAAATAGACATTCTGCGACGTGACGCTCTGCGGAGTAGGGATTGTATCTTTGGAATACAGATGTAGCAAGTGTTTTTGCCCCGGTTACCGCGCAAAAAAAAACGCGTTTCCGCGGGCGTGAATTTGGATGTGTTATTGTGGGATTTCATCTCCTGCAGTTTGCAATAGAAACAAATAGCGCGGCAATGTACCAAATCCATGGGATTTTGTGAACTAGCTTCTCAATTTCACTCGTGATAATGGATGCAATAACATCTATTCTGTAGCCACAGGGTCATATGCTACTGTAGAAATAAGTATGGCCAGATAGCTGAACTCACCCCCCTTTGAAAGTCAGTTTGTCTTTTCTTAACTTTATTGAGGGAGTCACAGAAATGATAAGGTTCTTGTGGGTGTTGTTGTGTGGGTAGAGGGCTTCTCTGTGTGAAGTACTTCTGTATCAAGGGACGGGCACACGGATTGCTTTGCAAGGGAGTAGGTAAGAATGGGAGCACTCACTCAGCCTGCTTGGGTAAGAATGGGAGTACTCACTCAGCCTGCTTGCGTAAGAATGGGAGTACTCACTCAGCCTGCTTGAGTACGAATGGGAGTACTCACTCAGCCTGCTTGAGTAAGAATGGGAGTACTCACTCAGCCTGCTTGGGTAAGAATGGCAGTACTCACTCAGCCTGCTTGGGTAAGAAAGGAAGTGTGTAATGTTTGTCACACAGGAATAGGGACAGGACTAAGCTACCTGTGAATACAGACAGGGGAGGATGGAAACGTCCATTGTAGCTTGGAGGACTAGAGATGTTGCCAGGGCAACCAGCTTCTAGCAGACTGGAGAGAGGAAAGTATCATAAATGTATCAATTCCCACATGCACTGGGAGTTACAGCTGCAGGGAAAGCTTACAACCAAATATAAAGGGCTAGCAAACAGAGCTGCAAAGGGGGGGAAACAGAAATAAACAATCCTGTTCCAGGACAACATCTGTATAACATGGGTCATTCAGTGAAACTGGTAGAGGTTATTCCACCATCCAACTGAACACACATACATGGGTCTGTTTAAAACACAATACTGTATGCCTTGCTCTGCTTCCTATGACTCTACCCTGAATGTATGTCCTGATCTTTGGTATGTTAGGGTTCGCAAGATTGATTGTTAATTGCGTTATCTGTTAATTGTCCAGCTGGTAACAGGCAGATTTATTGGTGGGAGGTCATGTGACTGTTTAGAGGTATACATGTCAATGCAGTCAAGGGAAGCATAGCAGTGTGCAACATAGCATCTTAAGAGTGTGCATCTTAAAGTGAGAATCTTTAAGTGAATGTGTAGTTAGACAGTAGTTGGACTAGAGGGGGACTGGGAGCTGGACCCTTCTGCAAATTCATTTACACAAGGATATTACAAGGTAGCAAACGGTGAGTTCATTTGACCACACTATTATCCCACGCCTGTTCCCTGCACAATTAATCCCCCTCACACAATTATTTATCGCAGTCTCTCAAACACTTGCCTGCACACAACTTCCTCTTTCATCCCCCAAATCCCACTGCAATCCCTTAACACATGGGTGTGCAAACTAGGGGGCGCTGCACCTTACAGAGGCCCCGCACTCTTTCCTAAAGCATTTAAATTAAATGCCGGGGGATCGCGCGGAAGCCCTTTGTAAGTTCCCCTACCTGATCTCTGGTGACGCAATGTCACATGACGTCAGAAACACTGGTGAAAAGGTAAGGGGGGTGCGATCGGGGGGTGGGGGGGGGTTGGTGCAGACTAAAAAGTTTGCCCACCCCTGCTTTAACACACCCGAGCACTGCCAAATGTAGCACGCTTTCAGCATCAGGCAAAAAGCACACATCTGCTGACTGCTCAATGCACACACTAACTGGACTTACCAAAGCTGCATGCAAAGTTGCTTACCTTTTTAATAATGAACCTGAAACTTACCTCAAGTCTGCGCCTTACTTTGGCCTCATGTCAATGTTACTCTCTCTTTCCAATACAAACTCCTCCCTCCTGGCTCACACTCAATGCAATCATACACCCTGGGACTACTCTAAAGCCTTGCATACATCTACTGCATGTTGGTGGAGAGCTCTTAAAACCAGCACACCTATAGATGGTTAGAGGTTTAAATTAATTAATTGTTTTGTTAGCTAGTACGTTTATTTATTTAATTGATTGGTTGGCTAGTGGTTTTATTTCTTGAATAGTTTGCTTGGATAGATGTTTATTTAATTGTATTGTTATGTTTTGAAATAACATCATTTTAATTATTTAGCCGTTTTGGTGATAAATAAATGTTAGTGATATGTACTATTAGGCTATTTATTTTGTTTTATTGTTGGAGTGTTTAGGTGCTTGTGTATTTATTTTATTATTGTTTAATTTTGGCCTTAATGATTTTTATTAGGTTGACCATTGAGTGCTATAGTGGCTTATAATGCCCGTATTATATGGGTATGATGAACCACTGTGCCAATCAATGGATAGAGGTTGGGTATAGTGGCCTGAGGTGGGTGCTTAGGCCTCCTGGGTGGGTAGCGAGGGAGGGTGGGTTAACCCCTTAATTACTATAGCGGTTATTAATCACTACGGTGATTAAGGGGTTAGGGGCCATTCGATTGTCTTTTTTCATGTATTCTTTCTGGCAACGGAGGACATGAACCTGGAGTATGCTGACGATGACACCCTTTTTTGATGGCAGTGGTAAGTAGAATGTTTTATTTACTTAATTTATGCTAGCTTGCTAATGTTTGAAAAGGGGGAGGGGTTAGGGAGTGATCACAAAATCATACTAATTGGGTAAATAATGGCAAATTTTGGCCCTGACGAAGCTCCATAGCTGGAGGGAAACGCGCGTAGAACGTGCAATGTTGTCAGTCTCCTACTTGGAGCTGTTTTAATACAGTGTTTGTAGTCATCTGGCTCTGTTGGCAGTACCTATATGTTACTACTTTATTTGGTTTAGTGACTTTCAGTTAATGAGGATATTTACTCTCCACCTAGCCGTTTGGGTGCTTACTATAGCCTGTGTGATGTGGCTATATTTCACAGTCACACCAGCTGCACCATGGGTGTTAGTCAATGGTGGCTGCACCTATGATGTTCACTCCCTGAAACATTTTTGGGGGGGTTCCCAATAGCACATATTTACAATAGGTGGACTTTATATTGTATTTGTTTTATTACATCATTCTCCTCAATGCTGTTACCCTTCATCTACTATTTGGTTTGCCACAGATCCAGAGGGTTTTACCCTGACTATATGCACCATCAGTCCCATACACCCCACTATTATTAATTATAGCTGTGGTTTTCCATCAATAAATACTGGTGACTCAGGTGCAGGTTATTTAGTGATTTAATTTCTTTTTAATTTTCGTTGCACATTCACTTGGTAATATATGTTTTAAGTAATTCTATTAAAGATATATTTTAATTAGTGGTGTGCAGTTAAGTGAATTCTTTCAGGAGTCCAATCATTTTGTACTCCTTTTTTTTCTGTTTTGCTAATGTTTGATTTTATAATGGGCAAATGAGCTATTATCCATATGTTGTTGGGGGTAGAAGAGGTGGGTAGTAAGGTTGTTGGGTGTATTTTTTTTTTATTGTGGGTAGAGGGATTTGGTGAAGGGGGAAGTTGCCCCAAGGATGGATGTTTAGGCCTACCAAGTGGTAGCGGGAGGGGTTAACCCCTTCATTACCTTAGCAGTATTAACTGCAAAGGTAATGGAGGGGTTAACTCCACGCGCAAGGCCTAAACACCAACCAAGGGCCAAATACCACCCTCACCCACCCCCGCTACCCACAAAAAACATGGCACTGGTAGTTAACCCCTTCATTGCCTTAGCGGTTAGCCGCTAAGGTAATTAAGTTGCCTGTAAATTCATTTTTATTGCATGGGATTCATGCTGGGGGGAATCCTGTTCTGATATTAATGGGTATCAGCTCCGGAGACTTCCGGCATCAATCCGAGGCAGGAAAATAGCATTTTTTTTTCTAAGTCCTCTCTCGCCGCCTTTTTAGCAGGTTCTCCCCAGCCTCACGCCAGGAGTGAAGATTTTGGGAGAAACTGGCCATTCTAGAGCCGCGATTAGCCTTGATAAACTAAATCGAGGGTACTAGAATTGCGCGAGTTTCAGAACCTGCCAATAGGTGGCGTATCGCCGCTCACCTGGCAATATTTTTTTGACGACTGAAAAAAATTAGTGATTCATGCCTTTATCGCCCACTTATCGAGGCTTACAGAATAGCAGTAGGCATTTTAGCCGACAAGACCTTGATAAGTGTCTTACCAAGGCTTATAGAATAGGCCCCAAGAGATAATTATGAACATTTGAAGCAATGTGTAATTTTATTCCAGTTAAATGTTAGGAAGTGTCTTCAGCAAAGATGCTATACAAAAATGAAGGAAGCTGCTGGTGTGAATCAATCCAGATATAGGTTCTACATCACAACCAAGCAATCTGTGCTGTACTACAATCGGCTTCTCACACAAGTCAGGAAAGAAGAACCGAATTACGACTGAGGAGCGCAATACCAATACAGTCATGCTACTGTGGCCCCAGGGCCCGAACCATATTCCTCACAATAAAAATAGCACTAGAAAGATTCAGTCTTTGGCTAGAATTGGGCAGAACTGTTTCGGTGTTCACACCTCTACAGGTACAACACTAGTTGACTACAAAAAAAGAGGACACGGTAAGGGTTAGGTGTGAGAACTACAACCAAACTGATGTGCTGAAATCTAAGTATCTTGAACCAAACACAAATGACCTCTCTACTGATGCAGGGGTCGTGCTTCTTGCGGATGGGTCCGTGATGAATGAGAAAGCTGTAGACTGGGGTCCCCTGGTACTGAAGAAGCTTAAAATTGTGCTACTATAGCAGAGATACCTCGCCAGACATCACTTGGGATTTCCCCACACATGGAAGAATCGGTCAGCGTAAAAGATGTAATGCGTCAAGACAAGAAGTCTGCCGACTACTAAACAAAAGATGCCACGGGGTCAATTAGAATGGATAAAAACTGCGCCCAGGTTCAACCATCCGTGATCATGAATACCGAACCCGATGCAGTATGTCACCCTAAACTTAGGGAAGACAATATTGCCCAACGCATGGTAAAACTCAGGACAAAGCAGTCAGAAGAAGAAAGACTCTGCTTGGGAAAAGTCCTCCTCGAGCGACTGAAGAGTGCTGATCTCAAGCATCTTCTTGAGGATACATTGGTAACCTGGAGAAAAGGCTGCTATCCCAGCGTGACTGAGGGTTCTCTTACTCCATCGATTCTCATTCGCACTGCAAGTATATCTCGAGTGAGAATGGAAGGGTGGGCTTCAGCCATGGTTAGTCCGAGCTTCCCACAAACAGGGGAGGTATGTAACAGGGAAGCAACCCTGTCTCAATGAGGCTGCAATAGAAACCTAAGTGGTCTGAGAAACCAGCAGGGAGTTGGTTAATAACAGCTAAACAATTAACCAGTCTCCACCTGGTAATACGACAGGTTTAAAAACACCTTCTGAAACTGCACCCAAGGAGTCTTAAGCACACAGGAGAACTGTGTGTTGACGGCTAGACACAAGGGGACCAGACCTCTATGTCTGGACGCAGGACCCTGCCAGAGGCTGGACCCTCAAGCAGACAACAATCTAGATTCCGGACACTGACATGAAAGGCCACCTGCATTGAGGTACCTTTTGAGACTTTGGGGTGATAGACTGGTATCAGGCTTTTCCTCCCAGTCTTGTAGAGAGGGACTGGGAAGTGAGTTAGCCCTTACACAGGGATAGGTGTTTATTTATTTGGTTTCTTTTTGTATGCTTTGCCTTGTTAAAGGGATAGGCTGAATAAAGCCATGTTTTATTTTATTTTTAAACTTAATTTTTATTAAAAAAAAATTTAGGGAGAGGGGGAAATGAAGAAAATAAAAAACATTGTTTAAAGGGGGGGGGAGGGAAGGGTACAAAAATAGAGATGGGAGAAAGAACACATTCATTTAAAATTTTACCTAAAGACATTTAAAATATTCTACACACAGTTAATATAAATATCAAACTTTTTTTTTTTTTTTTTTTTTTTTTTTTGAATAACAACAAAATTAAGTGGGTATTAATTTCTGGTTGACTTTCACCAGAGAATCCAATGTAACCACAACCTTCTGAAAATCTTTGTAGGTGTCGTTATTAAGACTAACACCAGTTTTTCCATGTAGCAAATCTGCCAGACTTTATTTTTAACTTTGGGGATTGAGGGAATAATTGTTTGTTTCCCATACTGCCCGCTAGTTCGCGTCTTTCGTCTTAAGATTATGGCACAGTAATTTATTTTCATGTCTCGTGAGGAGATAAGGGTTTGGTTTAAAAGAAATAACCAGGGATCCATTGGTAGGTTCCAAACCGAAAAACCTTTGTAACCACATTTTGATTTCCACCATAAGCTGCTATAATGGGCATCCCCACCACATATGTATAAAATGTGGCTTGTACTCCACATCCTTTCATGACATATAGTTGTGTACTCCTGGGATAATTTAGCTAGTCTCATGGGGTTATAGTACCCCTCATCTCAAACTTTAAGGCATTTTCTCTATTGTGATACACATTGAGGATATGGCATAAAGCCATGTTTTCATTTCCCCAAATCTGTCTCCTTGTGGTGTACAATCTGGCACCTGCCTCTTCACAGTGCCCTGTCTGTTACCTCGGTAATGATGGAAAAGCACCATGCTTGTTTACCAAAATGGTGAATGAATGGAAAGGTGCCTTGCCTGTTACGTAGTTGAATGAGGAGAAGGGTGTTCTCTGTTACCTGGTTGAATGATGAGAAGGTGCCCTTGCCTGTTTACCTGGTGATGATGGGAGGTCCCTGCCTGTTACCCTTGTGAATGATGGGGTAGGCGCCATGCCTGTTACCACTGATGAATGATGGTGAAGGTGCCCTACTTGTTACCATGGTGAATGATGGGGAGGCCGCCCTGCCTGTTACCTGGTGAATGATGGTAGAAGGTGCCTTACCTGTTACCTGGTGAATGATGGGGAAATGCGCCCTGCCTGCTTACACCTGGTGAATGATGGAGAAGGTTCCCTGCCTGTACCATACGAGTTGACATGATGGTGAAGGTTCCCTGCCTGTTACCTGGTGATGATGCGATGCCCGCATTATCTGTTGAATGTGGAAAGGGCCTGCACGTTAACCCGGGAAATGATTGATTCTTAAGCACACGGGGGGGGGGGGGGGGCGACATTACAGATACATATTTTCTCTCTTCTATTTACAGATAGACTGCTGTGTTGGTCAACCAGAACTGAATGGAAATTATGCTAATCTGTTACAACAACAGCAATGCCAAGAATCCATTTACATCATATAATATATCTCAAAAAGAATGTGAGTTGGCTCTGTGCCGCCTGTAAGAAACCAAAAACAGATCCGCCACTTCTATTCCAAACCCCCTAGCACGAAGCGCTCAAAGCTAATGTGTGGTGGAAAAAAGAGATGGAAAAAACCTTTGTGTCCCCGTATATACTCTGTGAAATTGTCACTCTAATGACAGCTCTCCAGTGCAGAAGGGACAATATGAAGAGGCAGCATGTCAAGAGATCCCTTGCACTGGAACCAAACACTAATACCCTGACATTGGCCAATGTTCAAGAAATACTTTACCATGGGTGCGAAATCCCACACACGTCAGTATTTTACTAGTAGTGCTATAGTTCTGTGTGATAGTGAGAATAAAGTGCTTGCTCATTTTATTATGAAGCAATGTCCAGGTAAAAGCCTAAGGCTATTCTGTAAAAGCGGAAGAGCAAACGGTGTGATAACCGGATGGATTGATTTGTCACTTTTCCTTCCCCACCAGCGAACACCGAATCTGAAAGTCCAAACCATTGATGAACAAGCTGGTCCTTAATAAGTTCACTGGCTTCGGCGCTCTCCCAAACAGAGTTTACTGTAACTGTAACCCTAGCGAGTTATGTTGATGGTCCTTTTATCTTGCAACAATACAGACAAGTAATTACCTAACAATGTTTTTGTCACTCTGAAAGAGGCACTCGCCTCGGCTCTCTGTGACATGTCTGCATCCATCTCTGGACCTCTGCATATATCTGTTTTTCTATGTTATCGGGATCCTACTGTTAAGGTACTGTCCCTAACTAAAACACAATTAACGAGGGGGGCAATCTCTTCTTTACTAGGGGAAACTTTCCTCCAGCCTCTACTCCCCCGAGGCTCCTCCTCTCCTCTCCTTCTGGAACCTAACCTTGCAGAACATTTCTTCTGACTCTTATACCCCCCTGCCACACAGTGTTCATTTAGTAACCAGGAAAAAGAGGGTGGGGGGGGTGGAGGTTGTTTTGTGTGTTGTGTTGTATATAGTATATAATTATATATTGTATATATCTATATATATATATATATATATCTTATATATAATATATCATCTGATATGTATATCCTATCCTATCTCATCCTCTCTTCTTTTTTAACTCACCAAGGTCATCACGATACAAATTTTGTCACTCAGTGTCTCCCCCGCCCGCGCGGTGACTATACCCCTCCGTGACATATTCGGACCCATCCTATAATAAGTGATTAGTACTAGATAAAATAATAAAAATAATAACAAACTAAATATACACTCTAATACACTAAATAAATAATATACATTGCACATACATATTATAATAATTAAATAATAATAGTCCCAAGTGTAAGTCCAAAACCCTAGAATAAGTCCTGATAGGTGAAACAGGACAATGTACAGAATCCAGGGGTCCATGGAAGCTCTCAATTGGAAGCCAATTCCAAACAGAATCTATAGAACAAGAAAGAGAAGACAGAGAGCGCACGCCCCATATGTGATACTGTAACATTTAACATAGGGAAGGGGGTGTGGGGGATTAAAAACACTCAGCAAAGTATCAGTGATAAAAAATCAATTTGTGATATACAATCACCACCTGAGGCAGGCACCTGTCTCATGACCCGTTAGCAGTCCAACTGGAGATACTCGAACCAAAGCACCCGACAGGCGTTCGTCCTTGAAAGATCATTTGACGTCCTCCACGCAATGTGGTATTGGAGTAGGCCTCATACAGCATCATCAACGCTTTGATAAGTTAGTTCTTATGTGACGAACGCGTCAGGTACGTACTTATGACATTACGTCATCACGACGTCGCATGCACGCTTAACGGCCGGAGCGTGTAGTGATGCTGTATTGAGGCCTCCTCCAATACCACATTGCGTGAGGACTTAACTGATCATTCAGAGGACGAACGCTGTCGGGTGCTTTGTTCAGTATTCCATTTGGACTGCTAACGTGTCATGAGACGGTGCCTGCCTCGGTATGATTTATACACATTCGACGTTTTAGTCACGTAATACTTTGTGAGTGTTTTTAATCCCTCCACCATCCCCTTCCCTATATTAAATTTACGTATCACACCTTGGGGCGTGCACTCTCTGTCTTCTTTTTGTTCTATATTAGTTTATATATATATATATCTATATATATTATAAAAGAAAAAAAGAGGAGAAGAGCGCACGCCCATAGCGTAAATCATAGTTTTAATAAGGGGGGAGGGGAGAGAGGGGGGTAAAAAACGCACTTAAAAAAATGCATTAAAATCAAGCATATTTGATATACATATCACCACCATCCGGTTAGCTGAGACTCCTGGGGCACTCCTAAGCTCCGTTGGTAAGGGCAACGTCACTGCATGCGTTCCAGGTCTGGTAGCACCTTCCGGTCAAACTGCAGGCTTCAGGGGCCGTCCCAGGCCTCCGTTGGTAATGAGCACCGTCCAGCACATTCACAAACAAAGCAGGTTAAGTCTATGAAGATCCTTTGAGAAAGTTTGCCGTGACTGACTAACGCGTCAGGGAGCGTCGTACTCAGACGCAGAGACATTGAGTCCACACCAAGCGCTGGAGCGTATTGATCCAGCACGAGTGCTAGAGGCAAATGCATTACACGTGACCTCTTTCTGGACATTTTCATAGCTTGACTGCTTGTGAAGGTGTGCTGCTGGGACGGTGCTCCATTACCAACGAGCCTGGAACGGCCCCTGAAGCCTGCAGTTTTGACCGTGAAGGTGCTACCAGCCCTGGAACCTGCAGTGACTTTCCCCTTACCAACGGAGCTTAGGAGTGCCCCAAGAGTCTCAGCTAACCGGATGGTGTGATTATGTATATCACATATGCTTGATTTTAATGCATTTTTTTGTAAGTGCGTTTTTTACCCTACCCTTTAACACCCCCCTCATCCACTCCCCCCCTCCCCCTCCCCCCCCCCCCTTCATTAAAACTTTTATACGCTATGGGCGTGCGCCTCTCCTCTCTTCTTTTTTTTCTTTTTAGATACCTGTGGACATGTTGGTCCATACTTGAGAGCTGCCGGAGACCCTGCATACCAGCACCTATACTTTTCATTGGACTATTCGAGGACTGGTTTATATCCTTTTTTTGCTTTTTATATTATAATATTTATATGTTCATGTTTTGTGGGCCTGATATCATTATAGGTCCCACAATCATTATTATATGTGTATAATGTTATTGCTTATGTAATTAAGACATTACAAACATCATAGTCGTTAAGATAGCACCTATTATTTTATCGTATGATGTGTCCTAGAGCGGGCGAGCTTATCTCCCTGTTGTTTGATATAAGATATATATATATATATATATATATATATATCATCAATGCCGAGGTGATCCAGTTCAACCACTTAGGGTTGGACGATAAGCATTTTTATCTTGCAGGTGATTGACCGACGTTTTCTGATGTATAGAATGTTTACAACCCTGTCTCGTTTTCATTACTCTCCGAGCTTGTTGTTTCTATTCTGGGGAATTATTGTTACTCATCAAAAACAATTTCGGAATTTATCTCACCAAGAATTTTAAAAGCGAAAAGCCTAATAATTAAATATGTTGTTATAGCGCTTTGTTTTCTTTAGGGGACTTTGATTGCAGCATAACCCTTACACATTTCAACACTAACAAATTACAACCTCACTTATCTCTCAACATACAAAGAGCACTAAGGGGCTTTCTTTAGCAAGAGCTGTAAATGACTATTTCTCTGATTATGCCTGATCTGTTTCTCTATAAGGTACAAAAACAAAAGGTAGCCCAGAATATCTCCATCCGTTATGACCTAACGCAAGAGCTGGGTCGCTACGCTCTGATTCTGCTTTATATCACCTTTACCAACACCTACTCTAAAGGCACAACCGTACATCAGGGAGAGGGAGAATAACATTTAAAACAACGGTTTTTTTCTAAAAGGTTTATTCTGTCTCCTCTACACAGCTTAGAGTTTTAAATTAAGGTCGGGAGAAAAGTCAGCGCAAAGCCTTCACATTTCAAATTTCTTTCTGCTGGGTCTGGTCAGCATATCGCTTGAAGTAACTTTGGGGATGCCAGCTTAACAAACATGTGTTGCGAAGTGTGTGAAGGGGAATCCACGCAAACAAAAGAGACAGTATGCAAAGGGCTGTGCTAATGGATTGATTCCCCTGTCTGGCTTTTAAAAAAAGCCAGATTTTCCACATCTGTACATAAATCATCAATCAGATGAGAGAAAGATTTAATAAATTTGATTTGGCTCTAAGACCTTCATTGGAAATTGATCCGTGATGTATGTACAAAGTAAAGTCTCATGTTAACCTCATTGCAAGATACAGGCATACCCCGCTTTAATTAAGTACCTCACTTTAAGTACACTCGCGTAAGTCCGTATCGCCCAATAGGAAAACGTCAGCTCACGCATGCGCCGTCATCACGTCCTACACAGCAATACTAGCTCTCCTCCTACCTGTACCGAAGCTGTTGCCAAGCGGGGAACTATAGCGACTGTTACACAATGCCTTATTTACATCAGTTATGCACGTATATAATGTTTGCAGTACAGAACATGCATCAATAAGTGGGGAAAAGGCAGTGCTTCACTTTAAGTACATTTTCGCTTTACATACATGCTCCGGTCCCATTGCGTACGTTAATGCGGGGTATGCCTGTACTGCAGCACAAGTGCAACAAAGGCACCCTGCTGCGGGTGTATGCTACCTGCATCGCTACCTGCATCTGGGCAGGCTCACAATTAACACAAATTCCACCAGGGAGAATACATTTTAACAATGTCTCACTTTGTCAGTCGTTTTTGTTATCCAGTCCAGAGAAGAGTTTCACAAGGTCACATACAGAAATTGTGCAAACACCAGGAGATCCTTTATTAGAAATATTGCCTCTGACTTACAGGTTTTGTCCTTGTGTTGAGTGAATGTCAGGCCTTGTGCCTGTTAATTTTAATATCACAATTAAACCCAGCAGATATGATATACAAAGAGAGAACATTTTATCATGTTCAGCAACAAAGGATGATCCACACAATGGAAATATTACAGGACGTTTGAGCTGGCATTGTCTAGTTCAGTGGTTTCCAATCATCTCTTGTGTGGGGAGAAATTAAATATTGAATTACCGGTCTGAGTGGAGGCGCATATGGTTTAAAGGTTGGAACTACACATGCTAGACCGACCTCAAGTTCACTAAAAGAACCTCCAAACCTAGCCAGAGCTTATGGTCCTACTCTCCGTGGTAGTAAAGTATTATATGAGGAGCAGAACTACAATTGCCAAAATCCTGTGCTGCTTATTAGGGGATCTCATATTCATTGAAGGACCGGCACAGAACAATATACTGTAAGTACTGGTGCTGATCAGTTCAGCCCAGTGTTAGGCAACTAAAAAAACAACATAAGTCTGCATTTGAGAATCAAACAGGGAGACTATTTTTAAAAAGACGTCATCTTTTCCCCATAAAAAGTGACACTGAACACATGTTATAAGGCATTGAAAGATTAAATGGTTTCTACGCTTAAAAGTGCTGATACAGTAGATTACAAACTGAAATATCCAGGTTCCATGTTCTGGGAATAACTTCAACGTGGATTCTGTGACACAGTTGTTAGGTGCAATCCATGCATGTGTGCTTTTTAAATAAATCAGTTCTGTAGTATTAGATAATACTTACTACCGAATATTCCGGCGTATAAGACGACTTTTTAAACCAGGAAAATCTTTTCAAAAGTCGGGGGTCGTCTTATACGCCGGGTATAGTCTTATACGCCGACTGGGGAGCGCAGCCTGTGCGGAGAAACCTGGGGGCAGAGCAGAGCAGTGGCAGGCAGAAGCTCCGTGCTGCTGCTGTTTCCCTGTGCTTGCAGAGGGGGCGGGGCGTCCCTCTGCACACAGACACAAGCCCTCCTCTTCCTGTCTTTACTCCTCCAGTGTTCAGCAGCGTGGGAGCCGAGCATGCAGTACAGTAGTACTTTCACGTGTGTGTGTGTGTGTTGGGGGAGAGGGGAAGAGAAGAGGGAGGGGGAAAGGGAGGGTGAGAGGGGAGTGGGGGAGAGAGAGGGAGGGGGGGAGTGGGAGGGAGTGTGGAAGGGGGAGAATGGGAGGGGAAGGGGGAGAGGGAGGGAGAGGGAGAGGAAGACTTGATTGAGCTAACACCATCTTTAGGCAAAATATGAATTAACATCAAGTTCTTTCAAGGTTGTGCTAAATTAACCGAGTGTTAACCCTATGCTAATTAAACAACGGCCATTGATTTTGCATATAATTACCTTAGTGATTACCCGTTAACTCAGGGAAAATAACATACGTTTAATATTTAGGTAACCTGACATTATTTTCCCTGACTTAGCAGAGCTTAGTGCCTCGTACTGGAATAGGAGGCACAGTAAGGCCGGAATGGGTGCGATGATAACCCTTACCCTTACCGGCACTTCATGCAGACGCCCCACAGTAGTCGTCATATAATACTGTCCTGCATATACCACAGGTGTACATTGCCCTACAGATGGCTCTTTATTGTACAGATACAAGATGTTATATATATACATATATTACAATACAGATCGTTTCTCTCTTGCCATTAAAGATTCTCAGTGCTCTAAATATACAGATAAACAGATACATTGTGCATATATTACTTCTTACTGTATACTAATTGTCCAACATACTGTATCACAACACTGTGCAATCAGCACAGATCTGCAGTACTCGCTGTACAGTGCTGCTGTTCATATATTACTGACATTCATTCTTACTCCTTGCACTGCACGCTCTTCCAGCCCTGAAGAAGTGAATAAATACATAACGGACCATGAGTGAGCACAACCAAACCACTGTGACATGCATTTAATCAAAGAACAGCAACACTGGTTCCTCCTCCTAGCACCCACATTATACACTCAGGGAAAACAGCAAAACCATACAGGAGGACCCCCTCCACCCCCCCCCCCCCCCCCCCTCTCTCTTCGTAAAATGCCTAGTTAGAAGGTTACATCAACTAGAAGAATGTGCTATTTTAAAGCTAGTAGCATAGAATGCACCTTTATAAGGGTAGCTTGCCTGCAATGTACTGTACATCAATACTACATTATTCTGCAGTAATGAGATTTCACAAGATTGATGTGAATAGAACCTGGCTTACTGATTGTGTGCTAGTCTCAGATATGTTTCCAATTCTGAGATGGAACCTAACTTTCAAATTGAGATTCTTGTTGATGATTGGATGAGTCAGGAAAGAGGTATTAAACTTTAATATCTCCAGTAAAAACCTCTTTGATACATACATCTCCTCTGATTGACACAAGAAGAAATAATCACAGGATGGAATTTTTTTTTTTTTTTACATCCCCCAATGGCGGTTACTTTATGAAAGTCATCCAGTTTGGGGGGAGATAGGAGGGGGTGGGGGGCTTGGAAGAGAGTTATTGAAGTTTTTGCAAATAAAATGTACAAGAGATAGATGAAAAAATAAATAAAAAGAGCAAAATAATAAGCATCATATTAACTGCTTCATGGCCAACAGAAAGATACACGGCCACTGTTCTCTTTATGATTCAGCAATCCAACCTGGGATTTATTGATTTATTTATTTTAAAGAATATGAGAGGATTTCTGGGACACAAGTTCCCCAAACGTATCCCTGGGACCTGTGATTTCACTACTTTGAACAGTTAATATTTTTTGTAAAATGCTTTAACACAGGCTACCCCTGCTTCAGCACATGGTGGCCCAATCAGGGGGTGAGTCATAATGACTACCGGTGCTGAAGCAGGGATGTCCTTCAAGCCTGACCTGTTGGGGGCCCTTGAGGACTGGAGTTGGCCACCCCTGCATTAGCACATCCTCTCTAATGCAGAATAAATGATATCCGAGCCAACGTCACATGAAACAGAAATCGCCCCCCACATTTTCATAGCAGCAAGCAACTAAAAGCTCCGACAGTTTAAATGGTCTCCTCAGGAAAGATGACTGATGACAATGTCATTTCTAGTTTCCTTTATGTCCAGAAACCAAATCAACGATTGAAAGGAAATGTAATAATTTATAAGCCAGGTGCATTCAAACATCTCCAGGCTTAAACTTTTCAAAGTTGTCCCCATTCCCCCAGAAAGCTGACGACAGCAGCAAATCAAATCCCGTTTCAGGGCTTTCAGGCATTAGGAGAAATATTATGCTGACGGGTCCTAAAAGCATGCATGAAAAATTGAACAGCAGCGGCTCAAAGTGGTAAATCCAACCTTCTTAAAGACCCATCTCATCTACCAGCTGCAAATGGAATGTCTCAAGAAATGGGACACTCATTTTGAGGGACAGTTAACACCTTAGCTGCCATAGAGGTCTGCAACACCGCCTCTAGAGAGGTTACTGAAATAGGAGCTATTGCATAAATGGGACAAAAAAGATCTTAAAAGACTCGGGTCATTTGTTGGCAGAACGTGTAACTACTCGTGGTAACTGGTTAGTTTCCCAAGCGGGTTAAGCGGAGAGAGGCTTAATATACAGGTAAGATGATGAAAGATTTAAACCAGGGGTGGCCCGGTCTAAAGAGCTACAATAGATCAGGTTTTCCGGATATCCCTGCGTCAGACAGGTGGCTCAATCAGTGGCTCAGTCGAGACGAGCCACTGATTGAGCACTGAAACAGGGATATCCGGAAAACCTGACCTGTTGATAGCTCTTGAGGACTGGACTGGGCCACCCCTTGTTTAAAGCACCAATGCCATTGGCTGTCCCTTACTGCCCCCCATTAGTATTGAGCTGAAGGTCAGAATTCTCTTTGTGGAATGAGATGTGAACAACAATGTCACCTTCACAGAGACCTTCCCCAGAAAGTGACTGGAGATGATGGAAATCAGTGTCTATTAACAGCTCAATGTTCCATCCACCATAGTAATGCCACAATGCTCCGAATTTCCTTCTGCTAAAGACCACATCCATGTATTCCACACTTTTCCCAACCTGGGACCACAATATCTCCCATCTCCACCAGATGGTATAAAAAGGACATCTAGCCTTTAGGAAAAACAGACACAAAAACCCTGCACTCATTTCCAAAGTGGCTCGCAATTTATTCGTAAATTTAAAAAAAAATTGGATCCAAAATCTTTTAACAAACAAGTTGTTTAGTTGCATCTTTCATCAAAACATGATTTAAGCCTGCTAACCCAGTCTAGGTAAACTCCATTTAAGCAGGTACCTGCCCTAAATACATAATATATCCTGTTGTCTTGCACGAGAAGGTCGCAGGCTGGGACTGAACAACAAGGGAATTTGTGAAATAAAGTACCTAAGGGGTTAAATGAAGGAAGCCTGTGTGCTTCTACCTTAGGGCCATTCTATACTGGTTGCAGCCGAGCGCGCGTGCGTGCATGTGCCGCATGCTTTTCCCTGTTATAGAGCCGGGAGCTACAGGTATGTGTGTGTGTGTGTGTGTGTGTGTGTGAGTGTGAGTGTGAGTGTGTGTGTGTGTGTCTGCATGGGTTGAGTGAGTGAAGAAAGTCCTAAATAAGATTTTTTTAAAGAAAAAAAAAGTTTAATAAATATTTGTATTTTTTATTTGTGCAATCATTGACACATACACACGCACGCACGCACGCACGCACGCACACACACACACACACACACACACACACACACACACACACACATTTGAGCGCCGGTAGCGGCGTAAAATCTTCTTTCCCACGTCTTTGCCGCTGTCTGTCGGCTCCCCGCTCCCTGCCGTGCGTGCGCGGCCCTTGTATAGAAGGGCTGGCTGACCTCAGCCATTTATAACTGCCGTGCGCGCGCACGGCGTAGCACACCCCGGCACTGTCGAATGGCCCTTACTCTCTTTGTCCGTTCTACTACTAACACTATTTGTGCCAATACACACAGTACATATTAATGTTATCATTTCTATGGGATTGAGGATGGGGTAATAAGTATAACTTCTATGCAAAAGGAACAGACAATAAAGCATCATCACTGTTTTCTTCCACTTGTAATTGTATGATACCTAAATACCAGCATTTAATTTATCCAAGACTCTTATCATAAACTCATGTTTGTTCCTACATTCTACGTAACGCACAATATACAGTATATGTGTATGTATGTGTTTATGTACGGTATGTGTATATATTTGTATATATGTGTGTGTGTGTGTGTGTGTTTGTGTATGTGTATGTATGTGTATATATGTATATGTATGTGTGTATATATGTGTGTGTGTGTATGTTAAATTCTTTTTTTGGGGTTTTCTCCTCAGTACAGTTTATACGACTGTTTTTACTTATACTATAGAAGACATTTGTGACATAGCCTAAATGTCAGCAATAACTACACTGACTACATTGATCAATGGGAATGTATAGATGTAAAGTATTATTATCTAACACAATATATATTTATCTAAACAAACACAGACACATACACAGTGACACACACACACACACACAGTGACACACACACACAGTGATAGACACACACACAGTACCCTTCAGTAAGCCTGTTGCTCACAGTAGCACAGACCGTACACAAAAAGTGTGCGTCACGTGCACAAGCGTTCTCACAGGCACGCGTGCGCGTGCCCACTGTATTACGGGCCTAATGCACTACGCCCAATGCACGTGTTTGAATGTCCACCACGGTTCCACTTGGGTTGTAGGCTCCTCCGACCTTGGATTTTCTTTCCCATATTATTATTTTTAATGTCTGGTGCTTTTACGTCGGAGGATACAGACATTACTGGTAGTTAGGATGTAAATTGTAGCAGAGTGTACAAATACAAAGGCAAACAAAATAATCCCATATATCAAAATTTACTGTTGAACAAACTTACATTATTAAATACATATGTTTGCAATATAAAGTAGTAGCAAAGGTTATTGTTCCCAATGGCGTGTCATGGTGGGATATTCATGGATATTCTGTGTTATCTCTGCCATTGAATCCTATGGAAATGCAACCTATCACCAACGAGCAGAGATGTAAGAGGGGTTACACTGCCTTCTAACATTCTCTGCTTGTTGTGCAGACACAACATTTAAACCTGTTATTCAGCTTTCAGGCTACAAAATGACAATATAAGAGCTTTGTATTTACATATTTCATTGCCCATCCAGATGTAAGGCTGTGTTTATAATGTGTTACCTGCCATTTAGTGCCAATCAAATTCAATGAATTTTCACTCCAGCAACTGTTATTCATGGGCACAGAAGATGAATTACTGCATAAAACTATGGTCTCCATACAGATGTAGCCACCCTATTTTGTCCGAGCCAGAAGGAACCCGCAGTCTGGCTCTTAACGCTCGGATTCTGTATGAAAAGCCCAGGAAGAGTTTTTGGACCTGTCCGCCCACCTCTGGTGCTGAACAAACACTAACGCATGGAAACTCCAATTCAAGTCAATGGGACTTTCAGGGCCAATTGGACACTAACACTCTTTAACGGAAGACCTCCTTTGCGTAAATGTAATAACAAAATACAATTTTTAAAGCGACCAACGTGTAAAAATCTCACATTTAAAATAAGCAAAGAAGTGGACAATCCTGGTGGGACGCCCATCTCGCCTTCATCGGGGATTTTATGGTCTTACATTAGGGCTCGACTCCAATCCTCCAAGACTAGAGATGGGCACATTTTGGAGGGTGGATTTGGGTTCAAAGCGAATCGTCCGGTTCCTTTGGTCCACAGAATTATCTGAAAAAGGGCGATTCACGTTTTGCAGATTTTGTATTATTATTACCAATACAATCTGCGGATTCTGCAACCCTGTGGACAGATGTGTAGAATCCCATCTGTGTTTTCAGCAATCTGTTGGCAGATTATTAAGAATCCGCGCAACGGATTGTTGAATCCGCGGATTGGATGCTAAAAATCCGTCAACAGATTGTATCCAATTGCAGATTTTGATGAGTCCGCGTGGATTAAAACCGACCAAATTTAACACCGCAAAATGGATTTTTTGGGGGAAAATGTGAGAGAATCTGGGAAATGGATTTGGGCGGATATGCCCGTCTCTACTCAAGACCCCCCCAATAAACCAGGCTTTCAGGATATTCCTGCTTCCACATAGGTGGTGCAGTCAAAGACTGAGCCACTGCTTGAGACACCTGTTCTGAAGCATGGGATATTGTTAAAACCTGACCTGTTGGGGTGGTCTTGAGGACCGGAGTGAAGCCCCCCTGGATTAGGGCGTTTAGGGAATCAGGCAGAAACTTTGCTGCCAAAGTCACTGAAAATGTTCATAACATTCCCAGCAGAGATGAAATCCCATTAACATTCCTGGTTTTGCTCATCAGGAAGGTGGGACATGTACACACCCGCCAAAGACATCCTCAGCAAGGACCTTTGTGTT
This sequence comes from Ascaphus truei, assembly GCA_036426205.1. NCBI lineage: Eukaryota > Metazoa > Chordata > Amphibia > Anura > Ascaphidae > Ascaphus > Ascaphus truei. The sequence goes on along the minus strand of CM071579.1, from coordinate 21,393,169 downwards.
TGACAGATTTTATGTTTCCATTGTTTTTGTTTTCTAGTCATAAACTGACTGATTTCCGTGTGACAAGAACTTTGTGAATGACAAATCCCCTTTTCCAACGTGTGCACTGCATTCTTATGGCTATTTAGAGATGCTGAGTATGTGAGCAGGCCTGCAAATAGATGCTGTATAATGAGAATACAGTGGCACAAAGGGATAATGACATCCGATATAATACTAAGCATCGAGAAAAGGGAACAGTTTACAATGCAGTTGGCGTAGTGGGAGACCTCAGACAAATAAAGGGGTCGCAAAGAGCACCAAAAAGTGTGAACGTTAGTAGGCAATAAAGGTACAATGCTATAACGATGCTGTCCTCCATCCTCATCCAGAATGGATAGCTGGACCTCCTCAGTAAAAGGGAACCCTTGGGTACTGAAACCAGCACTGCTAACCTGGAACAGCTTTCAGGTGCTGTGAGACCGGGGAGAAGTGGGGGAACAGCAGAGATGGGGGGAGAAAATATAGTATTAAGGAGAAAATCAGTAGTGTATACCCCCCCCCCCCCCGCATTTCCCCCCCCCCACCATCTCTTTTAATATTTAATTTCCCAAGGTTGGTTTCAAATAGAAACACAGATCAATATTTCCTTGGTTATTAATGTTTTCAAGAACATATAGTGTAGGTCTCATGTGAGTGTCACATCGTGTTGTAATGCGGTTTTGAAAAATGCTGTAGTAACATTTAATTAATGGATAGGTGTTACACTTAAAAGATAATAATTAATGAAACAAGCAAATGGTAGGCTAATAACTTTGAGCTATGAGGACATTTCTCCCAAAGATTCTTTTGGACCTCTGTGTACTTTAAGAATAAGTAGCCCCTAATGATGAGGATAAACTGGTCAAAGAACATGACCCTGGTCTCAGGCAATGATTCCCTCACTCCTATATCAGCCCACCTTGCTGCCGCATACCCAATACAAACTCCAGTTTGGAAGGAAACGCTACAGCTTTAAGGATAACCACCAGATAAACATATTCCACATATAGGGGAAATCCAAAGGGTTCGCATCCTGTGCCCAAACACTAGCTTCTGCCCGCTGACCCAGCCTGATAGTCCCCACAGTAGAGACCTCCAAAAGAAGAAACTGCCCTTGAAGCCCGCTGACCCAGCCAAGCTCAGAGGGCCTCCTCAACCCGCCATATACTAGGCCACCCTACTGAAATGGGCTTACTGCTCTTCTCCAGAATCAACTGTCAATTATCCCCCTTTTATTAAAGCCCAAATATACCGCTACTGTGATGGCACTTACCCCACCATCATATTGTCATGGTGTTTATTGGTGTATTTTTTTTATAGCAACATTTAATTACCAACCATTTATAGTACAATACATTATAACAGAGGTCACCCTTCACCAACCCCAGATGCATTACCTTATAGGGAGGGAACCAGAACCTACATTTTAACCCTCTAAGGAGGCCACCTGGCCAAGGTCATGTTCCCCTCTCCTTAGGTTCTTCTGGGGCTTCCTTCTGGGTTTAAGATATTTGATGATATACCAAAATCAGTCTAAGAAGGAGCTCAAGGCGAATTACCCCAGGCTTCCAGTATGCTCACAACAGCCTCCCTTAACTCCATTAAATCAGGATAAAGTAAGGCTGGACTTCCCCTGATCTAGTGCCTACTAAACTATTGAGCATGCACAGATGATGTGGTGTTGCCTAAAACAGGAACGGACATATGTTATTTCAAAATAATCTGACTCCTATTCCCACACTACATGATACAAGTTAATTTGATCTACTTTGGAATATATTGCCCCTTAGGGGTCTGAGTGGCAAGCTAGACATGAGCTAACCATGACTAGTACCCCACTAAGGGCTACATATGGGTTAATATATACCTCACACTTGCCTATCTACCTCCTTTGTTAGCAAATAGGCTAGTAAGATATTGCCAACCGGCCCCTCTTTTCCCACCCCAACACACTTACCCCACCCCAACACACTTATCCCACCCCGCCTGCCATGTTAAATGCTGTACAATAAATTCCCTTCTGTGCTAATAGGGACGGTGCCCGGGAAGAGATATGGAACACATGATATATTGTGATAAATGTGATACATTTGGTAGAAATGTGTACATGTTCTCCCCCCCACACCCCCTCCCTATATTTCCTTGCAATTGTGTCTATTTTTTAACATCATTTAAACTGCCTCAGGAAGCTGCGTGGACTTTAAAAAAAAATATCCTTTAGTGTTGAGTTTATAAAATTTAGATGGTATCGCTGCACATAGGAAAAATACCTAATTTACAACCTCTGCTCTTTCTGCGGTATCAGCGTTAAGGCGCTTGACGTGCGCTGGATTGAGGGAATTTTTTTGTTTAAGCTGAGTATTTACCTTTTATAAATAATGAGAGTTGGCCAGCACGGGTTTAACCCCATCAATGCCAGAGGAGTTAGCGAGGCACCGCAGAGGAACGCCCTGCAGTGTTTCATCTCTCAGCGAGGGAAGATGACATCTGATCAAATCTATTTACGCTGATTTCTACCATGTCCCCATTCAACATATGAGGTTCTATTTTTGTATCTATATTTAATGAACATTGGGTTATGTTTGATGTGTGGGAGACGGAAAATGTTTGAAGCGATGAATATTTTATTTATACATTGTTGTTGTTAATTTCAATGAGTTGTTCATCTTCTTGAGAGAACGGTCCTTTTCTTGAAATCTGACAAATGAATATACTGTACTTACATCTGTATGCATGTGTACTTACTCCCAGCTGCCTCTCATTATTACTCATTGTTCCATAACTACTTATTACATTTGACTAATTAATAATGTTACTTAATACAACGTTGCTACCACCACATTGGTTAATGCTTGGGCGTTCAGTAGACACACTCAGTTTTGATTGATATAATGCCGTTTGTGTCAAGGATTCTGAATATGAATTTCTGCTGTATGTCAATTCATCTGTATTTGCATCATGTCAGTTATTGCAGATGGCAAGAGAAATGGGGGAGGTACCGCATATTTCTTTTAATAGTAGGAATGTGATTTGGAAATGTCTGTGTCGTGTCTTAATTTAAAAAAAGGATTAAACCCCAGTCACGTTCAGTGATGTTGAACGTATTTGTTTTTACAGAGAGCATTCAGACAATTTTTAATTGGAAGCGCAGAAAAAACATTGCGATTTGCAGCCGAGACGAGAATGGGGTGTGGAGAGGAGACCTGCAAATCGCCCTAAAACTGACACTGATAACGACCTACTAATTCCATTGATGTGACGAGATTTATAATAAAAGTGGGCTTCTGGACTCTTTGCAGAGCAGTAGGATTTGAAATCCTCCAGGAAGTATAAATATATAATAAATATTGTAATGCACAAGGTCTGAAATGTAAAACACGTTGGGCCATGTTTACTAAATGGTGCCTTAGTACACCTTGCTGGCCGTTCATCGCCCCACTATATACTGTTTAGTAAATCTGAGCCTCTCTGATGGATTAAGCCCCTTTCAGCCTTTACCAACAGTATACTAGATATATAAATATGAAATTAAAAGGACTTCTGTCCCAGTTAGATATCTAGTTTTAGAAATTAAGAGTTGGGACAAAGTGATCTTGTGGCTGTGATACTTTCGCAGCCGAGTTTATTCTAACATTTGCCCGGTCTCGGCTGCGACAGATACCGGGCGTGCACCGAGGTGTCCCGTGCGCGCGCCGGAGCCTCGGAGGATCGGTCCTCCGATCGGGGCTTCCCCCTCCCCTCTCGGGGTCCGCCGGATCCCCGGAGCCCCCCACCGCCATCCCCCACATTACAGCACGCACGCTCCCAATGAAGCGTGACCGCGCATCGAAGACGCGCGGCACGCCGAGGGAATACAACGACGAAACCGGAACACCACGCGGCTTGCGGCTCGAGTCGAGATAGAATAAAGTGTACCGCTACTGTATGTTGAATAAATCTGTCTTAAATACAGGTGAATTCCTTTTTTTTTTCTTTTAAGAAAATATAGGGATATATCAGCATTTTTTTAAAGTAATTTTAAATGTTTAAATCCACATTGATTTCCTATTGTAGGTTCCATAGCTCTTTTTAAACAGTCTTATATAAAATATTTGAAGAGACTCCTGTACACAAAAAAAGAACACAGCTGAGATACCTGGGAGTTATTTGGATATACATGGTACTGGTACAGTATATTCAAATTATCTCTCTTTCGCTCTCCTTCCCCCCTAAACTATATTTCAGGGTATTTTTCTTCTGGCGAAATTCAAAGTTTAATGAAGCATTCCTGATTTCGCTTCGACTTTGTTCAACTTCGACAGAACTTTTAAGCGTATTAAGTTTAGATTGAATATTCTCGATTTTCAAACGTTTTTTTTTTTCAAAAGTTCCACGCGGACGGTAACCGACGCATATTTCGGGAAGTTTGCACGTGTCTTCTAGAAGTGAGTGTCTTTCTTTTCTCTGAGACACTTGCATCATTACAGAATATAAAACATTTACACATGGACGGATATCTTTTGGACATATCAAACCCTGTGATTTGGGGAATGGGGCTAGCGGAAAAGTGACAGAATTCAAACACTGCAGTGCACGGAAGTCTGTCAATTGCAGTTCTCCGGGGAAGAAATCTACTGATGTAGGGATATTCTCTGTCTCCGATTCCACGGCCAAAAAGGCAAACGGTCCACGGGGCCAGGGACAGTGTCTGCTGCGGTTACTCTGTGAGGCCCTGAACTTTGCAAGGAACCTTTGGAAGAGCTGCCAGAGTGGTGTTCTATGGAGGACAGTTGGGATTTGAAGTTGTAGTGGCAGTTGAAGGGGGAGTTAGACACATGACTCAGATAGAAAGAGAGGTGTACATTGACATGAATGTAAGGAGATGTAAATAACTTATTGTTTAAAGTGCCAAGTTGTGCTGAGTTTTCCTCCTGCCTCTCCTTGGGAATGATGGTGCCTGTTAGGGGGGAACCTATAATGCTGTTGGGGGATCCATGCTTCTAGATCAGACCCACCGCAGAATTAAACCTCCGGTGAACGGACCACAGCGGTTGCGTGACCGCAGCATGCCCCGGTAATGACAACAAGTCTGGCTACATCTGTACATTTTGTTGTTATTAGATTTAGACTTTCAGGATCAGGCAGGAAGATTCTGAGCTGGGAGGGCTTCTTATACTGCAAAGCACCATCCATTGTTCGCATGGTGTCATAAGCACAGGTGAGGTCAGGTATGTCCTGTACTTACAGTATTAATGTGTTAAGAAAGTAAAGTTCACAAAATACCTGTGTTTAACCAACAAAGAGAGTTACAGGGAAGCAATGACTAAGCCAGACAGCAGCAGAAATCTCAGGAGACCTGCTTGGAGCTGCAAAGAGGGAATTAATCAACATAAACATGCAAACATGTCTTCTATACATTAATTGCATTGGTTTAATGCTCAGCCACATATCCATCACTTTATCCCCTTTGTTGCTTTGGTTGCAAAACAAGTTAGTATTTAGCATGATTGTATCTGTCGCAACTGAGTTTAACCAGCCAGGGTTAGAGAGCAAAACCCTACTAAAACATTGCCACAGATCTCCAATAATTTCTGCAGCTCATCCGTACTGCCTAGTACCTCTAATCCCTTTCAGGAACCAATGGAGAAAATACGCAACTGTGCAGAAGTACTCCTCTCGTGGTTATTACTGGGGGTTTAGTCAGTAGGGGTTGGTATCGTAGTGCTGAGGACACTGGAAGGGTCAGGAATTTGACTAATCCTCCAATTGCTCACTGTTCTGCTGTCCACTATAGCAGGTGTAGCCCACTAGGGACTACTGTGTCCGGTAAGGGATTAATGGCTTTAGGGGGTTAACTGTGTGGGCTCACGCAGGCTAACGAACCTCTCCCATCACATGGTATGGAGTGATTCAGCAGCAAAGTCAATCCCTCTGTATGCACGGTGACTAGGATATATAGTTAGCCCGAAGGTTCTAGAACTTAGTTTCCTGGGAGTGACGTTTGGAGGAGCCTCACTGTTAATAATGTAAATATGTTCCTGCGTATATATAAGTGTATAGTTAATGTATAGTGATACTTCCCTGTCCTTGTTTGTTATTTTATAGTCAGGGAAAGTGTCCCATGCAGTTAGCGTCCATAGCCATGGTCCTACAGAAGTTTACAGGCTCTCAAAGAAGGCCTGTGTGCTATAGGGTTCATCACAATAGTAGCCCTGGGACCTAATCAGAGCAGCGCTGCTGAGAGGCTCCCTGTTATCTCCGGAATAGAGTGTTTAAAAGAGGCACTCAGTACCTTGCACAGGGATAGTGATCCCACAGTTCATGATACAAGGGGTAGCCTAAGGCCAGGTCCCCAGTGGCCGCTGCGGCATGCACGCCACACACCACAGCACAGCCCTTTAAGGGGCAGGCCCCAGTGACCGTGTGTGTGTGGGCGCGCAAAGCGCAATGACGCGAACGCTGGCAGGGAAGATAAGAATGTTGTCTTTCTATGCCGCGACGCGGTCACGTGTTTGGCGGGCAGCCAATGGAAGAGCAGATATGCCCCATCATGACTGCACCCCTGTCATGGCCCTGCCTCCCGCGCATCCCATAGCTCCCCTGCAGGCCGCAGATCGCTGCTTTTATCTGTGCACACACCGCCCGGTCACCAGGCGCGCATTCAGCAGTAAATACTGGGGCCGTCGCCTAACTAAAGCAAGAAAGTTTCTAAACCACAACTCCAGCAAAGACAAAATCAACCTGTTGGAACAGACTGGAGTGACTGAACTGCTGCGAAATGTCTTTGGACTTCCTATCCTGATACGGCTTCCAGGACAGGCTGTAATGAGATAGTACTACATTAGCTTCAGCTTTAAAGCCGTTGACCAACTGGCAGTGCCATGCCATGCCAAGCCATGCCAAGCCAGGCTGGTCGTCTGATGCAGAGGTTATGTGCTATGTTTCTGTGTTATGCCAGGACAGCGCAGGCAAGCAAACATGTTAATGTTTTCCTTCGTGTTTGGGATGCATGGCTCCAATTTAGATGTGCTTGTCTCATGCTCAATTAGTTTCCTCCAAAGCGAGCTGCCTGTCATTCTCACCGCACCTCCTGCATCTGTCGCAGCAGCTTCCCTGCTGCTCTGCTCGCTCAGTGGAAGAACGGATGTGAGGGAGACAGACATACAGGGGTTATTCACTAGAGTACAATAGCCATTATCATTTGTTAATAGCCATTGAAGTGGATTGAACACCAGTGGATGGAGTGGGACCTATTGTACCTACTGTACACACTGTACACACTGTACACACTGTACACACTGTACACACTGTACATATATCACACACATCAGCGGCTCAGTGAGTAAAGACACTGAGTTTGCAGCAGGGGAACCTGGTTCAATTCCTGGTGTCGGCTCCTTGTGACCTTGGGCAAGTCACTTTATCTCCCTGTGCCACAGACACCAAAAACATAGATTGTAAGCTCCATGGGGCAGAGACTATGCCTTTAAAAAAAATGTCTCTGTAAAGCGCTACGTAAAACTAGCAGCGCTATACAAGAACATGCTATTATTATTATTATCATCGCTCCTACTAAAAACTAGACGTGTAGGTTTATATCACTGAAAGTAAACTACATACATTTTATATTGTGCCAAATACTTCAATTATTTCCACTTTTCTTACAAGAAATTGGCGAGATCAATCTCTTCTTCTGGCGGTGTTACAATGGATAAAGCAAGAAAGGTTTTTACTTACAAACAGTGCATCCTAGAATGTATCTGACTGAAGCCAATCCCTCCCCCCTGTGCAGTATGCGATTTATGACTTAAGGTGTTAAATGGTCCCTGCATGTTAGTGATGTGAGTGTGTGTATGTGTGTGTATGTGTGGAAATATAAATGTATAAAGCGCCCACAATGTATTCAGCGCTTTACAAAAGGTGTGTGTGGGAGTGTATACCAATGTTTTGGGTAGGTGTAGAAATGTAATAGGGTGTTGCATTACTATTAATGTGTGTAGATACTATGTGGTCCCTATTGGTATTTAGGGATAGAATTACATTGTACATATGTATGTGTTTGAGACAGCTGTGTGTGCATTCATATAGCGCAGTATGTATAGACATGGCCATTAGCACTCATGGGAAGAGAGTTCTCTTGTGTCAGGGTAGTGACTCATGAAGCTGTGGTCTCGGTTTAGACCACCGCTAAGTGTCCCGAACAGTTGTATACATTTGCATTCATGCAATCGTCTTTCTTTCAGTGTTCTAAAATTACCTTTGAGTATGACCACCTTCAGATTGTTCATCTTATGGCCAGAGTCAGAGAAATGTTCACCGACAGGACCGTCAATTGTTCCGTGTGTGATGCAGATTCATTCTCTTGTTTAGCCCCTGTCCCGTCTCACCTATGTAGTAGCAGCCCCCTGGGCATTTCATGCACATGATGAGGTACACTACATTGCTGGAGGAACAGGTGAACCTTCCTCTGATTTTGTACTCCAGATACCTGTGTGGTATTTGTATTGTGCCCGCTGTGTGGAGCATTGCGTAGGTTTTGCATCTTGCATCCTGGCATGGTCTTGTCGCGCATTCAGTTTTACTGTTGAATACTTTACTCCTCACCATCATTTTCTTGAGATTATGGGGTGGTCTGTATGATAATAAGGGTGTTTCAGGGAAGACCTGTTGCAGTCTTGTATCTTCCTGGAGAATGGGTTGTAGTTCCCTGTCGATATTGCGTAGGGCTTCTAGGTGTGAATTATATGTGACCACCAAAGGTAACAATTGAAGAGTAGAGCAAAGAGCACTGCTGCCAGAAGTAAGACCACCAAAGGTACCCTGTCACTTGTTTCTTTCTGTCTGTATTCAAGGAGATCACTTTTTGGTATTCTGGTGGCCTTGTGGATTTGTTGGTCTCCCTCTGGGAGATTCTGCATTACTGGTCGTGTGGTGCATGATACCTGCTGGTAACAGGAGAGGTGAGCTGAGCTGTCCGCTGATGGTTGTGGGGACACAGGATCAGTGTGGGGTACATTACCCATATGGTTCTCTAGCAGTGCAGCGCCTCCATCTGCCGCAGGCTCCAGATACTGTAGGTGAAGATGATCTCCTACGGTAGAACTATCACCTCTCCCCCCAGTAAGATCACACACAAGGAGGGAGTATAACAACAGGAATGGTTTATTGTCTTTCTCTGTGCAGCACAATACATGGCAGGGTTCTGCCCAATGCAGCAACTGTCAGCTACTCACTGAAGGATCGTCCCTGGACCTTCACTACAGACCAAGGGCACCTGCAGCAGTCCCAGCTCTTCCCTGCCCCTCTAGCAGGGGCAGAGGTATGGTACACACTCACTCTCCCCCGAGGGGAAGAGGACCAGAGAAGGCCAGATAGTCAAGCTCTTTGCTGTGTGACCTCTCCCTCTCAAGTAGGTAGAGGCACTGCTAAATTTAGGGTGGCACTACCCTTAAGTACAGCTAGGAGGAGAGCACCAGGTCTGTTCCATGTTTGGACTGCTCAGGCCGGATGTCACCGCCTCCCACTGTCACTCAAATGCAACTCCAGTGAGTGGGGAAACCCCATATTGACTACAGGCAGCTTGATTGCACCAGGACTTACAGCCAGGAGTACGGCAGGTTAGTAGCCAAAGGTGGCATGGCTACATATACATACATATATATATATAGATTAATTAGATGGGCATTGCCATTTAGATTAACACGCTAATTTCCATCATTCTGTAAAATCGCTAGATTGCCATAATGCTGGGAATACATGTAGGGCGCACACACCCTGCTCCGCTCACTATCTGGAGATATTTTGCTGGGAGCTTACTAATTTGGCCACGCTATGAGCCCATTGAGGTTTGGTGGAAGGTTTCACAGGTAATAGAATTTTGGGGGAAAAACACTTAAAATGTCTCCAATGCATTTTGGCCAGTTTCGCTTATCTTCTCCAGCAAGAACTCAGCCACAGTATTCTAACTGACCCGGAAATACGGACAATGCACACAAGTCTCCATTGTTTAGCCAAGGACAATTTTTCTATATACACACACATTACCTGTACAGATGTTCACAGAATGCGGCTTGTTTTCAGAACACCATTATTAACCTCTGACGTGCTGGAAATGTTCAACGCACTGAAGGCCTTAGGCAGAGCTCATGGTGGCGGAGTCGCTACGTGCGCGCTTAATTCCGGGAATTACCTGATTGTCTAGGGTAGTTCCTCAAGTGCCCGCGGCGCTGCGCGTGTCAACGCTGCTACATTTTGCCGCCACAACTCAAATTGAGATTTTGGGCTGTGGTCGTGTGATGTCAGCGTCACGTGAGCTGGTTCAGCCAATCAGGGCGAACCAGCTCCGTGGCTCGAACGTGACATGTTCGTCATGCCCCCCAATCTCCTGGCGCACACATTGCTTGGGCTTCAGGAGTGCGCGCGCGTGCCGCAACCATGAGCTCGGCCTTATCTGAACTCAGTGAAATGTTTGTCGAGCCTCCGAAGAAGAGGTTATTGCACTGAACCTACCAGACGGTGGCAAAGCAATGCTTGGTCGGGGCTGTGCATCGTGACAGGGCTGTCACTATAAGCTTTATAGCTAAGCACTTTACTGGCGATGCTCCAGCAGAGAACGGGTTAATAGGTTGTTGTTTATTCCTTCGGCTTTGAACAAATAGTAAAGATGAAAGTAAAGCTGCATTGCATGTGCAGACCCTGAGGTTAAGCCCCGTACTGCCCCCTGGAACTGCGCGTATGATGACTAATGCACCTTGGAGAACATACCCAACACAAATACTAGAGATGCAGAAATCCGGAACCCAGCAGAATTCTGCCGCCTGGACTAGTTCAGAACCAAAAACACGGCTCGGAGCCCACAGCATGTCCTCTTTTTATGAAGCCGCCCCTGCCAACACAAAATGGAAGGGCGGGGAGTGTGTGAGGAGGAATGCATGGGGGGAAAGAGAGGGGCAGAGGGAGAGAGACACATATGTATATATTATATATGGGTCTGCAGCACTCACTGAACCTGTAGCAAAGATAGAAAAATGTAATGTATCATAACAAAAAAGAACAACCTAGGGTGACGTTTCGGACCTCCTGCCCCTTTATCAAACTTTTCTAAGTGAAACGTCGCTCTAGTTTGTTCTTTTTGTGAGTGCTGCAGATCCTTTCTGTGTTGTTATATTTTATTTGGAGCTGGATTGTGGTCCTGGCTTCACTGCCTCCACCCAGATACTAAAGTTAAGCACTTCTTCAACTTTCTCTGTATATAGTATATTATTGTGTGCCCTGGACGTTCGTTATTTTTATATATTGTATGGGTAAAATGCAGATAAGTACCGCTGCCATGTGACCTGTCCCAGTCTAACAGACTATCACGTCCACTTGGGTTTGGTTACCTGCTGGGTATTTTGGTATATTACAATAAAAGGTGAGCAGAGAGATACCACCATCCAATCCGTCTCTACTGGATACACCAGTCAGCCAGCTCCAGTTGGCTAGCAATACCCTAATCGGTTATATATCAATATAAAAATAAACAAATATATATTAGATAGAGAGTCTATCACTTAAGTATCAGTCAACCATTTCCAATTGGGCTGACACCATTATCTGTTGATTTTCTGCTTTATATATAAACCCCCTACCCTAACCACTGGAACCCCTAAGTGAACCCCCTACCCTTACCACTAGAACCCCTACGTGAACACCCTACCCTAACCGCTGAAACTTAACTTCTCCTAGAAGTGGTTGGCGGTCGGGGGTTCCAGCGGTGGATCGGCTGCGGCACGGGGTCCCTCTGCGACTGAACGCTGGCGGTCATTTGGTTGTGGCGAGATGGTCGCGGCCAATTGTCCCATTCCATTGTGTCTGTCGTTGCAGGTAACGTGACTTTGTCAATATGCCACAAATGTTTATCCATTGTAAAACATCAGGTAACAATGCGTTATTATTTCATCTCACAGACACAATGTGTACACATTTATTTGAGCTCTTCTTAGAGACACTGTATTAGCTCATATTATTCCTAACGTTTATGTACATACAGTAATAGACATTCCCTGCTTTACAGACGTATGTATCACATAGTAAATGGTATGTTAAAATCTATTAGCGCTTTAATTCAATTAATTTGTTCAGTATTTTGCATTTAATTGCTCTGGAAGCAGGTGAGCATCTGTAGAAGTGGAAAACACTATTTGGCAGCCTATTATCAAATAAATTACAAGATTTAACTTGTTCAATAGCAATTAAAAAATGTATATTAGGCGTTAATTTGGGACATGGACAAAAAAACACAAGTAAATTAATCATCATGATGCAAGCGAGCATTGCTTAATATTTTGATAGATGGAAATAATTACTGTAAACAAATGTCTACTAAATGAAGCAATTATTCTAGATTCAAGAGGTAAGCAGCAAACAATGCTTCCAATGCAGCCAGGGATTCTGGGTAACGCCATGCAAATGAGCACTCACAGTTAGAGATGGGCGAATCCACCCAAATACGTTTCCCCGATTTTCGCTGACGTTACCCCTAAAATCCGTTTTGTGGTGTAAAATCAGCAAGCGGATTTGGTGTGGTTTCAATCCCCGCGGATTCATCAAAATGCGCCATTGGATGCAAGCGTTGGATGGATTTGTATAATCCAATCCGCGGATTCGGCATTCGGATCGCTGAGTCCATGGATTGGGTTCTACAAATCCGTCCATGGATTGCGGAATCAGCGGAGGGTATTGGTAATAATAAAAAATCCGCAAAACGCGAATCCCCCTTTTTTGGCATTGATCTGCTGAAATCCGCAAACCAAAGGAACCGGCTGATCCATTGCGGATCCAACTGCGCCCCAAACATTTGCCTTCTCTATTCTTTACTACATAACTCTTCCTATTGCCACTCACCCAATCACAAGTTGACTCTCATGGGGTAAAGGAATTTTATGCATTGTCAGCTAGACATACACACCAGATCTCACCCACGCCTCCCTGCCATCACTTCCCCTGTAAATGGTTTTAACCTTCTGATTTAATACTGACTAACCTTAAAACTCACCCCACATATCAAGCATCCCAATAGCCTCTGGCACTCATGGCTATTATCCCACACTCAGTCATGCCTGCCAACCATAGTAGCCAAGCTTTGCCATCTACAGCACTTAACCCCTCACCTACTGTGTCTGTAAATCTCCCATCATACAACTTAGATTGTAAGCTCTTCAGGGCAGGGATTTCCTTTTGTCTGATTTTGGGCACTTAATGTATTATTATAATTCCCTGTACTGTATTCTTTGTGAAGCGCTGAGTACACTTTTGGCGCTATATAAATAAGACATACAATACAATACAATCTAGAGACAAGTTAAAAATGTATCTTTGCATTAGCATAGCTTATACATTGTCTGTACACATGGACCATACTGACTCTTATCAAGACAAGAGTGGCAGTATGACTGGGGATATATTTATTTTTCTCTCAAATGTATGCATTGTGGGACTAGGCTGTCATGGAAAGTTGTGAGTTAGACCCACGAGGAGAAGAGAGAGGACTAGTTCCCCGGAGACCGGGAGACAAGGCATCGTGGTTGCAGTATCCCAAGGCCCAGCAGGATGACAGTTAAGGAAGATGGCAGACAAGAGCTGGAAGTAGTGTTATATCCGTGAGGGAGGACCCATGCCAGTTGGGGTTCGGAGGAGTAAGACAAGAGGACATCTGGGAGATACTGGATTGTATCCTATACAACATCCATCTGCAGACATCCCACTACACCCCCACTCCAGCCTTTCTAAAGTGTCAGATTAAGGAATAAGCAACTGCTGTACTTATCGCAACACCAGACCTGCAACCATTGCTAGTACTTTGCATTACATGAGCTCCAACACTGTGCTGGCACCAATTCCGTCTATTGGTTAGTACCCTGGCCACTATTTGTGCTACGACACTATTAACATACTGTATTTGAAACATTCTCTGTGTGTGGCCCCCGGAAGAGGGAACTATGGCACTCTGTATCCTATATATAAAGCAGTGTTACTGATAAGATAAGGTTTGCTGTGTTGTGTGCATCAAACCCTGTTCCTTAGTAGGTTGGGTTCTCTCTCTCCCCACGTGGATATATATATATGTATATAAGTAATGTGGATATCACGGATCTTCGCACCATTGTAAGGGGGAGGGTAACTCAGGCCGTGTTATTAACACTAAGCCAATCCCAATCATGATCTCAAAGTGGTAGAGTATCTTAGTGATCTAGCAGGCGTATATAGGAACGAGTACCAAATCCAGTGTTTCAAAAAACCTACAGTGGACCAACAAATAAATAATTATAAAATAGGTAAAAATATAATAAACGGAGCAATGAAAATCGGGTTGAGAAGGTAACTGCTGCAGCTATGTCATGTACAATGATTATGGACAGCAGGAGAAGACATCTAAGGGAAAGTTGTAAGCAAATGCAGGGATCCTAAGTCTCTGGTTAAACCGGTGTGGAGTAGCCACTACTCATTATTGATAACCGTCCTGCGACTCCTTGAAGTTAGAGCTGCTTGTATGAACGCTGGTTTGCTGCATGCATCCTCTGGTTTACCCCCGAAGGCGTCACTCCGATCAGCCAAGTGAATAGAACAAAAAAGATCAAATTAACTGCTGTTCCAGATGGAAAAGATCGGGAAAACTCAACAGCAAAAACAATCGTTAAATGCAATTTATTGGACTACATAAAAAACAATGAAAACTCTCCTCCCACGCGTTTCACACTCCCTATAGCGCTTTTCAAGGAGTCAACAAATAAATAACTAAGGGCTATCGGTGCCATGAAAATAATCACGGGAACATTTAAACCAATCCAATAATCCACGTGAGGTGGCAATTTCGAACTGAGCAAATCTGTGTGCAGTCCGGTCAGATGGTATCAGGACGGGTTGAAGGGAGAAAAAAGGAGAGGTATAAGCCTCGGCGAGCACAGTATAAGTGCATCCTCCGTAGCCAACCTCACCAATATACCCCCTGTGGTATCACCCTAAATGACCATGTCACGCAAGCTCATTGTATAAAACAGGATTAAAGCCGCTCTAGCACTCACGGTACTGCTGTGTTCAAAACTGGTTCCCAAGTGGCGTGCTTCCTGCCGGAAAAAACAGCAACTGAAGAGAATCAGTGAATAGCCGCGTGCAGCAATAGGAAAATAAGCAGGGCGTCAGACCACGAGATAAAAAATGTACAAATTTATTCTGCTCTTAAGCAAACATATCTCCAGTAAGTAAGATCTTTATCAAATGTGTACGAAACGCGTCAGGGAACTCTCTTTTTTTTACCAGAGACATTGTTTGCTTAAGAACAGAATACATTTGTACATTTTTTATCTCGTGGTGTGACGCCTACTTTCCTATTTCTGTGCACTGTTATTTACAGATTCTCTCAGTATCTTAGTGATCTGGTGGCAACACTGCAGTTATTAAAGGTCGCCAGTAGAAAGGATTTCTGCCGGTTGTTAATTCAGATTCTAGGTTACAGTACATTCCATCTGGGTTTTCTTTTTACAAAAACTGAAAGCTTAGTCTGTGCAGCAGAAAACCTGATTAATTGACGTCCCTAAAAACTCACGATTTAGCCACACTTGGAATCATAAGCACTTAGATGGAGATCGTTAGTGGGGCATTAATCCCAATATGAGCAATGTCTGCCTGACTTAGTTAGGTATACAGGCAAAGAACAAGAAAACAGGGAGGTAGCTTTGCTGTTAAATGTGTCTCCAAGACCGGTGCAAACTCATGCATGCAGATGTACTTAGGTTACAAGGCTAATAGAGTCCTGTACTCCTGTACAGGATATTAGGCACGGATAGTGTGTGTGATTCAGTAAATATAGTGTTGGACAGCTCCAGTAATGTTTCCTGGAGAAAAATAACCTTTTGCCGGCGGGATGTATATAGTTACAGTGTCATACAGTAGTTGCTTTCTTTTTTAGTGTGTACATACAGATGCCGTTAAGCTAATGGTCTTCCTTTGCCACCCAAAGTCACACGACTGCGGAGAATTAACACTGTGGGGGGTCCCATTCAGAAGCAAAGACCCCCCTGCAGTGAGATTGAGGCCACAGACTACCATTGGTGCCACAAACATTTGCTTCTTCGACTTTGGCACCAGTGGGCACTGAGCCTTACTACATCTGTATGCAGGGCCGGCTGGGAGTATGGTGCGGCCCGGTGAACTGTGTCTGTGTGTGATGTCTCTTACCAATACTGGATGTGTGATGACTTCACATGATGTGCAGGGCCTCTTGTCAAGGCGACGCGTCATCATGTGACTTTGCATGGTAGCAGGAGATGCCAGAAGTTGGGCCGGGGATGAGCGCGGCGCCTCTGTAAGTGCGGGACCAGGTGCAGTCATACCACACAAAAACTAAGCTTTTACATTTCAGGAGGGCTGACTTTACAGAGATAGGAAAATATTGAAGGAATTATTTGGCAGGATGGAGGTATTTATCTGGCAGGGTGGAGGTATTTATCTGGCAGGGTGGAGATATTTATCTGGCAGGGTGGAGGTATTTATCTGGCAGGGTGGAGATATTTATCTGGCAGGGTGGAGATATTTATCTGGCAGGGTGGAGGTATTTATCTGGCAGGGTGGAGATATTTATCTGGCAGGGTGGAGGTATTTATTTGTCAGGGTGGAGGTATTTATTTGGCAGGGTGGAGGTATTTATCTAGCAGGGTGGAGGTATTTATCTGGCAGGGTGGAAGTATTTATCTGGCAGGGTAGAGGTATTTATTTGTCAGGGTGGAAGTATTTATTTGGCAGGGTGGAGGTATTTATCTGGCAGGGTGGAGGTATTTATTTGGCAGGGTGGAGGTATTTATTTGGCAGGGTGGAGGTAAAATAACCTTTTGCCGGCGGGCTGTATATAGTTTACAGTGTCTACAGTAGTTGCTTTCTTTTTTAGTGTGTACATACAGATGCCGTTAAGCTAATGGTCTTCCTTTGCCACCCAAAGTCCACACGACTGCGGAGAATTAACACTGTGGGGGGTCCCATTCAGAAGCAAAACCCCCCTGCAGTAGATTGAGGCCACAGACTACCATTGGGCCACAAACATTTGCTTCTTCGACTTTGGCACCAGTGGGCACTGAGCCTTACTACATCTGTAGCAGGCGGGCCGGCTGGGAGTATGGTGCGGCCCGGTGAACTGTGTCTGTGTGTGATGTCTCTTACCATCCTGGATGTGTGATACTTCACATGATGTGCAGGCCTCTTGTCAAGCCGACGCGTCATCATGTGACTTTGCATGGTAGCAGGGATGCCAGAAGTTGGGCCGGGGATGAGCGCGGCGCCTCTGTAAGTGCGGGACCAGGTGCAGTCATACCACACAAAAACTAAGCTTTTACATTTCAGGAGGGCTGACTTTAACGAGATAGAAAATATTGAAGGAATTATTTGGCAGGATGGAGGTATTTTATCTGGCAGGGTGGAGGTATTTATCTGGCAGGGTGGAGATATTTATCTGGCGGGGGGAAGGGTTATATCTGGCAGGGTGGAGATTATTTATCTGGCAGGGTGGAGATATTTATCTGGCAGGGTGGAGGTATTTATCTGGCAGGGTGGGGATATTTTTATCTGGCAGGGTGGAGGTATTTATTTGGTCAGTGGTGGAGGTATTGTGGCAGGGTGGAGGTATTATCTAGCAGGGT